>OX336393.1:317838876-318238876 GCA_946902985.2 Meconema thalassinum | reverse complement strand
CTCCATTGATCGGATGCAGTTCAAGAGCATAGTTAACCAATTTCCCGACGCTGGCATTCTATACACGGATGGTTCGAAGGTGGACGAGAAAGTGGGTATTGCTTACGTTATTGATGGTGCAGACCTGTAGTGTCTTTACTGCGGAGATCTTTGCAATCTATGAAGCTCTACAGTTTGCACTGGAGGATACACGAATCCAATTTCTCGTGTGTACCGACTCTTTGAGTGCGTTGCAGTCAATTGCTTCTTGTTTCCCGCAACACCCGTTAGTGCAGCGAATCCTCTAGCCGGATTGTGCCGCGATGACACTCGAATCGCCTTCCTGTGACTTTCAAACCACATGGGAATTGCGGGAAATGAATTAGCGGATCAAGCTGAAAAAGAGGTGGTATCCAATGGAGGTACCTGCCAGATATATTCACTCTTAGTTACGCCGACAAGTACTGGCATTTTGGGAGAGTCAGTGGCTAGATGACCCAATGCCCAGTAAACTGAGGGTGATAAAGGGAACTACTCACGTGGGGCAGAGTTCTTTTCGGTCACGGAGGGAGTCCATCGTTTTGTGTAGACAAAGGATAAGTCATACAAGATCCATCTACTCGTACCTAAAGATAAGGGAAGACTCCCCACTTTGTACCTGTGGAGCCGTATTCACCGTGGTCTACATTTTAACCGAGTGTGTGGATCTTGATCTACGAAGAAACCCTGGTTTGCAGTTGCTACTCCATCTTATTTTAGCCGATGACGTGGAGGCAGCTGATCTCATCATCCGATTTATAAGTGTATGTTTAATCAAAGACTTCATTCTTTTTTGAAATCTGATTTCTTATTTGTTTCCCCGTAATTTTTTGTTTATAATTATACTGTACTTATTAGTTTTATTTAATTTTTTGTTTTATTATTTTTAGATATTTTCATATTTAGGTGTCTACCTCTATTTTTTTATCCCATTCCAAATTTGTATACATTAATCTGTGTTAAGAGGGGCAGATGGCCTAGCTGTTCCGCCCCTTAAAACTAAAATAACTTACTAAATGTACACAATAGTACCAAACTTAGTAACACTGACTTTATTTCACTATACAAGTTCTTCCGCGTGGCTTGTGCAATTTCCTGAAACTCTGTAGGAGATAGAACGTAATGGCCAGCAATGGCGGACTAACAGAGATGTCTCTTTTTATTATGCCCCGGCTGTAAACGTCATCAAGGCCTTAATTAATATTTATTATCAGTGTGTTCGGGTTTAATAAGCCGGGACCACGTGTTCTCCAGATCAGCCCACTGATAGCACGTAAAATGGAAATGCAAAGAAACAAGGCATAAAACAAAAAAGAAGGTGGATTTATATCAACTTACAAAGTCCGTAAAGCCGTAATCTATGGTTTAATGGTTCTTTGCCGGTAGACAAGCAGATATTTAGGTAAGGAAGTTGTCACACAACAAGGATCTAGCGAGCTAGCTGATCTCAGAAGAAGATCTTAAAGGTGGAGATTTATGCTGTGGGACGCTGCGCAGACCACAGTTTCATATCTCTCCCCCTGTAAGCCACCAGAGCGCGTGCATAGCATTCCAACGTAATTGATTGGGACAAGAAAGCTTCGGCCTCTTTATTTACACACTAATAAAACGTCGGCATTTGGACCGGTCTCTTTAAGTTCTTCCCAGAATATTCAATCCTTGTTATAACACAAGATCAGCATTCTTCCTTAGTCCTCAGTCTCACACCAGCTGGGGTATTGAGCGCTAGATACTGAATGAAACATTGGTTTTGATAAGTCAGGTATTTACAGATACCTGTACAGTTCAACAAGATACTTCTAGAACTGGAGTTTGCGTTGTTTAAGAGATCATGGGCTCATGTCCTAAATAACACCAAGAAAAAGAATAGGCAGCACGATTATAAATGACTAGCTGAAGTACCCGTCCTTCGAACGGCGTTTAGTACTTGCTGGCCTAAATCATTAATATAATCACACATTCTTAATGTAGTTATGCTATTTCCATGTTACCAACTAAATCCATAACTTAACCAGCGAAACCGAAATAAGAAGTATTAAAGCAGCTCAATAGTAGTGATTTGATTGCGTTCCGTGACATTGATGAAGTAGAAAGTGAACCAAGTTAGTCTTCGAAACTAAATAATAATTTGAAAATTTTAAGTCAAGTAGGCACACCAGCTTAACGACATCGATAACACAAGAAACAAAACTGAAATACCAATTAAATAAAGTTCTTTGAAGTAACCAAATGGAAGGACTGAAATTAAACATTGAGTGACGCGTAAGTGCAATGTAACCAACACCCAGGGCTATCCTATAAACAAAAGCTGAATATACTCCTTAGAACACCTCAGCTAACATTGCACGATATGTATTTACGACTTCTTCCAACAGAGCATATTTTTAAAACGCACAGTTTGCCCCGTTAATGTACTATTGCATTTGTCAACACTAACGATTAACTCAAAGAACACTTATAGCATACCACTGATTGGAAGTGTGAGATTGTATGTGATCGTTAATGTGACATCTTACACAATGTGCCATCTGAACTTTATTAGCCGAGAAAAGTACATTGTTAACTTTGTGACCATAAGGCAGCCGCAGTTTTCACGCCCTTAGCACTGATTGGCTTTTGCTCGATAATTCACAATGCCTCTACCTAATCCACAAATGAGTAAGAGATGTCTGAAAGCGGCTGCACCTTAGTGATTGGATCACAGTCAATTTGCTTGAATGGTGATGATGGATGGTGAGTCATAGTGACTTGAAAACATACGAAATTCTAAATGAAGGCCAAAGCTGACTCGTCCTATCCTTATCTGAATTACAAATACACACACTAATACAGCCATCACAATAGGACAGGTTATCAGGAAAGAACATGACCACGATGTCACAAAGCCCCGAAAGAAATCATTATCAATAACAACAACATAAATAACAGCAACACGATTGCAAGTATCTAAGAACGCCAATAGAATTAGTCGTAAAACTGGCTTAAATGTCAGCATTTTCCTAACGTAAAGTGTCACAAAGAGTATAAAATTCGACTGAAAATCACGTTTGTTTCACGTCCCCATAATAGCATAATAATTATTAAAGTATTCATAAAAGCACGAAATATTATATTATTAAGAATATTAAAAAGGAGTGAATTTCCAAATGTCCGTTCTAAGTAGATATTTCCGTCATGGAAAGAATGTAGGTACCAAATTTCATACTTCAATATCAAGGGGTTTGTGCTTTTTTTCCTTTTCTTTTTTTAAATGTATTAGCCTTGCGTGTTTTGTCGAACAGCAACATTTCAAGGGGATAATGGTAGTCCGCAGAAAAACGCTTAGAATCCCAGCTGCATAATCATATATGCATTTGATTATGGAAATAACGAATACCAAAAAATATATACAATACATATCATCTAAGAATCAATATGTCCATCCTCACTTAAATAAGAACTACTCATACAAGTGCAGAGACAACTTGTGACCGCGAGACAAACTAACTCAATTCAGACACGATATAACCCAGATGACCAAATCTGTAGGTGAATACCATACACCAAAAGGAACCAGGTTCAATGTGATGGCAAAATTTGACGACAAAAATTCGAAGATTAGTAACAAATCCACTCTGAAGCTATACTTACCAAAGATCTCCTTCTTCTGATAAAATCAATATTGACGCACTCGTACATGAAAAGCAACTCATTAAGTATATAAACAAACCTTAAACCAAGGCAAACACCTAGACAAATTTACGTTCGGGAATATTCGGCTGTGAATACGACTGCCGAATCTCCGGACAACAATAGAGCATTGTTGCCAACAGCGACATTTTATTTTTAGTGTTGACAAAAAAACAAAAAAAAACACTAAAACTTATTTATTTTTATTCGACATCATATACTTAAATCACATTATTAGACGATTACCAACTTCAATTTTGAGTGAATTACAAGTACTAAGACGCTACAAAATCACTACTTCATATAGACTTCAGACTTCAGAAAAGTAAAACAAATATCTATAGACTACAGACGACCGTCCTGATGCCGGGACATACCGGCTCTAGGGGGAGCTCCATTACTTCCCCTAGCCGAAAGAGACGCAATAGAAAGAAGAGGACCCGAGACCGAGAGCGAAAGGGAGAGCCTATGGAGGGTGTGCCAACCGAGCCATCCGAAGAAGAGGACATCCGCCCTGCTGGAGCGTCCGATTCCGAGGATGACTCGAACCACAGCAACAGCTCTTCCCGCCGCAGCCGTCCCAGAAAGAAGACCACCGCACCGACACTCACCTCATCGTTTGACATCGTGTGCGGTAATTATCCGACGACATCAGTGCTCCCAAACCCACCTCCAGTTGACTCCGTCTCTTACCCCCCTCTCACCTCCTGCACGGTCACTCTTTCCGCAGACCCCAGCCCTACTACCACATATGCCACCATTGCTGCCCCCACCCAGCCCATCTCCACTATTCCCTTCACCTCTTATCAATCACCCATAATGTCCACCCCCAACTTCCCTACCTCACAGGCTTCTGTTTCTCCTTCCTCCTTTCCTCCTTTCCAATTTAATCTCCCATCAAATATCCCCAACTACTTCCAACCCGCAAGACAATCCAGACCCCAACCCATGCCATCTTCATTTGCTCTCCCACAATCCACTCCTCCCTCTCTTCCACCTCTTCTGAGCCAAACCATCCCGCCTCCAACCACCCCCACCACTCAACATCAAGACTCCACCTGCACTTACAAACTGTCCAACTTCAGCGAACCACGTCCTGATATCCGGCGAGTAGCGGCCATTCTCCGGTCCTTTCTTCCAGCTACTTCAATTCTTCAACTTATTCCCCAACCCCATGGCATCATCCTCAAAACCCGAGGTGATGCCAGAACCACTCTGATCCACAAGATGGGTCTGGCTCGTCTAGGAGAACACGTCTCCCTTGAACTCCTTCCCCCCAAGTCTTCCATTCTCCCCCCAATAATCCGCCGAGACCCCCTCCTCTCCGTAGTCATTTGCGGAGTGGACACCGGTTACAGTGACGCGGACATTCTTACAGAATTGCAGTACAACACCCTTAATATTCATAAAGTATTGCGCATAAAGAGTGACCGTGGTCCCACCTCCCTAGTGCGCGTCCTTACCCCCGACCGCTCCACTATCGACCGTCTTCTTTCCGAGGGAGCCTACTTGTACTGGCAGCGCCACCGAGTAGAGCCCTCCCGCACCAACATGCCTGCTCCCCTCCGCTGTGACCGATGCCAGGTATATAACTCCCATGCAACCGCCCATTGCCCCACTCGCCAACCAGTTTGTGCTCACTGTGGTCAACCCCACATGACCCGCAATTGCCCCAATCTCCAACTTCCCCCCAAATGCACTCAGTGCCAGGGTACCCACCCAGCTTACTCTCCCCGTTGCCCTAACCGCCCCATTGCTGACGTTTCTAAACCAGAATTCACTGCCCCTGTTCGTACCATCGACCCCGTCACTCCCCCTCAATCATCTGTTTCCCCTTCACCCCCCTCCATAGAGGATATGATCCGTTTTACGGCCATATGCTTACAGAACCTGCTTCCCTTCGACCGCCCCCGGGTATTGGAAATTTTGCATTTTGCAGCCCGTACCACGTTCGGCCTAAATATGCAGGCCACTACCTCTGGCCAGAAAATTCATTTTCACTTCCAGCCAATGTCCAATATTTAAACCATTATGGCTAGTATGGGAAATAAGGTACCTTCCGTTGGCGCGCTTTACCATAATATCTGCTCCCTGAAAACAAATCGCCCCTTTCTTGATCTTCAAATTCAAATTTACAATCCCGCAATCTTCATACTCAACGAAACTTTTCTGACCAGTAATCAGAAACCTGTCTTTCCCCAATATACCCTTTACCGTGCTGATCGGCCCAACGCCGCTCGGGGAGGAGTAGCCATTGGAGTCCATAAGTTTTTTCCATCCCGTCTTCTTCAACCACAACGTTTTGTTCATACTCATGAAATATTAACAGTCATGGTTTACTTTCCCTCTACCCCTGTCATTGTCGCCACAGCATATAGTTCCCCACGTTCCCGCCCACCCTTTGAATACCTTGAATTTCTGGACAACACATTTCAACACTATATGTTCGCTGGCGATATTAACATCAATTGCTTCAATTCAGCTGAGGAGGATTTACTTGAAACCTTCACCACTTCCATGCACGGCAAACGAATAGCTATTCCCCCCCATACCATGGTAAGATTTCAGAGCACCCCGGAGATAGTCTTCGCTTCCTCCACCATAGCCCAGAACTGTTCAATAGATTTAGCTGGCCCTGCCGGTAAAGACCATGATCCTTTCTATATTAAGCTTCCCGCCCTCACTCTCCCCCGTTCCCTCTCCGCCCCACCTCCATCATTTTTGAGACCAAATTTTCCAAAGACAAATTGGGAAGCTTATCGTTCATACATTGAAGAAACACTTTCACAGGCTGCAGTCCCACAGAATACCGAACAACTGTTCGATTTAATCACACTCCTGGAAACCACCATAGCCTCCGCTGACCGACTGCATGTCCCCAAGACCAAAATTACCCCGAGCAAGCCACCTATTCCGGCCAAAGCAATCCAACTTCTGAAACTCTCCCGTAGCTATTATAGGGCCTACCTCAGGACTTTTGACCCAGACCTACTGACAAGACACCGACAATACCAAAGACATGCCCGGTCCTATATTAAAGCCATAAAGAAAAAGAAGTGGATTGACTCTTGCTCCCGCCCTGCACAGGAAACTCAAGCTCGCCCCTTCTGGAAAACTTTCAAACAACTTACTGGACAAAAAAACCAGGAAAGCCAGTACCCTATCCGAGGGACCAACGGTCATTTATTCTCCGACAAAGACAAAGCTGACACCTTTGCCCACTACTTTACTGACATCTACAGTGACGCACCCCATAACCGACATGATTACTCAAACCATGCGACCGTTTGCGAGCAAACTGACCCCCATCTACCCCTCCTGACACCCAGTTTTGACCACATACCGACCTTAGACCCCGAATCACCACTAAACCAACCCATTACGATCGACGACATTTCATTCCAGCTAGGCAAACGACGCAATACTGCTCCCGGGACAGACGGGGTGGTTTATCAACACATAAAACAAGCTCCTCTCATCTTCCTACATTTTCTAGCCATAGCTTACACACTAATTCTACATACCGGTAACTTCCCTTCCCATTGGAAGACAGCCAAAATTATCTTGTTTCTTAAAACAGGTAAACCTCCATCTCTTCTTTCCTCCTACCGGCCAATCAGCTTGCTATCCGTTTTTACTAAATTGTTTGAAGCCATCTTAGCCCGTCGACTTTACACATTCCTCAATTCCATTAACGTTTTCCCCCCCCACTCAAGCAGGTTTTCGCCCTCAATTTTCCACACAAACTCAACTCTTTCGATTAGTCAGCCTTATCACTCCCCATATCAACTCCGGCTATCCTGCGGCCCTCCTCCTACTAGATCTTGAAAAAGCCTTCGATCTAGTATGGCACCGTGGTCTCATTTTTAAACTAATGTCCCTCCACCTCCCACGCTCCATAGTTCGCCTTCTCAGTAACTTTTTACTGGACAGGCGAGCCTTCATACAAATTAGATCTGCGTCCTCCTCCACCTTCACTCTCTTTTCAGGAGTACCTCAAGGCTCCCCTATTTCCCCGCTCCTCTATTTAATCTACGTCCATGACATGCCCCAACCCAACCAGTTCTCTCAGCTCTTTCAATTTGCGGATGATACAGCTCTGCTATCATTCGCAAATAATCTCACAACCCTCAGCAACCGTCTCCAGGCCTACCTAAATACACTGGTTGCCTGGTTCTCTAAATTGCACCTCACTATTAATACCACCAAAACCCAGTTAGTTCTATTTGGCCTCAAGTCTACCATCAGCCACTACCGACCATTCCGCCTCAACATCTTCGACGAAGCCATTACTCCCTCCCGCCAGGCAGTGTATTTGGGAGTCACACTTGATCACCAGCTATCCTGGAGACCTCACATCAAACAGCAAGCCCACAGAGCGCGCCAACGTTTGGCGCTAATCCGTCGACTGAAAGGGGTTTCCTGGGGTCTTAGCCCACTTCAGCTCATCCATACCTACAAGGTCTTCATCCGCCCATTGCTTACTTATTGCTCATTGGCCTGGATAGGGGCTAGCTTACCCCAATACCAAATTTTAAATTCTATTGAACACTTCGTTTTGAAGGTTGCATTTGGCCTTCCTCTTGACACGGACAGCAATCTGTTAAATTACCCCAGGACTCTCCCCTCACTCTACCGTCACCTTCACAAACTCCGCCTACGTTCCCTGCAGTCACTAGTTGACTCACGACTTCCACTTACCTATGACCTTCTCATGACGCCAATTACCCGGAGGCAACGTCGCCTATCCAAACCACTTCCCCAAGCCTTGGCACTATCCCTACTCCATCATAATATTCTCCCCGACCTCTCACACATCATTCCTCCTGACACGTATCCCCCATAAATGTTAACCCAATAAGCATCCAGTTTGCACAAACCGTTTGTTTTCACATAGATTTTCCAACATTTTCTCATTGTTTTTCATCCATTCCACTCAGCCACTTACCACCTGGCATCGGGCCACCTTACAACATCAAGAAAGAAGACAACTTACTCTACGAACAGACGAGCTGAACGCATCTCACCGACGTTTCACACATCATCTATCACCTGTAATTCTATTAAATTTTGATACTACATTTATATATTTTTAAGTAATATTTACATCAAGAACAGCAAGATATTGAACAATTGTATATTTTTATATATATTTTTGTACATTTTTTTTAAAGCACAATAAAAAGGGTTCCCCACGGCCGAAGATCACCGTAGTTGTGATGGCGGCCAGTCCTCCTGGGAGGGCATTTTGCCCTCCTTCGGAGGGCAAAACAACCCATTTTATGTATATGTACCAAGGCAAAGGGGTTTCCTGGGGTCTTAGCCCACTTCAGCTCATCCATACCTACAAGGTCTTCATCCGCCCATTGCTTACTTATTGCTCATTGGCCTGGATAGGGGCTAGCTTACCCCAATACCAAATTTTAAATTCTATTGAACACTTCGTTTTGAAGGTTGCATTTGGCCTTCCTCTTGACACGGACAGCAATCTGTTAAATTACCCCGGGACTCGCCCCTCACTCTACCGTCACCTTCACAAACTCCGCCTACGTTCCCTGCAGTCACTAGTTGACTCACGACTTCCACTTACCTATGACCTTCTCATGACGCCAATTACCCGGAGGCAACGTCGCCTATCCAAACCACTTCCCCAAGCCTTGGCACTATCCCTACTCCATCATAATATTCTCCCCGACCTCTCACACATCATTCCTCCTGACACGTATCCCCCATAAATGTTAACCCAATAAGCATCCAGTTTGCACAAACCGTTTGTTTTCACATAGATTTTCCGACATTTTCTCATTGTTTTTCATCCATTCCACTCAGCCACTTACCACCTGGCATCGGGCCACCTTACAACATCAAGAAAGAAGACAACTTACTCTACGAACAGACGAGCTGAACGCATCTCACCGACGTTTCACACATCATCTATCACCTGTAATTCTATTAAATTTTGATACTACATTTATATATTTTTAAGTAATATTTACATCAAGAACAGCAAGATATTGAACAATTGTATATTTTTATATATATTTTTGTACATTTTTTTTAAAGCACAATAAAAAGGGTTCCCCACGGCCGAAGATCACCGTAGTTGTGATGGGGGCCAGTCCTCCTGGGAGGGCATTTTGCCCTCCTTCGGAGGGCAAAACAACCCATTTTATGTATATGTATTTGTACCAAGGCAAAGGACTCTCTTTACAGTATCAAAGAAGCTGTTACGCTGACCGTGTGTCCTCAAATTACTACCAAACTCATACATTTTCTCAGTGCTACGACCGGTTCTCACCAGTTTCTGCGTGTGCCCGTGCTAGCGAGTCTCTACTTTCCAGTGATTGTGTACGTGTGCGTCAGTGTGAAAACACCGCCTGATGCGGCTTCAATGCCGCCTTCTGCTCAAGCTCAAGCTTCTACTCAAGCTTCTTCCCAAGCTCCTTCAATGCCGTCGCTGCTATTGGACTCGGACTCTGACCACGAAAAACCCGAGGTGAGTGATAGTGAAATGGAAACTCTGCAAATTAAAATGGCCCGTAAGGACCGCACGCCTTCTTCTATCGAGCGTGCCAAGAAGCCCTGCTATTCAGGGGAGAGTTCTGGTGCCACTAGCACTACTGCTACGCCCCAGGAGCAGCTGGGTATCAAGAGCTTTTTGGAGCTTGACTCTCCGCTCCGCCGTCTCTCACCATCTCGTATCGCTGCCCCATTTCACTTCCCACCTCGATCGCCACAGCAGAATCAGTCTCAATCTTCCGACGTCTATATGCCGGCCAATATTGTACCCGGCCCACTTCTCCGCAGCTACGCCGACGCAGCACGGAACCCCGCCTTACCCTCTGCTGTCCGTACGCGTAGTGTCACCGCTCCCTCCCTCATCCCGTCTCCCACCTACTATGTTGTCCGTCTTATCAATCTCATGCCAGAACACAACCACCCCCGCCATATCCACCAAATCCTATCCAAGTTTATTCCCAACCTTGCTGCCTACAACCTCGAAATACAGAGGACCAAGGAGGGTCACAACCTCAAATCCACCGAGCCTCTGTACAGCATCATTGTTAACTCCATCAGTACAGCCCACTTCTCCCCCTCCTGTCGGGCTTATAATGTCACTATGTCAGAGCCTTCGCATCAGCCTCCCCCATCTCACCGCGCTACTCCCATCATGTCAGTGGTTATCTATGGGGTCAAGCGTTCGTACTCCGCCGACGAGGTTGCCGCTCAGCTCCAACTCGCCGGCTTGGATATCTTCAAGGTGGTACGGATCAACAACGCCCATGGCCCCACCACCCTGGTGCGGGTGCTGTGCAAGAACGTCACCTCCATCGACGCCCTTCTGCGCAACGATGCATCCATCTATTGTAAGCGTCATCGCGTGGAGCCCTCCCGGACTCCCGCCCCTCAACGTACGTGCTGCGACCGGTGCCAGAAATTTGACCACCCCCCTGGACGATGGTCCTCCAAAACGTCCTTCCCTTCGCCCGTCCACTCATTGTTTCCCAAGTCCAATTCGCCTCCCGTCTCACTCTGAATACGCATGTCGACATGTCGTATAGCGGAAATAAGATGCACTTTGCATTTTTCCCGCTGAGTACCGTCCCCGCCTATTGATAAATGCCTAACCTAACCCTCTACTTCGTCAACATCCGCTCCCTCTCCTCCAACCGACCATTGTTGGACATCTCCCTCTCCCAACATGCCCCGGACATCATGATTTTTAACGAAACCTTCCTCAAACCTTCCCAAGCAATTCCCCCCTTTGACGGCCACCAATTCTTTCGTGCCGATCGTCACTTTCAGCGGTCGGGTGGGGTTGCAGTTGCTGTTCGCAACTCCATTCCCACTCGCCAGCACTTTTTCAACTTCCCTGACGGCTTTACCGAATATCTCACTCTTGACCTTATCTTTCCTAACCAAACTTTCACCCTGGTCACTATGTATCTGGTACCCCCGCTCCCCTCCCCCCATCGATTTCTTCCGCTTCCTAGAAACCACTTTTCCTACTTATTTCTTTGCCGCCGATATCAATGTTACCTCCTACACCCCTGTCCAAGCCCGTCTTTTTCAGGACTTCTTGTCCATTAGCCGGGGCATGTCCCTCCATTTTCCCTCCCCCACGATTCCCTATTCCAATTCCACTCCCGATTTCCTTATGCTTACTCCTAATCTCGCCAATATTGCTACTGTTGCTGTCCTCCCCACTATCGGTAGTAACCACCTTCCAACCCTCATTTCCCCACATAACTACCTCCCTGCCCCTTTCCAACCTCCTCCACGACCTCCTCCAGCCCGTCAATACTCTAAAACAGATTGGAACGCCTACCGTACCACCTTAACATCCTCCCTCACCCCCTTTCCTCCAACACCCCCTACCTCTCACCCTGCCCTCTCACAACTCATCCATCGTGTCGAACAGGCCTTAATTACCGCCGATCTCCGCCATGTTCCCTGCCACTCTTATCACCCTTCGAAACCTCCTATCCCTCCCCACGCCCCCCGTCTCCTTCGTACTGCCCATGAATGTTACCGCTCCTACTGTCGAACACGCGACCCTGTCACCCTAACCGAACACCGTAAAACTCTTCGTCATGCTCGCTCTTTTATCAAAGCCATCTGCCGCAAGCAATGGAATGACGCCTGTTCCGACCTTTCCCACACTCCTGACCCTGCCCTTTTCAGGAAAACTTTCTCCCGCCTTTCCCAACGTCACAAATCCCATCCCACGTACCCTATCCTCCGTAATGGTTCTCCTGTTGTTTCTAATCAAGAAAAAGCCGATATGTTTGCCCAGCATTACTCCCAAGTTTTCTTCCCCACTATCGCCCCTCACTTCTCCCATCCCGACGAACCTACCATTCTTGCCTATACCGACCCAACTTCCCCTCGTCTCACGCCTTCCTTTGCCCACCTTCCCTCCACTGATTACCAACACCCTCTCAATTCCCCTATCACCCCCCTTGAAATCCGCAATATCCTTAAGCATCGCCGCACTACGGCCCCCGGGGGTGACGGCATTACTTACCGACACCTTCGCGAGGCCCCCGCCATCCTCTTCCTTTACCTCGCCCAGATCTACAACACTATCCTCTACACCGGACATTTTCCCCACCACTGGGGAAATGCCAACATCCTTCTTTTTCTAAAACCTTCCAAACTTCCCTCGGACCTCAATTCCTACCGTCCAATCTCCCTTCTCCCTGTTCTTTCCAAACTTTTTGAACTTATCATCACCAAACGCCTCTATCCCTATCTTCACTCCCTTCATCTCATCCCCGCTCATCAAGCTGGCTTCCGCCCTAACCTCTTTCACATCACTGCCTCCATCGAAGCCTTCATAGCCTTCCCCAATAACAAACACGCCCTTCTCCTCTGTTTCGATATTGAAAAAGCTTTCGATAAAGTCTGGTTCCCCGGCCTCCTCTTTAAGCTCCTCCACCTCCCCTTACCCATCACGTACGTCCGACTCATTGCAAACTTCTAATATCATCGCACGGCCCAAATCCTCATCCAAGGTACTTCTTCCTTCACTTTCCCTATCCACGCCGGAGTCCCTCAAGGCAGCCCCCTTTCTTCCCTTCTCTATGTCCTCTACACCCATGACATCCCTACCCCTTCTCCTCCGCTCCGTTTGTATCAATACGCCGACGACCTAGCCATTCTCGCCCTCTTCCCTCGTTCTCACATCCTTCAACGCCATGTTCAACGTTAACTTCATACCCTCCAAACCTGGTGTAATCACTGGCACATTCAAGTCAACCCCCAGAAGCCCCAATACATCCATATCAAACGCTCCCGCACCCGTCACCGCCCTTCCCAGCGCCTCCATTTCACCTTCAATGATTCTCTTATTCCTCAACTTAATCAGCTTAAATACCTCGGCATTACCCTCCAAAATAACCTCAAATGGAACCTTCACTTCGATTCAGTCTACAAACGCTCCCTCTCCCGCTTCCGCATTCTCCGCCTCCTCACCGGTAAGACCTGGGGCCTACGGCCCCCTCAGACCCTAAACGTTTACAAGACCTTCATCCGCCCTGTTTTCACCTACGCCTCCCTTACCTGGCTCACCGCCCACCCCCGCCTCTATTTCCGTCTCCTTACCCTTGACCGCCACGCTATCAGAATCGCCTATCATTGTAAACTAGATACCCCTTCCGCCACCCTCACTGGTATGCTCACTTTCCCTTCTGCACTCGCCCACATTCACTCCCTTCGTTTCTCCTACCTTACTCGCGCACGCCGCTCCCACGCCACCCAACCCCTCGAAGCTCTCGAGCTCTCCCCCTATGCCACTGCTATCCTCAATTCCACACGCACCCCGGAAACCGGTCATCTCTTCCCTCCACTCATCGACTAGCCCCCTCTCACGCTCCCCTTCTTCTGTTCTGTGCACATTTTCCACATGTTCTAATTTCTTTTGGGGGGCTATAGTCAGCCCCGCCTCTTTGTTACTGTCGGCACCACAAGTGCCCTCTCATTGTTTATTTCTTTTCGTTCAGTTTTCTCTTATTCACATCGCCCCTGTCGCAGTTATATACATTTTATTTTTGCCCCACTAGACCTTATTTTGTCTACTTCGTTATCCGGAATGGCTCCACGCATCGTCACACAGTGCTCCCAGTGCTCCTAAAATCTATCGGCCTTGTTGCCGCTACGCCCCAGTGCTTCCAGTGATGCGTGTGCTTATGAAATATTTTTGTTTCTTTTTCAGCATGGACAATAGACAATCTTTTGAACTTTAATACCTTGCAATTTATTCATTTTCTGTGCCTTTTCCAGTGTCTTTATCTTTTCCAGCCATACGAACAATAGACATTCTTCTGGACTTTACTTTTCTGTTTGTTGTATCTACTTCTGTATTTTACCCACAGCAATCTTTATTGTCTGTATCTGGTATATTTTTTGAATAAACGGGGCTAGTGGGGTAATGCTCCGGCGAGTGCGGTGGGGGGGCTCGTCTGGGGGGTCCGCCTTGGGGTCGCGGTGATCTTCTGCGCCATTGCATCCTCCTTCGTCCCTCCTATCCATATGCCTAGCATATTTTCTTTCAAATATAATATATTCTCTAACCCTTCCCTCTTCTTCGGCACAAGAGCTCCCTGTTGAGCTGGGTGCCCGCCCTGTCTAGCTTTGCGGGGCAGGGAATGAAATAACTCCTGTTCCTTCCTTCCAAGGCAAAGTATGTTTCTCGTGCTGTGTGTCCGGTCTTTGTACCTTTTGTCCATGCTGAGTGCCCAAGGGCCGAAAAGACTCACTTTGAAATTGAATTTTCTGAAATCGATTCTTAGTGAGCCCCTACAACCTAGGATCAACCAACATGCAAAATATCAGCTTTCTAGACTTAGTGGTTTGAGCGCTGCGATGTTGAGTCAGTACATTGTTTTGACTTTATTACACTTTGTTCGAGTGCCAAAAGGCCGAAATCAGAAGAATGAGAAAGGCTATCGAAAATTCATGTAGCCAGCGGTTTATTCTGGGTCTTCTCTCTCTCTCTCTCTCTCTCTATATATATATATATATATATATATAAATGAAAGTTTGTCTGTTTTTTTTTTGGAATTTCTACGGAAATTTGCATTATATATATATATATATATATATATATATATATATACAGGGTGTAATTGATATGATGGAGGTCCGTTACACTGGTGATATAAGAGAATCTTCTAAGCTTCCTAGGTAAAAACATTGTCACCTATCTTAAAATTGAAAATTAATCATTAAAAAGTCAATGTTTATAGTTTTTTTCAGAAACTAATCAAGCAGAAAATATTGCGGCAGGCTGGGGGAAAGGAGGCGGAGCGAGGTGTGACGACGCGCGGAGAGGAAGTTGTTAGTAATCGGAGCATTGACCTTACCGGTTGTGATGTATCAGCAATGTGCTGTAAGTTATGTACTGTATAATACAATAGCCTACTAATAATTAAATGATAGCGAGGCTGTGTAGCTTAGGTAGTGCAGTGCTATCCTTCTCGAGGATTCGTTCTAGGCTCAGTCATGTTATAAATGCCGAGGATGTAATGGCACGTACATGAAACTCTGTGAACACAACATTCCGGAATCTCGACATCCCCGAAAAAAAAGTGTGTCTAACAACTTATTCTTCATCTTTCTTCGAATGAGCCAACTATGGACTACGTAGGTTAACCAAAATGGTTTTCAGCTTGATGAGTTGTGATTGGTTTCACGTTCATAAGAATCTTCTTCCTAGCTCATATCTCCTACATTTTCTGACTTTGTAATTGTTTAGCAGCTTCTGACCTCTTTGGTCTCTGCCCTTTCTTAAGCTTAATCTGTGGGTCTTCTTTTAACATATTATTATTATTATTATTATTATTATTAGTAGTAGTAGTAGTAGTAGTAGTAGTAGTAGTAGTAGTTTACAGTTTACAGTTTGTTTATTTATGCCCAATATTACATTTTTTGGTCCTACCAAGCTGATGCTTGTCGGTAGGTGCCAATTATGGTTACAATATATATGTTAACAAACACAATTACATTTACACAATATACAGTCCAATCTCTCACCTTCCAATTATTTTATATAGTGCCCCTAATAATATTTCACAATGATATTCAATCAGCTCATAACAATTAATATTGGTTAAAATTATTATAATATGTTAATATTAATATAATAAAGAATTTGTAGTAAATTATAATATGTTTTACCCACCTTAAAACAACACTTATGTCGTTACTATTGTAAAAACTTAACTTAAAATACATATGTTACTATCATGTTCATAGTCTACTACATATAAAAGCAGTTGTCCATTTAGTCTAAGGAGTTATTTAGTATCCAATTTTCTATATCTTTTTTTGTTTTTGACATACTCTCAAAGGCCAGCAGTGAATGTGGTAGCTTGTTATATAGAAAAGGTACCATGTAAGCTAATGTTCTTTTGCCAAATTCATTATTTGTTTTTGGAATTACAAAATGTGAATTCTTAAATCTTGTATCCTTTTGATGTTTTAAATGATCTTTGAAAGTGCTATTAAAAAAATTATCCATAATTATCATTAAATATATTAGGCCCCTACAAGGCATTATATGACAATTGGAGAACAATATCACTGGTGAGTTTAATCCATGCCTATCACCATGTCTTACAAAGAATTTAAGGAAACGTGTCTGAATGCTGGTAATTCTATTAATATAAGTATTTGAAGCAAGTCCCCATGCCTTTATTCCATATCGAATTATACTTTCCACTAATCCATAGTATGTCATTCTTAGCACTGAGGTAGGCATATTTTGCCTCTGATGGAAAAATTTACTTAAAATTATTCTTAGTTTGGAAGTAACTTGATTAATATGCTTGTCCCATCTGAAATTACAGTCAATATACACACCTAAGTATTTTTGAACAGTTACATTTTTTACTGTTGTACAGTTTCTACAGTTATTGTTGTCACTTGCCATGCAATCGCATTCATGTATTTTTAAATGTACCTTTTGTAATAAAATCATTGGAGACCGAATGTGCATTGTTGTTGTTTTCGCACTATTAATTATTAAGCCATGATCATGTGCCCATCTCTGTAGCACATTGAAATCTGCTTGCAAGAAATTTTCTGCCTTCTTAAAATCCTTATGAACTGATACCAATATCGTATCATCAGCATATTGTAGTATTTGTGTGTTCTTCATATGCTGAGCAAGATTATTTACATATATCAAGTACAGCAAAGGTCCCAGGTTACTACCTTGAGGAATACCCATTCTTATTCTTTTCTCTTCACTATATGTTTCACCAATTTTCACCAGAAAGTGCCTTTCCTCTAGATAATTTTCCATTAGTTCAAGTACTGGGCCTCGTATACCAATTTTTCTTAGTTTTTCTATAAGAATCTCATGGCGAAGGGTGTCGAAAGCTTTACTGAAGTCAATGAAGACTACCAAAACTTGTTTCCCTTGATCAAGTTTCTTATTTACTAGTTCAGCAAATTTTCCAAGTAATGTCCCAGTTCCCATGCTTTTCCTGTATGCAAATTGTTCATCTGATAGCAACTTATTTTCCTCCAAGAACCCCATAATTTTATCTGTTAAAAATGTTTCTATTATCTTGCACACTGCAGAGATAATGGAAATAGGGCGGTAGTTATTTACATCTGTGCCTATCCCTCCCTTTAAAACTGGTCTAACTACTGATGATTTTAGAATATCAGGGAATGAACGTTCTGAAATTATCAAATTTATTAGTTTGGCAATGATTTTATACACTTTTTCCCCTCCCATTTTTAAATGTTTCATTTATATCCTGTCCAACCCCGCAGACTTATTTGTTCTCATTTTATCTATAATTTGCTTAATATCGCCATCTGTAGGTCTTGTGAGCCACATGCTTTTATCATTAAACTGATCAACATAACCACCTATTGTCTTGTCACAGTTGTGTACTACACTCTCGGTTCCTTGCTTGAAGTGTGATGCAAATTTTTCAGCTATAGACTGTTTCTCACTTCCACCGAAGTGCTTCATAATTACTTCATCCATCCCACCCCTGTGATGTCCTTGAATTAAATAATTTACTTCTTGCCAAATTTTCCTAGCATCTCCTTTAAACGTTTGAAACCTATTCATGTAGTATATTTCTTTTTCTTTCCGCATGTGTTTTGTTAGTTTGTTTCTAAATTCCTTGTATTGTTCTTTATATTTACCATTGCTAGGATTACTTCTCCATTTTTTAAAAAGACTATCTCTTTTTGCTATGCTGTCCAAAATATCTCTGTTCACCCAAGGTTTAATTCCAATGCTTTTACGCTCCACGGTTCTTACAGTCAACTCTTTTTTACAAGTGGCTCTCTCACAAATTTCATTGTATTCTTGTTTTAGAGCATTATAACATGACTGCATATCATTTGACTTAAATACTTCCTTAAAATCAGTTTCATTTATGTATTTCTCAACTAATTTGTCACTAATGAATGTTGCAATTTTGTTGCTATCCCTTCCTTGCTCTGACATGCTATCATGTTCTAATGATATTCCTATACCCACCATATAATGATCAGATATTTTTTCCTTTACTACAGCAGAAGTCCAGGTATTTTTCCTATCTCTAATAAAAATATGATCTATGCACGACACCTTAATTTCTCCACACACTATTTCTTCACGTGTAATCGAGCTAATGCATCTTGTTAAACCATATGAAGTTAAAAATTCTTCGTACTTATTTACCGTGGCTTCTGACTCGTCCAACAGGTTAATGTTAACATCACCAATTAATATTACCTGTGTCTCCTTCCCCACCAAATTTAGTACACCTTCAAGATCATCAAGTAGTAGTAGTAGTAGTAGTAGTAGTAGTAGTAGTGTTCCCGGGATTGGTTTTGTCAAGAGGACAGGGTGTGGTTTTTTAGTGGGTAAGAATCCCTCACTCTTGAGGAGTGCGGACCCTTCTCAAGGTCTTATGCAAGATTTTTCCACTTCCCTCGTGAAAAAAGTAATAGTATTAGACTATTAAACAAATTATAAGAGATTATGTCTTTCTGAACGTTATTTATTTTTAAGTAGGGTTCCAATTGGATGATGATAATAATAATAATAATAATAATCTAATAATAATAATAATAATAGTCAGCATGTGTAGTTCTGGTGGTAGAGTGCTAACCTTCTCGAGGGTGCGATCTACGTTCAGTCATGTAGTAAATGAATGAGATCTAATACGATCATGTCCATGAATTTCATGGCACATACAGAAATTCTACGTACTTGAAAGTCTGGCAACACGACATACCAAAAAGAAACATAAAAGAAGTTAGTGTGTCTAAAAGCCTATTAATACTATTATTGGTAGTAGTAGCCTACTATAATAAAAATATTATTAATATTTTTATTACAGTTGTTGCACTATCTTCACACAAAGATAGACCAACAGTTCCGTAAATTAATTTACCAAATCTTTAGGATTTCTATTTTCTATGCAAAGTCCATGAGGCTGGCAAAATCCTAGACAGATCCACCATCAGTAGTCATGTAGCCACTCCCCATGAAGGTGTGAATCAGCTGTTCATAGGCTCGGTTTGTGTATTTCAATGCCATTGGCAGACAAGGCGAGTAGGTCACTCAACTTCAGACTCTTGTCAACATTCCTCAGCGTAGGAGGGGAGGGCGACGTGGAGAAGTCAGCTGTGCTGCTGAGGGGAACGCAGTGTAAGCCCTTTTCCAAGTAATTGACCGACGATTTTTGTGATTTAATTCCACCTACACTAATTAAGATACGACAAAATTTCTTGAAGATATTTGCTTAGAATAGTCTCTTCTATCACCAGTGTAATGGACTTCCATCATATCAAATACACCCTGGATGTTATATATATATATATATATATATATATATATATATATTGAACCCTTTATCCACTGGCTGTATAAAGGATTCTAATAAAATATTCATCATCTTTAGATACATTTCTACAGACAGCAGATATGAGAGCCAGACGGTGTTGGGAAATATTGAGAAATCAGTGGCCGAGAGGACACAATGGTTTAAGCTCCTGTGGTATTTTAGGAAGTAGCATAATATTCATGACACATAGGACAGGTGCAAATTTTAGCGCGGAGATGGCTTGGGTACGCACAATATGGCTCGTTGCTATGAGTGTTGGCGCCAAGAAGAAAATCGAATGCTACGATGTTATTGGTCAATATTCATGTTAACCACTCCCCGTGGCAGAAATACAAGTAAAAGCGCGCAAGGATCTACAAGAGTCTGAACCAATTATATCAAGACGCCCTGTTTTAGCGGCAACTCGGCTTGGTAACGCACCCTGGTAAATTAACGCGGGAGTTATCTACGGATTAATTCCACGATCGATTCGAGTCAGCTACAGCATAATCGTAACCTCCACATTGCTACGAACTCAATGATACCGATCGCATGCTAGTCTGATAATTATTATGGAATATTTTTCCATAAATCCCCTTCCACACCTACCCTAGCCAGTTTCATATATAATGATCCAGGAAGCTTCGAGAGATGACTTTTATTTGTGCGTCTGAGGACGTAACATTGAACTTTCATTTGTGCGTCTGAGGACGTAACGTCGACTTTTATTTGTGCGTCTGAGGACGTAACGTTGACTTTTATTTGTGCGTCTGAGGACGTAACATTGACTTTTATTTGTGGTTCTGAGGACGTAACGTTGACTTTTATTTGAGCTTTTGAGGATGTAAGGCCGTTACTCAGGTGTCCGAGGACACGAGGCAGACTCTGCAATATTTTTCATGTATTTTAACATGGAACATTTTCGTCAAGTTAGAAGTATAACTTCAGTGATTTATTTGTAGTCCCAGTACTACCAGATAGGACCAGTTCATCGAAATAATTCAACAATAGACTGTCAAGGAATTTAGTACTTGATCGGTGAATTTAATAGGAAATATATCGTGAGTGTATCTGACAAACTTTATTTAATTCAGCACGAGATGACGTCTAGGAACGAGGCCGGATCTTGGAACCAGCAGGACATTTGCCAGAAGATGTCGTTGACGAACTATGCATCTTAAAGGAGTGATGGCTGCAGATGTTTCCTTGACGCTGTTTTAAAGGATTGAGCACAAATGAATTTATTTATTTATTTATTAAATCAGCTATGGTATTATGGGACACATTTTTGTAGATATTTGTTTGCTTGTTTGGTAATGTGGATTCTTAGTTCTTGTTTTACTGACACATTAAGTATGGGACAATCCGAGCGCTGTGTATTTTTGTAAATATTGTGATTTTGTTTGGTTCAACTATACGGGGCGACGCACAGCTCGTGCTCGCATTCGCTTGCGTAAATCGCGGTCAAGCATTATAATTCGGAGGTATGCCTGATAACAAAAATGGAACTGAATTAATTTGAGATTAAAAATAGAATTTGGAGGGTAAAGATTATTTGTGAGCAGAATTTTATGACGGATCAGGATTATTTTGATAGTTGCTTTTCCAGCAGATTTGTTCGGGATGGCACTTTGCACCCAAGTTTTTGTTGTGTATTTTGTTTAATGTGTCTATGGACGCAATATTGGTTGATCTGTTTTGAGCCGACCCAGTCGATATGTTTATGAGTGAGTCCGTCCAAGCTTAATGGTGCGTAGTGTGATTTTATGATGTGTTAGCGAGAATATATCATTGTGATTATTCTGACTTGCTCCACATCAGCCCAGTTCATAACCTCGCGAGGCTGAACTCGTGGCATATTTTGTGTTTTCTTGCCATCCAAGCGGATGAGTGAGGTACGTTTGCGTTTCCAGATGGGAATAGTACCTAGCTTGAAGGACTGACAGAGATAATTGAGGCAGCGATGACTCATACAAGAGGGGCTCGCTCAAATCAGATAACGCGACTTGTTATTAGTAACAGGCCTGGGTCCTGTACTTCAAGTTAAGACGTTGTTTTAAAATTCACAAAACCTGATCGGTTATAATGAGTATTTGATTGAATAAATGGGTGTTGTCCATAGTTGTAAGGTAGTTCCCGAAACTCCTGTTTGTCTGGCGTTTTATAAAAATGTAAACATAGTTTTCAGCCGTTAGGCTTGTATTTTGTTGCTGTTGCTTCTCTTCTTGTGTGTTTATTTTACGCGTTCAATGACCCCGTGTGGCATTAGGATGCGCGAGGCTATGTTCCCAAGTTGTGATGCGAGCGTTTTGGCCTATATCTGGCATGCTCTTTTTATTCCGTGTGCTCTGGCACCAGCTAGAATCTCAGGGAGATTCTTCATCTTTTTGTATTATTAGATCTTGCATGTGTCAGTAGTAATTATAGTGTGTTAATTAAGGGTGGGTCCCATGGCCGTAGTGTGATTTAAAAGATGCAACTCCGTGAGCAACATGACTATTTCAGTTGTAAACGGACTCGCATCAGTACTCATTTTCTTATTAACGAGCATTACACCACGCATTTTATAACTTCTTTACCAGAAAAAATGGACTTGCATCCATATGTTGTCACGAGCGAGTTCTTACCGCTCAGTTTTATGTTATGATTTATCATTTTGTGTGAAGCTGTATTCACATTGTTTTGTTGGTGGAGCGAGTCTTACCCCTCAGTAATATATTTATTTCTTAAAGGGGTGAAAGTCAGGGAGGATTTCTTTTTATTTATTATTATTATTATTATGCACATAATTTTCAGTCATTAAATATATTTTATTCTACTTGTTATTCATTTTATTTCTAGTATAGCCTCTGTCATGGACCTTTCTATTCATTAGAGCATGTTGTTTTTAAGCGAACTTGGCTGTGTATTGCAGTCAGGACTGAACACGACTCCCGTAGATGAATCTTGAGAAAACCATGCTTTATTGAAGGGTGCAATATATATATATATATATACTAGCAGAAGTACCCGCTCTTCGAACGGTCTTCGGTATTAATAACCAGACGTTATAAATTGAGCTACTGTTGCAATGGTTAGGGGCTTGTTATTCCTTCATATGTTTATCAGAGCGAAGTTAGTATTCTGGGAATATCACACACACTATTAATTTGAGGTCCTTAAAATGTGGCTTTGGGAGACTCATTATAGACTCCCGAAATTTGTGTCTCACATTGAGAAGCGCAACATATGCTTTGGTCGTTCTTCCAGGATAATTTTTATATTTCGCCTATTTTAGCATGCATTTTGAAAAGTTTCTTCCTATACCAATCCTTCTATGAGAAGTACGGTGAAGAATTTTATAAATAATTGGTGTATTGACTCTCATGGATACCAAATTTTACGATGCTCCAAACATTCGAACACGAGTTATAGGCGTACATAAAGATACACAGAAAGACCAAAAATCCCTAAGTATGCCTCACTTCGGAGGGGAAGTAAAGCCGGCGGTCCCATGTCATAGATTTATGGCAAGTAATAGAACCTTCCACTAACTACAATTGTGTGAAGCTAAATTTGTAGGTTAGATTTGATTAACGCTCTATTAGTTCCAAAGCGTGCTGGTTGCGGTGGCATCTAGTAGCCAAGTCACAGCTAGGTGTCGTTGACGGTAGCATTTGGTAGCAAAAGTAGGAACTACTGGTTGATCGTTTGCAGTCCTTACCTGAAATACAGATAACACACACTAATACAGCCATCACAATTAACACCGTTTAGCAGACAGATTCTACACACACGTGGCTACGTGAACGCGTTGTTGCAGCTTCTAAACTGACGAACCAACCAACCAACCTACAACATATTACCCAGAAGTCCGATTATGGATATATTGTGCCCAATCGGTCACGGCAGACTGGCATCGAACTCGGGTCTTATCAGAGAAGACCAGGCACATGATTCTGCCTAGAATCGAACCATTGATCTCTGAGGGGGAACAGAGACAGGGAACCCGAAGAGCAATGAGATGTATATTGACATATAATAATATAGCATGATTTCACGGTCAGTATGTGAATATCGTAGCAGTTTAAGGTGAAGAATTGTAAGCAAATGCAAGCAAATATACGATTTCGAAGCATACAAGAACGAAAGCAGGCCAGTTTGACATTTTACTAATTGCACCCGGCGAGTGGGAGGAGATATAAGGCGCCGAGGGAACTTCTTTCGTCTGGACCGAGGAGACAGCTCAAAATTAATGACTCGGGTATTCACCGCTTGACAACGATGGAGGCTGTAGTGAGGGTGATTGCCCACGGAAATTAATTGATTACAGCCAAGTGGAGCATTGAAATGGAGTGAAACGTACACCCAGGTGAATATATTCTGGGAGAGATAATTTAGAAGGGGTTTTACACCTAAATTAAAGCCTATATCTCTATATGAGCGTGTTAACACCGAGCCTACGCTCGTGAGGAGTGATTTGGTGACCAGCCAGAGGGGAATCACCATGGTGGCGTCCTGACGCGATGAAATAAGGCAATTAATTGTAATTAATTGGCCGAAGCGATCGCCGGCACGCGAACGTTTATGAAACCTCCACGCCTAAATAATCAAGGTGTATCTGTCATTTCGGATGAAAATGTATTATTTCAAGAAAAGAGTCGCACCCGTATGTCCCGTGGACTAATTTCTACGAGAAACCTTTAAAAGGAGGAGCAGTGCAAGACCAAGCCAGTTGTCTTCAGTCTTTTCTCCAGTTTTTCTCCAGTCTACACGTAACTAATACGCTGCCAGTAAGCGCGCGAAATGTTGCAGTATCGACGCTCAGCAGTTGAAGAACAATGAAAGCACATCATACAGCTTCATAAGTATAATAATGAAATGCGTCAGAGTTAATCTAATACAGATATTTATCCATTATCTGACGCAAATATAAATTCGCTACAGCGAAAGAGTAATTTGTAATGTTTTTGGACATTACATATACCAGGAGGTATTGTCGGAGTTGTATATGACATTATCATCAGGATCACTACAATTATGGGGGCCTAGGAGGCATCGCCAATTAATCTTGACAGTGAACTGAACGATATTGAAGGTGACGAGGATCGAACGCACGTAAACGCAGTTAGACTTTTACGGAGACCAGCGGTTGGCGTAATTGCATCGCATATCTGAGGTCAGGCGTTAGGAGGAGTCCGATTAAGGATCAAACTGTGAAATAGTGAAAAAGTGTACATAAATTTTGTTATAGTGATTTAAAAAAAGTGTTTATGTGTATTGTGATTAATATGTATTGTGTAAAAGTGAGAGAAGCCTCTGATAAGAGTATGATTATCATGTGGGAAATATGTGAAACCAAGTGTCGTGTGAGATATAGCATGATGGCTTAAATCAAGCGTCATGGTAGGCCCGGAGCTGAGGTGCTGGTATCATCCTGCGAAATGAAAAAGTGAGTACCAATTTACAATGTTATTCTAACTAAATAGTTCACCATACAACGATGCATCACTTTGAGACTAAGATGTAACAGTCACTTATTGTACGAGTTTTCACCACTCGTATTTGGTAGAATATGGCTTGGAAGGTGATTTGTTTGGGGCCATTCAGGCCGAAAATAGTGATGAATGTAACGGTAACGTTAAATGATAAATAATAATAATAATCTGGGGTTGGCAACAGTAAAGTAATAGGCATTTTGGCCTAAATAACGTCCAAAATGTGTCATGTCTAATATAAAGATACTGTATTTTGGTAAACAGTAAGAAAGTAACGTGGAATATAGCGAGATACGAGAGTTTTTCAGTGTCAAGTGAAGTGTTGAATGAATATTTGATATGGTCAATTCTTAGGATTGTATCTGAGAACCATTAAAGTAATGTAAGCCAGTAAATTTATACTTGTTATTAGGAGCTATTTAAAGCTTTGGCTTAAGTGTAATTGCAGAGAGAACGCGGGTGCCTTAATAATTGAGTCATCTATGAGAAGTATTGTTTGAGCCGCATATAGCGTGCAGAAGTAACGTAGAATCCAGTGATTTACGTAATTAAAGTCGCGGGGACCAAACTAGCATAGCTTGCACGTTATGTGAAAAGTTGGCTAATCTACGAGTTAGTATCTCCGTTGTGCATACTTTTATTATTCGCAGCGAATTGGACAGAGCCTGTCTGTATCCATCGCTCGCAGGAATAGTTGCCACGAGGGATGTCCTTCGAGACTCCGTGAGCACATGTGTAAAATGATCTGCCCTGAGAGGTAAGAATCATATTCGTCGTATAGGAAACGCAGATTTCCTTATTATGTTATTATTGAGACAGTTGCTGGTGAGAATCTTGTATTTTCATTATGATGCGCGTCCAAAGCCACTAGTATTCACCATAGAACGGCAAGGCTATTACAGAATACATCCCCAGCCATGAATGTTAATAGGAGCCGAGTTGAGCCCAATACACTATAAATATAGGTGTTAAATAATTAGAATGACTCAATTACTTGAGAACAACACTTAGTGTAACTCTATTGTAAACAAAGATGACCTTGCCAGCAGAAGAGAGGGGTGGGAGTAGCCCACTGAGACGAGTGGCCATCTTGCGCGCAGGCTGGAACTAATTTTATTGCCTGCTAGAGGAAGGGAAGGTCGGTCGGCCGTCCTTTTAAATTAGAGTCATAGTGGGACACTGAAGAATCTCGATATTTCGATATGTAATTAAGATATGATTGTTATGATGATGTCAATTGAATTAAATGATGTGTTTCAACACACATACATTGTCGGATCAATGAAATCGGATAATATTTGGCCCAGTTATTCTCTGAGGAGGAACACTGAACCAAATAAATTGTCAGGCATCTTTTTAGAGTGCATTTTTTCCAGTTCACGCTAATTTATGCAGACGGGTATGTGATTTCGAAGAACATGACACGTTTGTAACGATAATAATTTTGACAAGACCCAGAAAATTGTTGTATGGTGAAACTATAAACATTTCTATCCATGTCTATTTAGGAAGGGAAACGTACCACTTTTTAAGCGTTTCATATTGATGGAAAGGAGGGAAGATGATCCACACGACACAACAACATTTGTTAATTAAGGCATAAAATAATGAATTTATGCTAATGAAAGTAAATGCCGTAAGAAACGGAGTAATGTTTTATTATTACAGAATTAATGTAATTTTGATGTGATATGTGACTTTTGTGTTGTGATACTCCAATTATGTAAAATTGTGTCACATAAAGAACACTATGGAAACTCGCAGAGGTCTGAAAGTATCAATGATAGGATGCTAGAAATGTATTTGAGTGCAGTGTAGCACTAGTTAAGAAGAGACTCACAAAATAACCCTGATTTTAATTGCGGGGATTAAATGTAAATTATCCTTTGTTTGTTTTTGTTGTATAGCCATGATTTATATCAGTAAATGTTTTATATTAGCAATATGTTGTTTCTTTCATGTAGAGTAGTTACCTGGTAGACTCAAATCCTGAGCATGTGGTCGTATGGTGGGCAGGAACGTCCCATACCTCGAAAGACCGTGAGTTAGCTGGGATACGAACACATGTTCCACATGATGACAATTGGGTACAATATCAACCACACAATTTTAAACAAAATCATCCTTACGATGAACCCGTTTGTCGAAAAAAAAAAATGTTAGAATGTGCTCAATCTAAATTCACCTAACGTGTACTTCCTGACGTGACAATAAAATTGAAAACCTCGTAGACGAAACGCAATACACCTCACATAAAGGCTGACCCTCACCGTTGTGTAAAGTCCCCATCTACAGGAAGACACCTTTATCAAATTATAAAGGGTTGTAGTGCATAGATATTCAGTTTTTTTAGCCTCCAATGGCCCAAATTCCTAATGGCCGCAAAAAAATACTATTTCAATTGAGTATTTTTTGGAAATAATGTTGCTGTTTGGAGATATAATTCTGTACGACATATCACACGTGTAAATAACCTAAGGTACCCCTTGACCCCCTTATGCGCATTGATGAATTTTACAGTCTAAGTTGGTTCCGTGATAACCTTATAGCCATTTGCAAACTTTCACAGAAATGTAATAAGTGGAGTGGCATTGATTTTTACAGAAATAGATGGAACTTTGGATGTCTTCTCTTGAGAACCTGTTGTCATGGTTGCCGGCTTGCATTCCTTCATTAGTTTATTAAATTAAATTAGTTTTCTTGGAATATCTCATAAACTGTTGGTTTTAGAGCCTTAAAATGTAGTTTTCGGGAACCCTCGAGTTTTGTTTCTGCCACCGAGGGGCTAATAATGAGCTTTGTCTCGTCGTTGTAAGCCAAAATATAATAATAATAATAATAATAATAATAATAATAATAATAATAATAATAATAATAATAATAATAATAATAATTATTATTATTATTATTATTATTATTATTATTATTATTATTATAATATAATAAATACAATATAGGGATAGAGATATGAAATACCTTCCGTACCACACCAGCACGTGAAAATCGCGTGACAAAATTCTAGTGTACCCCTTGACCCCCTTAAGCTCATTATACGTATTGATGAATTTTACAGCTTAATTTGGTTCCGTGATAACCTTATAGCCGTTTGCAAACTTCACAGTAATGTATCAATTGGAATTGCATTGCGCCTTACAGAAATAGATGGTCCTCTGAGATTTTGTTGCCATGGTTACCAGATTGCATTCTTTCATTAGATTATTAAATGAAATTAGTTTTCTGGGAATATCTCAAAAACTGTTGGTTTTAGAGCCATAAAATGTGGTTTTCGGGGACCCTTCAGGGCCCCCGAGTTTTGTTTTTCACATCGAGGGGTTGAAAATATGCTTTGTCTCGTCCTTCTACGCCTATTTCAGCATGAATTTTAAGGGGGTAGGCCCCTTTTTATGAGAGGTACGGAGAAGAATTACATCAATGATTAGTGTGGTGCTTCTGATGGATATCTGTATCAAATTTTACGTTGATCCACCCAGCCGTTCTCAAGTTATAAGGACTCGAAGTTGTCCACAGACAAAGAGACAAACAGATAGATAGACAGACAAAAATCTTATTTTTGCGCGCATCCGTCATAAAACAGTCTGAAACGCGTAAATAATGCAAATTTCCGTAGAAATTCAGAAAAAACAGACAAACTTTCATTTATATCTATCTACTAGCAGAAGTACCCATTCTTCGAACGGTCTTCGGTATTAATAACCAGATGTTATCAATTGAGCTACTGTTGCAATGTTTAGGGGCTTGGAACCTGTTTGTTGGCAAAGAAAAATTATTAGTTAAAATGTGCTCTCAAACTAAATTTACCTAACGTGTTCTTCCTGGCGTGAAAATAAAATTGAAAACTTCGTAGAAGAATCGCAATACACGTCACATACGAACTAACCCTAACCGTTGTGTCAAGTGCCCAACTACAGGAAGACCCCTTTTATAAATTATAAACGCTTGTGGTGCATGAAAATTCAATGTTCTTATCCTCCAATGGCCCAAATTCCTAAAATCAGCAAAAAACAGTCTACTATTTCTATTCAGGAAGTTTTGAAAATAATGTTGATGTTTGGAGATATAATAGACCTTCTGTACGACATATCGCACGTGTAAGTCGTGTGAAAAAAATCTAGAGTACTCCATTTGCAACCTTTCACAGAAATGTAATAAATGGAGTGGCATTACTTATTCCAGAAATAGATGGAAAGTTGGATGCCACCTCTTGAGATACTGTTGTCATGGTTAGTGGCTTGCATTCCTTCTTTAGTTTATTAAATGAAATTAGTTTACTGGGAATATTTAAGAACTGTTGGGTTTAGAGCCTTAAAATATAGTTTTCGGGGACCCTTTACGGCTCTTGAGGGGCCCCGAGTTTTGTTTCTGACCCGAAGGGTTTGAAAATGAGCTTTGTCTCTTCGTTGTACGCCATAATAATGATAATAATTAAAAGAATAATACTAATAATAATAATAATAATAATAATAATATAACAAAATAGGGATAGGTATATAATTGACCTTCCGGACCATACCCGCACGTGTAAATCGCGTTAAAAAATTATAGATTACCCCTTGACCCCTTAAGCGCATTATATGTATTGATGAATATTTCAGCTTAATTTGGATCCGTTATAACCTTATTGCCGTTTGCAAACCTTCACAGTAATGTAATAAATGGAATTGTATTGCGTCTTACAGAAATAGATGGACCTCTGAGATTATGTTGCCATTGTTACCGGCATGCATTCCTTCATTAATTTATTAAGTGAAATTAGTTTTTTGGGAATATCTCAAAAACTGTTGGTTTTAGGGCCTTAAAATATTGTTTTCGGGGTCCTTTTAGGGCCCCCGAGTTTCGTTTCTCACATTGAGGGGCTGAAAATGAGCTTTGTCTCACGCTTATTTCAGCATGTATTTTAAGGGGGTAGACCCCCTCTTATGAGAGGTACGGAGAAGAGTTACATCAATGATTAGTGTCGTGCCTCTGATGGATATCTGTATCAAATTTTACGTTAATCCTCCCAGTCGTTTTCGAGTTATAAGGACACAAAGATTGTCCACAGACAGACAGACAAAAAATATTTTTGCGTGCATCCGTCACAAAACAGTCTCAAACGGGCAAATATGTCAAATTTTCGTAGAAAAGCTGAAAAATCAGACAAACATTCATTTTTATATAATAGAGAAGGGATATAATAGACCTTCCGTACCACACCCGCACGTGTAAATCGCGTGAAAAAAATCTAGAGTACCCTTTGACCCCTTAAGCGCATTGTATGTATTAATGAATATATCAGCTTAATTTGGATCCATTATAACCTTATAGCCGTTTGCAAACCTTCACAGTAATGTAATAAATGGAATTCCATTGCGTCTTACTGAAATAGATGGACCTCTGAGATTCAGTTGCCATGGTTACCGCCATGCATTCTAACATTAATTTATTAAGTGAAATTAGTTTTCTGGGAATATCTCAAAAACTGTTGGTTTTAGGGCCTTAAAATGTGGTTAGGGCCCCCGAGTTTCGTTTCTCACATTGAGGGGCTGAAAATGAACTTTGTTTCACCCTTCTACGCCTATTTCAGCATGTATTTCAAGGGGGTAGGGCCCCTTTTATGAGAGGTACAGAGAAGAGTTACATCAATGATTAGTGTGGTGCCTCTGATGGATATCTGTATCAAATTTTACGTTGATACACCCAGCCGTTCTCAAGTTATAAGGACTCGTAGAAGTTGTCCACAGACACACAGACAGACAGACAGACAGACAGACAAAAAAAATATTTTTGCGCGCATCCGTCATAAAACAGCCTGAAACGCGCAAATATCGCAAATTTCCGTGGAAATTCAGAAACAACTGACAAACTTTCATTTATATATAATAATAATAATATAATAATAATAATAATATATGCTGTATATATATATATACACTAGCAGAAGTACCCATTCTTCGAACGGTCTTCGGTATTAATAACCAGATGTTATCAATTGAGCTACTGTTGCAATGTTTAGGGGTTTGGAACCTGTTTGTTGGCAAAGAAAAATTATTAGTTAAAATGTGCTCTCAAACTAAATTTTCCTAACGTGTTCTTCCTGGCGTGAAAATAAAATTGAAAACTTCGTAGAAGAATCGCAATACACGTCACATACGAACTGACCCTAACCGTTGTGTCAAGTGCCCAACTACAGGAAGACCCCTTTTATAAATTATAAAGGCTTGTGGTGCATGAAAATTCAGTGTTTTTAGCCTCCAATGGCCCAAATTCCCAAAATCTGCAAATAACAGTCTACTATTTCTGTTCAGGAATTTTTGAAAATAATGTTGATGTTTGGAGATATATTAGACTTTCTGTACGACATATCGCACGTGAAAGTCGTGTGAAAAAAATCTAGGGTACTCCATTTGCAACCTTTCACAGATATGTAATAAATGGAATGGCATTACTTATTCCAGAAATAGATGGAAAGTTGGATGCCACCTCTTGAGATACTGTTGTCATGGTTAGTGGCTTGCATTCCTTCTTTAGTTCATTAAATGAAATTAGTTTTCTGGGAATATCTAAGAACTGTTGGGTTTAGAGCCTTAAAATATAGTTTTCGGGGACCCTTTACGGCTCTTGAGGGGCCCCGAGTTTTGTTTCTGACCCGAAGGGTTTGAAAATGAGCTTTGTCTCTTCGTTGTACGCCATAATAATGATAATAATTAAAAGAATATTACTAATAATAATAATATAACAAAATAGGGATAGGGATATAATAGACCTTCCGGACCATACCCGCACGTGTAAATCGCGTTAAACAATTCTAGATTACCCCTTGACCCCTTAAGCACATTATATGTATTGATGAATATTTCAGCTTAATTTGGGTCCGTTATAACCTTATTGCCGTTTGCAAACCCTCACAGTAATGTAATAAATGGAATTGTATTGCGTCTTACAGAAATAGATGGACCTCTGAGATTCTGTTGCCATTGTTACCGGCATGCATTCCTACATTAATTTATTAAGTGAAATTAGTTTTTTGGGAATATCTCAAAAACTGTTGGTTTTAGGTCCCTAAAATGTGGTTTTCGGGGTCCTTTTAGGGCCCCCGAGTTTCGTTTCGAACATTGAGGGGCTGAAAATGAGCTTTGTCTCACGCTTATTTCAGCATGTATTTTAAGGGGGTAGACCCCCTGTTATGAGAGGTACGGAGAAGAGTTACATCAATGATTAGTGTCGTGCCTCTGATGGATATCTGCATCAAATTTTACGTTAATCCACCCAGCCGTTCTCGAGTTATAAGGACACAAAGAATTGCCCACAGACAGAAAGACAAAAATATATTTTTGCGTGCATCCGTCACAAAACAGTCTGAAAAGGGCAAATATGTCAAATTTTCGTTGAAAAGCCTAAAAATCAGACAAACATTCATTTTTAGCCTACTTTCGATTTTTGCAAAAAATGAAAGTAGACTTATTAGATCAACACAGGGCAAAAAAAGTGTGTCTGGCTGTGTGTGTATGTGAGTGTGTGAGTCTGTGTGTGTGAGTGTGTGTACTCTGAATGTCTGTCCCCCCCCCCCCCCCCTATCAATTCGAACACGGTGATCGCGAATTGAACGAACATTGGAACAAAGGTAGCACTAGCAAAGGACACCTCAGTGTTTTGTTTTATATCGCCGCCATCTTGACGGAAACGTAATGGCGGCCACACAAATGTTCAAAGCTTAAATCAAATTACGACTAACCTAATCATCCGATCTCTACCAAATTTTACAACAACATACCTTTATGGGGGCAGCATCCTTTCACCAAACTAATAGGTCATCAGCCTGACAGTTTGCGGATGGCGGCCATCTTTGTGAGAAAATCGATTCCCCCTATTAATTCAAACACGGTAAAACCGAATGGAACGAAATTTGGTGCAGAGGTAGCACTAGCAAAGGGCACCTCAGTGTCATGTTTTATATCGCCGCCATCTTGACGAAAACGTAATGGCGGCCACACAAATGTTCAAAGCTTAAATCAAATTACGACTAACCTAATCATCCGATCTCCACCAAATTTTGCACCAACATACCTTTATGGAGGGAGCATCCTTTGACCAATGTAATAGGTCATTAGCCTAATAGTTTGCGGATGGCGGCCATCTTTGTGTCAAAATCGATTCCCCCTACTAATTCGAACACGGTGAAACCGAATGGAACGAAATTTGGTTCAGGTGTAGGACTAGTAAAGGGCACCTCAGTGTCATGTTTTATATCGCCGCCATCTTGACGGAAACGTAATGGCGGCCACACAAATGTTCAATGCTTAAATCAAATAACGATTAACCTAATCATTCGATCTCCACCAAATTTTGCACCAACATACCTTTATGGAGGGAGCATCCTTTGACCAATGTAATAGGTCATTAGCCTGATAGTTTGCGGATGGCGGCCATCTTTGTGTCAAAATGGATTCCCCCTACTAATTCGAAAACGGTGAAACCGAATGGAACGAAATTTGGTACAGACATAGCACTAGCAAAGGGCACCTCAGTGTCATGTTTTATATCGCTGCCATCTTGACAGAAACGTAATGGCGTCCAAACAAATGTTCAAAGCTTATATCAAATTACGACTAACATATTCATCTGATCTCTACCAAATTTTGCCACAACTCACCCTTATGGTAGGAGCATCCTTTGACCAATGTAATAGGTCATTAGCCTAATAGTTTGCGGATGGCGGCCATCTTTGTGTCAAAATCGATTCCCCCTGCTAATTCGAACACGGTGAAACCGAATGGAACGAAATTTGGTACAGACGTAGCACTAGCAAAGGGCACCTCAGTGTCATGTTTTATATCGCCGCCATCTTGACGGAAACGTAATGGCGGCCACACAAATGTTCAATGCTTAAATCAAATAACGATTAACCTAATCATCTGATCCCTACCAAATTTTGCAACAACATACCTTTCGGGAGGGAGCATCCTTTGATCAAACTAATAGGTCATTCGCCTAATATTTTGCGGATGGCGGCCATCTTTGTGTGAAAATCGATTCCCCCTACTAATTCGAACACGGTGAAACCGAATGGAACGAAATTTGGTACAGACGTAGCACTAGCAAAGGACACCTCAGTGTCATGTTTTATATCGCCGCCATCTTGACGGAAACGTAATGGCGGCCACACAAATGTTCAATGCTTAAATCAAATAACGATTAACCTAATCATCCGATCTCCACCAAATTTTGCACCAACATACCTTTATGGAGGGAGCATCCTTTGACCTATGTAATAGGTCATTAGCCTAATAGTTTGCGGATGGCGGCCATCTTTGTGTCAAAATCGATTCCCCCTACTAATTCGAACACGGTGAAACCGAATGGAACGAAATTTGGTTCAGGTGTAGGACTAGTAAAGGGCACCTCAGTGTCAGGTTTTATATCGCCGCCATCTTGACGGACACGTAATGGCGGCCACACAAATGTTCAATGCTTAAATCAAATAACGATTAACCTAATCATTCGATCTCCACCAAATTTTGCACCAACATACCTTTATGGAGGGAGCATCCTTTGACCAATGTAATAGGTCATTAGCCTAATAGTTTGCGGATGGCGGCCATCTTTGTGTCAAAATCGATTCCCCCTACTAATTCGAAAACGGTGAAACCGAATGGAACGAAATTTGGTACAGACGTAGCACTAGCAAAGGGCACCTCAGTATCATGTTTTATATCGCCGCCATCTTGACAGAAAAGTAATGGCGTCCAAACAAATGTTCAAAGCTTAAATCAAATTACGACTAACATATTCATCCGATCTCTACCAAATTTTGCCACAACTCACCCTTATGGAGGGAGCATCCTTTGACCAATGTAATAGGTCATTAGCCTAATAGTTTGCGGATGGCGGCCATCTTTGTGTCAAAATCGATTCCCCCTGCTAATTCGAACACGGTGAAACCGAATGGAACGAAATTTGGTACAGACGTAGCACTAGCAAAGGGCACCTCAGTGTCATGTTTTATATCGCCGCCATCTTGACGGAAACGTAATGGCGGCCACACAAATGTTCAATGCTTAAATCAAATAACGATGAACCTAATCATCTGATCCCTACCAAATTTTGCAACAACATACCTTTCGGGAGGGAGCATCCTTTGATCAAACTAATAGGTCATTAGCCTAATATTTTGCGGATGGCGGCCATCTTTGTGTGAAAATCGTCTCCCCCTATCAATTCGAACACGGTGAAACCGAATGGAACGAAATTTGGTACAGAGGTAGCACTAGCAAAGGGCACCTCACTGTCATGTTTTATATCACCGCCATCTTGACGGAAACGTAATCTCTGCCACCCAAATGTTAAAAGCTAAAATATAATTACGACCAACCTAATAATCTAGTCGCTACCCAATTTTCCAACAACATATCTTTATGTGGGAAGCATATTCTGACCAAACTGCAAGATCATCAGCCCAATAGTTTGAAGATGGTGGCCAGGTATGTGTGCAAATCGATTCCCCCTATCAATTCAAACACGGTGAAACCGAATTGAACGAAATTTGGTACAGAGGTACCACTAGCAAAGGGCACCTCAGTGTCATGTTTTATATCGCCACCATCTTGACGGCAACGGAATGACGGCAACCCAAATGTTAAAAGCTTAAATCAAATTACTACCATCCTAATAATTTGATCTCTAGCAGATTTTGCAACAACATGCCTTTTTGAGGAAAGCATCTTATGACTGACTACAAGGTCATCAGCGCAATAGTTTGCAATTAGCGGCCATGTATGATCAATTCAAACACCGTGAATCGGAATTGAATGATTTTTTTTACAGAGGTAGCACTAGCAAAGGGCACATCATAGTCATGTTTAATATCCCTATAGCACGTTGTATTTCAACAAGCTACTACAACCAACATTCAATTACACTCCTTGAAAAGGACGAAGAGTTATAACAATACCCATGCATTTAGGAGAAATTAGGCTATATGTTCTTTACTGAACATCTTGTTATATAATAGAGAAGGGATATAATAGACCTTCCTTACCACACCCGCACGAGTAAATCGCGTGAAAAATATCTAGAGTACCCCTTGACCCCTTAAGCGCATTGTATGTATTAATGAATATTTCAGCTTAATTTGGATCCATTATAACCTTATAGCCGTTTGCAAACCTTCACAATAATGTAATAAATGGAATTGCTTTGCGTCTTACAGAAATAGATGGACCTCTGAGATTCAGTTGCCATGGTTACCGCCATGCATTCCTTCAATAATTTATTAAGTGAAATTAGTTCTCTGGGAATATCTCAAAAACTGTTGGTTTTAGGGCCTTAAAATGTGTTTAGGGCCCCCGAGTTTCGTTTCTCACATTGAGGGGCTGAAAATGAGCTTTGTTTCACCCCTCTACGCCTATTTAAGCATGTATTTTAAGGAGGTAGGGCCCCTTTTATGAGAGGTACGGAGAAGAGTTACATCAATGATTAGTGTGGTGCCTCTGATGGATATCTGTATCAAATTTTACGTTGATCCACCCAGTCGTTCTCAAGTTATAAGGACTCGTAGAAGTTGTCCACAGACACACAGACAGACAGACAGACAGACAAAAAAAATATTTTTGCGCGCATCCGTCATAAAACAGCCTGAAACGCGCAAATATCGCAAAATTCCGCGGAAATTCAGAAAAAAACGACAAATTTTCATTTTTATATATATAGAGAAGAGATATATATTGAACCCGCTGAGCTATGGTTCATGTGTTATTTTTTTATAACAGAACATTTATGATGGGATGTTGTACCTTTGAACACACCCAGAAAGCCACGTGGAGCTGAGAGATCACGCTATACTCTTTGAAGTAGCGGTGAATCGCACTTTTGACTTTGTTGAAATCTGCTAATTATTTATCTGAGGTCTTATTAATTAATTTTATCTTTCCGCGAGACTCAGAATATTCCATTTCGTCATGCTGCATTATTAAAACATTTTGGAGAATGTTATTTTTACTTAAGGTAAGGTAATACCCTTGCAGATACGCAAACAGGAACGTAAGTAGTCGCTCAACGACTTCCTTTTGACGACCTACTTCCTAGAGACACTATGTGCCTTGAACTACGTCTGGAGAATCCGCCCTGTGTAGGCGTGGAATTGTATTTGTCCTAGAAGACGTAGAGAATATCCGCGGTTGAGCGTTCAAAGTGATTATCCGGTGCCATCGAGCACGAGAATACTACTATTCACTGTTATCCAAGCACAGTGAGCCAAAGAAGAATTTTGGGAAAAAATAATTGGCAAGTATAGTGAATTGCATAACATTGCCGTAACACCACATTTTGTACCCACGTGTTTGTGGAGGGCCAAGTGCCTAGTGGAAAAGATATAGGTAAATGTGTTACAACTATTATGAATAAATGTGATTATGATTGTATGACATATTTAAATTGCCAAAGTGAAACTTTCATTTCAAAAACGACGCATAATTCACGGATGCTACGTGATATAAAAGTAGCGTCACTAGCACGTGAAGAATTATAAATCAGTGTTAGCTCACATGTTAATTCACATCGACGAAATAAAGGCTGTGTCATATACTACAATTAAAGCCTATAACATTTACGACGAACATTATATTTTTGAAAGTGAAAGAATGAATTATTACGCAACTTATTTCACTATCCACGTGATTGAAACAGTCATCATGAGCTAATACCATCCCGGTATGAGGGTGATGTTTCTACGGGAACCAGCATGATGGTGGAACTTCCAGCACAGCGAACGAGAAGGAAGGAACCCAAGATGCCATTTCCAGGCATATTCATTACATCCACGAAGTTGTCGACAGGGACAAATCGAACCCTGGTCTTTGGAGGAGTCCAGATGGGAATCCTGATGAGGATGATACCGTTCCAGAGAGCCAGAGAGGATTTTGTACAACCCTTGTTGTTGAATAGAGGGCTGAGTGAGAGCTTCTCCATTTCGTGAGTTTTTGGATACCCCTTTCTTGTTCTAGTTTCTGGTGGTATAGTAGACTAAATGTAGTTTGTGAACCAACCGAACTTAGTGTCAGCAATTTTTATAGGTAGGGAATGTAACTAGTTTAATTAGATGTCATTTATTTCAGTTAGAGTGAGACACTCTTGGGTCAGACATTTTGGTCAGCCCTGGTGCAGCCGAATGAACGTCGTAGAACGTCAATGCCTATCTTTTGCTAAACGTGACCGTAGTCATTAGAGGCTACTTTGTTCAACCCTATTTGGGGTGATTTTCAAGTCTTTGCTGACTTTAGTTATGGCAATCAGATGCCATGGTTATTAGTTAACTGCATTCTTTGCAGCCATTCTTTGTTACATCCCTGACTGTCGTTAGAACAGTCGTATCAGTTAGGTAGTCAACAGTAATTACCAGTTTTGTAACAGCATTATATTTCATTTTGAATAAGCTCAGAAGCTATTCTTGGTCAAGTGTGAACCTAATAATTAGAAGGAATGTTTCGTTGTCAAGCATCGAACCCAGTTCCTAACGTATCATTAAGCAGATCTAGAGTGTGAAATCTGCGTCACAATTATTATTTTGTTAGTGTCATGTGAAGACACACATTCATTTGATGTTGTACAAGCAACTACTGAATTATATTTTTGAGAGCAAAGAGCTCCAGTAATAGTAACATTACTATCATTTAGACGTCTTTGGTTTGGAAGACGGAATTGTATTATTGTATTCAGATTTATAGCGTGTTTTTATACACGTATTCTTCGAGGTTTTTCACCTATGGTAAAGTTTTTTATGAAGAGGCCAGGTGTATAGTTTTATTTGTTTAAATCGCCGGCCTTGACAGTCAATGTGTTGTGTCAGTGAAGCGCAGGAATGTTGAAACCTGCTAGCGACACATAAACTGGTTTGTAACCCAGTGCCCTTGAAAGCACGCCTGTTATATTGTGAGACGGAACTAGTTTGACAAAAGACAGAATACGAGTTGTATTCGCATTTCCTTTCATTGCAACTTAGCTTAAGGAACTCAGTGTCCATTCCTGTATCTGATCACATGTTTTATAGATTGTTTTTTGTTAGTTAAACGCACTGCTGCGTGTACCGTCGGTTGATGTGTACAGTTATGTCAGTTTTTCTATAGTATGTCGAAGGCTACCCTGTTATAGCAGGATGTTATTGTATGAAGGTATTTTGAGTATGCCTTGTCCGGGATTGTTTCCGTTGACTAGATGTTATTGGAGGGTAACTGTAGTGTGCAGGCCCGTCCCAGAGTTATTGAACGCGAGCTTTGCGCCGCTGGTAACTTGTGTTATTCTGTGTCCGAGTTGTTATCGCTCGTTGATTATATTCCGACTGTTGAGTCGAGGCTTTTTGGTGGAGAATGATCTCAGTGGAGACACTCCGTGCCCAGGCTATTGTCAATATTATTCGCCATAAACCAACGATAAACCTAAACCGACATCTTAATAATAAAACGCATAATTTTGGTAAAACAAAAGCTAACTAACGAATTCTTTCTATCTAACTTTGTTCTTCTGCATTTTGGAACTGTTGACATAGCCGTGCATTTGAACGTAATTTCCTTTTGTGGAAATGACAAGGACAGCTGACACTATTGAAGCGACCTGAAGCATGCACGAACCTTGAGTTTGTAGCTTGTGGAGCGCAGGCCATGCGATGTTAGACGTAGTCTTAACTACGCATTCGTCACCGTAACTACACACATATTAGATGACTATGGCTTACAAAGAGTAAACCAAGGTGCAGGCAGGCATTTTAATAAAACTACTGTGTCTATTTCATTACTTATTTATGATGTACAAGTGTATAACTCCTACATGTTACCTTATTGTGTGCTGTTAGCACATAGTTATTAAGCATAATTAAATGTTTTTTTTACATGGCTGTACACTTAGATTTGAATGTAATTGTTTTCTTTTACGGACGTCATCGCCGTAAATTTTGTTATTAATTGATAGGACTTAGCTAGATGAATTAACGTTAAATGTAAATGAGGAGATGGTATCACCCTAACTTAGATTTGTTTTGCTACCCTGTTAAATGTAAATTCAGATATTAGCTTGATCTTGTAACTTGTCCTAGGGTCTTGTGTCGTACCATTTTCCTAGCGTTGCTGTTGTTGCTTTATTATTGTGAGTTAGATCTCTCGCGAGGGTTTTCCGTAACTTCTCAGGTAGGGACCTGCTCTTTATTAGCCTACTTTCGATTTTTGCAAAAAATGAAAGTAGACTTATGAGATCAACACAGGGCGAAAAAAGTGTGTCTGTCTGTGTGTGTGTATGTGTGTGTGTGAGTCTGTGTGTGTGTGTGTATGTGTGTGTGTGAGTCTGTGTGTGTGTGTGTGTGTCTGTGTGTGTGTGAGTGTGTGTACTCTGAATGTCTGTCCCCCCCTATCAATTCGAACACGGTGAATGCGATCTGAACGAAATTTGGTACAAAGGTAGCACCAGCAAAGGACACCTCAGTGTCATGTTTTATATCGCCGCCATCTTGACAGAAACGTAATGGCGGCCACACAAATGTTCAAAGCTTAAATCAAATTACGACTAACCTTATCATCAGATCTCTACCAAATTTTGCAACAACATACCTTTGTGGGAGGAGCATCCTCTGACCAAACCAATAGGCCATCAGCGTTATAGTTTGCGGATGGCGGCCATCTTTGTGTGAAAATCGAACTCCCCTATTAATTCTAACAAGGTACAACCGAATGGAACGAAATGTGGTACATAGGTAGTACTAACAAAAGGCGCCTCAGTGTCATGTTTTATATCGCCGCCATCTTGACGGAAACGTAATGGCGGCCACACAAATGTTCAAAGCTTAAATCAAATTAAGACTAACCTAATCATCCGATCTCTACCAAATTTTGCAACAACATACCTTTATAGGAGGAGCATCCTTTGACCGAGCCAATAGGCCATCAGCGTAATAGTTTGCGGATGGCGGCCATCTTTGTGTGAAAATCGATTCCCCCTATTAATTCTAACAAGGTACAACCGAATGGAACGAAATTTGGTACAGAGGTAGTACTAACAAAACGCGCCTCAGTGTCATGTTTTATATCGCCGCCATCTTGACGGAAACGTAATGGCGGCCACACAAATGTTCAAAGCTTAAATCAAATTACGACTAACCTAATCATCCGATCTCTACCAAATTTTGCAACAACATACCTTTATGGGGGGAGCATCTTTTGACCAAACTAATAGGTCATCAGCGTAATAGTTTGCGGATGGCGGCCATCTTTGTGTGAAAATCGACTCCCCCTATTAATTCGAACAAGGTACAACCGAATGGAACGAAATTTGGTACAGAGGTAGTACTAACAAAAGGCACCTCAGTGTCATGTTTTATATCGCCGCCATCTTGACGGAAACGTAATGGCGGCCACACAAATGTTCAAAGCTTAAATCAAATTACGACAACCTAATCATCCGATCTCTACCAAATTTTGCAACTACATACCTTTATGGAGGGAGCATCCTTTGACCAATCTAATAGGTTATTAGCCTAATAGTTTGCGGGTGGCGGCCATCTTTATGTCAAAATTGATTCCTCCTTCTAATTCAAACACGGTGGAACGGAATGGAACGAAATTTGGTACAGAGGTAGCACTGGCAAAGGGCACCTCAGTGTTATGTTTTATATCGCCGCCATCTTGACGGAAACGTAATGGCGGCCACACAAATGTTCAAAGCTTAAATCAAATTACGATTAACCTAATCATCCGATCTCTACCAAATTTTGAAACTACATACCTTTATGGAGGAAGCATCCTTTTACCAATCTAATAGGTCATTCGCCTAATAGTTTGCGGATGGTGGCCATCTTTGTGTCAAAATAGATTCCCCCTATTAATTCAAACACGGTGAAACCGAATGGAACCAAATTTGGTACAGAGATAGCACTAGCAAATGGCATCTCAGTGTCATGATTTGTATCGCCACCATATTGACAGAAACGTAATGGCGGCCACACAAATGTTTAAAGCTTAAATCAAATTACGACTAAAATAACCATCCGATCTCTACCAAACTTTGCAACAACATACCTTTATGGAGGGAGCATCCTTTGGCCAATCTAATAGGCCATTAGCCTAATAGTTTGCGGATGGCGGCCATCTTTATGTCAAAATTGATTCCCGCTATTAATTCAAACACGGTGGAACCGAATGAACGAAATTTGGTACAGAGGTAGCACTAGCAAAGGGCACCTCAGTGTCATGTTTTATATCGCCACCATCTTGACGGAAACGTAATGGCGGCCACACAAATGTTCAAAGCTTAAATCAAATTACGATTAGCCTAATCATCCGATCTCTAGCAAATTTAGCAACAACAAACCTTTATGGAGGGAGCATCCTTTGACCAAACCAATAGGTCATCTGCCTAATATTTTGCGGATGGCGGCCATCTTTGTGTGAAAATCGATCCCCCTTATCAATTCGAACACGTTGAAACCGAATGGAACGAAATTTGGTACAAACAGTAGGTAGCACTAGCAAAGGGCACCTCAGTGTCATGTTTTATATCACCGCTATCTTGACGGAAACGTAATCGCGGCCACCCAAATTTTAAAAGCTAAAATGTAATTACGACCAACCTAATAATCTAGTCTCTACCAAATTTTGCAACACCATATCTTTATGTGGGAAACATATTCAGACCAAACTGCAAGAACATCAGCCCAATAGTTTGCAGATGGTGCCAAGTATGTGTGCAAATCGATTCCCCCTATCAATTCAACACGGTGAAACCGAATTGAACGAAATTTGGTACAGAGGTAGCACTAGCAAAGGGAACCTCATATTCATGTTTAATATCCCTATAGCACGTTGTATTTCAACAAGCTACTACAACCAACATTCAATCATACTCCTTGAAAAGGACAAAGAGTTGTAACAATACCCATGCATTTAGGAGAAAGTAGGCTATATGTTCTTTACTGAACATCTTGTTTAGCCTACTTTCGATTTTTGCAAAATATGAAAGTAGACTTATGAGATCAACACAGGGCGAAAAAAGTGTGTCTGTCTGTGTGTGTGTATGTGTGTGTGTGAGTCTGTGTGTGTGTGTGTGTATGTGTGTGTGTGAGTCTGTGTGTGTGTGTGTGTGAGTCTGTGTGTGTGTGAGTGTGTGTACTCTGAATGTCTGTCCCCCCCCCTATCAATTCGAACACGGTGAAACCGAATTGAACGAAATTTGGTACAGAGGTAGCACTAGTAAAGGACACCTCAGTGTCATACTTTATATCGCCGCCATCTTTACCAAAACAGAATGGCGGCCACTCAAATGTTCAAAACGTAAAATCAAATTACGGCTAAACTAATCATCCGATCTCTACCAAATTTGGTGACAACATACCTTTATATAGGACGCGTCTTTCACCCAAAATTCAAGGTCATCGGCCATGCCATTTCAGGATGGCGGCCGTGTGAATTATGCAACCATTTTAATAAATAGCTTAAGACCCACCAATTCCGATTATCGAGCCTAGGGGGGTTTAAGCTATCCTGAAGGTCGTGATCCGTTATTTATTATAATTTAATATTATAATATTATACAGTATGAGTGGCTTAAAAGAGCTGAGCCGTTTGTGTCACACGACAAGATGGCAGCTGTCCTCATGTGCCTGTCTTATATGTCAGTAGTTTTAGTATGTTGTATGTGATATACCGTACTGATACAATAATATAAACTTTGTATGAAATGATCTTTAATGAAGATGTACTGCAGTGAAGATATCGTTTATTTAAAGTCATTATTTGCCAACAGTTTGTATCTAATATGTCAGTTAAGAACACCTGACGTCATGGATACGGTTAGCTCTGGGCTAGCATGTTAGTCTGACACGCAGTTGACTGGGGATCGAATACTGCTACAGTTAGGTTTTTTTTTCTTGAATTCTTTTACAAATGATGTGCACGAGCTTTTCCCACAGATACTGAATAAAATGTCATTTAGCTCAAAGGAGAGGATAAAGTATACACTCGTATATTAATAAAATCACAGTCCCAGCATCGCACATAAACAGAAGACATTAGAAAAAGGAGAATAGAAGAACTAGATACACGTTGTCATTAACCACAGGCTTCTTAATGCCTCTGTACGGTGCTGTCCTCTTGTGGGTTATGTGGGTAATATTGTTCCAAACATAACGCTGTGTAAATGCCTGAGCTGGCCTCCTGAAGTATGGCAATTTTGTAATACTGGTAGTTCAACTATTAGCCACGATCGCGCTCCGAATACCTTTAAACACTGCCAGCTGGATCGCCTCCCTCTTGGCTACTTTAAACTGCCTACTCATTCAACACCCATAGAACACTGCCATCGTAGTACATTACGATGGCAGTGCATAGGCGTACAAGATAAAGATTAATTCACTGATAGGTCGCAGCACCACCTACTGTGATTGAGGCGGAAGATGATTGGGGCGGAAGATTCTTAATTTTGCAGGCTGGCTTAATATAGAGATTAACGGACGTGAATGCATTACAATAAGTTAGTAGTTTTGTTATTCAATCATCATAAAGTATATAATATTGATCTTGACACTTACTGGCTTATTATCAATATAAAAGAAAACAAACAATACATTGTGGTTGGGGTGATTGTTTTAGGGATGAGGACAAAGAGTCATAAAGATACCCATACATTTAGGAGAAAGTAGGCTATATGTTCTTTGCTGAACATCTTGTTGTTTATTTATTAGCTTGCGGACTAGCCGATTGTAACCCTCCGAACTAGGCTAGGGGCTTGTGAATTTTATCAATAAATTTTCACGGTATTTTACATAAGTCTGGATGTTTATTTTCTCAGTCTAGTTTTTAAGGTGAACCTTTCCTTAGGCAGTCTATGACCATCGTCACCATGTACCACGAACCCTGTGGACTACGGACTCTCGTGCCGCTTTAGCCTATTTGGAAGTTCACCTGATCCCCACGGCAATTAAATTATGTGCTCGACGGGTGAGATGTTAGGGAAGTCATTGCGGTTGTTGGCTATCCTGACAACTCCAACCTTGACGGTCTCAATATAAAAATGAAAGTTTGTCTGATTTTCTGAATTTCCACGGAAATTTGCGTTATTTGCGCGTTTCAGACTGTTTTATGACGGATGCGCGCGAAAATATTTTTTTTGTCTGTCTGTCTGTCTGTCTGTTTGTCTGTCTGTGGACAATTTTGTTCCCTTATAACTCGAGAACGGCTGGGTGGATCAACGTAAAATTTGGTACAGATATCCTTCGGAGGCACGCATTAATCATTGATGTAACTCTTCTCTGTACCTCTCATAAAAGGGGACCTACCCCCTTAAAATACTTGCTGAAATAGGCGTAGAAGGGTGAGAAAAAGCTCATTTTCGGCCCCTCAATGTGAGTAACGAAACGCGGGGGCCCAAATCGACCCCGAAAATCACATTTTAAGGCCCTATAACCAACAGTTTTTGAGATATTCCCAGAAAATTAATTTCATTTAATACAATAATGAAAGAAAGCAAGCCGGTAACCATGGCAACAGAAACTCACAGGCCCATCTATTGCTGTAAGACGCAATACAATTCCATTTATTACATTACTGAGATAGTTTGCAAACGGCTATAAGGTTATAACGGAACCAAATTAAGCTGTAAAATTCATCAATACATATCATGTGCTTAAGGGGGTCAAGAGGTACTCTAGAATTTTTACACGCGATTTACACGTGCTGGTGTGGTACGGAAGGTCTATTATATCCCTATCCCTATATTATTATAATTATTATTATAATTATTATTATTATACTACAGCCTACAACGACGAGACAAATCTTATTTTCAGCCCCTTGGTGTCAGAAACAAAACTCGGGGCCCCTAAACAGCCGTAAAGGGTCCCCGAAAACTACATTTTAAGGCTCTAAAACCAAGAGTTTCTGAGATATTCCTAGAAAAGTAATTTAATAAACTAATGTAGGAATGCAAGCCTGTAACCATGACAACAGTGTCTCAAAAGGTACATCCAACTTTCCATCTATTTCTGCCAGAAGTAATGCCACTCCATTTATTAAATTTCTGTGAAAGTTTGCAGATGGCTATAAGGTTATCACGGAACCAACAAAAACTGTAAAATTCATCAATGCGCTTAAGTGGGTCAAGGGGTACCCTAGATTTTTTCACAAGACTTAAACCTGCGATATGTCGTACAGAAGGTCTATTATATCTTCAAACAGCAACATTATTTTCAAAAATTCTTGAATTGAAATAGTTTATTTTTTATTTTATTTTTTTGCTTTAAGGAATTTGGGCCATAGGAGGCTTAAAAACCCTGAATTTTCATGCACCACAAGCCCTTATAATTTATTAAAGGGGTCTTCCTCTGGATGCAGACTTGACACAACAGTGAGGGTCAGTTTTTATTTGACGTGTATTGCGTTTCGTCTACGAGGTTTTCAATTTATTTTCACGTCAGGAAGTACTCGTTAGGTAAATTAGTTTCAGAGCATATTTCAACTAATCATTTATCTTTGTCGATAAACTGGTTCCATGCCACTAACCATTGCAACAGTAGCTCAATTGATTACGTCTGGTTATTAATACCAAAGACCGTTCGAAGAATGGGTACTTCTGCTAATGAACTATATGTATACAAAATTTGGTTGAGATTGGTGGAACGGTGTAGATTTGTAAACGGGAAAATCCTCATACAGACTTTCACTTTTATATATATAGGGATTAGGAATACCAACCTATGTTTATTTGATTGCCAACCAGAGAAATAGTGGGGGGGGGGGGAGGAGGGGTGTTTCTTTTTGACCATCACTTTAGGGAATGTGTACACCCAGAAATGGTGAAGAGTCAAATTTAAAATAAACTAAGTTACACTTTCTCAGGATTTTTTGTTTTATTAGGTTTATTTTGGTGCAACTCACTAAACAATATATTGTTCTTGTTGCATAGTTTAGATGTTGCGACGTCGTGGCGATATAGCGCCGTGTATTTGGGTATAGAAGTAATTTTTCGTGGTCTCTCCAAGTAAATTGAGAAAGTGACTGCCTCGTTCCGAAACGTACCCCTAATTACAAGCACACGCACTAGTACGGTCGCTACAATAACGCAGGTTATCGGATAGCTTCAAGTACTCGGGCTGATGACCATGAAGTCGCAAACCCTAAATGAAACAGCAATAAATCACTCGGGTCGGCTTTGATTAAAGGTTATTCACCACTGTTCTGTCAAGTAAATATGTATCCACGATAATCTCCAAATCTTGGAAAAAGAAAAACGAGCACTTTCTTACTTCGTTATTGTTAAGAGTAGCGGCGTTACCAAAAGTCGGGTTGGGGTAACGCTTTTAAGGCCAACACTGATTAGCACCTGTATAGGGTATGTTTAGTGTCGTCAATAATGCTACCGGTAAAGAATATACTGTACTTAAATGTTTATAAGTTTGTTGGTTAGTTTGTTTTTGTTTGTTAGTTAGTTAGTTTGCTTTTGTTTGTTTGTTCGTGTGTTTTTGTTTGTCTGTGTGTGCACTTGTTATTTAGCTTGTGTTTGATTGCTTGTTTGTTACTGTTTGTTTGTTTTTGTTTCTCTGTTTGTTTATCAGTTAGTTTTTGGTTTGTTTGATCGCTATTTTTGTTGTTTGTTTATTTTTTATTTAGTTTTTGATTGTTTGTTAGTTAGTTGGTATTTCAGTATTAGTTTGTTTGTTTGTTTTCGTTTGTCTATTTATTAGTATGTTTGTTCTTGTTTGTTTCCTAGTTCGTTTTTGATTTGCTTGTTTATTTGTTAATTAGCTTGTTTGATTACTAGTTAGTATGTGTTTGTTCGTGTCTGTTTCTTTGTTTTTGATTGCTAATTTGTTTATATTTGTGTCTTTGTTCATTTGTTATTTAGATTGTTTGATTGTTTGTTTGTTGGTTAGTTTGTATTTCTTTATTAGTAGGTTTGTTTTCTTTTGTCTGTTTATTATTTTGTTCTTGTTAGAGTTTGTTTTTGTTTGTTAGTTAGTGTATGTTCTTGTTTGTTACCCTGTTTTTCTTAGTTTGTAATTGATTTTGTTTGTGTTTGTTTCTTTGTTTTTAGCTTGTTTGTGTTCGTTAGTTTTTGTTTGTTTGTTTGTTTGTTTGATGTAATGCCTTAAATTGCTGCTATGTAACTCTGCTATTGAATTTTATATTATGTTTCGTTTGAGGGTTAAAACTGTCTGTGGTCACGTACGGTTCCGGTCACTTTAATTTTAAATTTTAATATTTTATTCTAACTAAATGCATTTTACTATAGGGTCACAAATTGATCTATTAGTAAGATTTTTTTGATGTACTGTAGTAGAAAGCCATGTTTTCAGGTGTTGAACGGTGTGCGGGGTTGGTGGTAAGTTACAAATGTAGTAGTTTAATTTCATTAGAAGCCATTAGTCGCTACTGTGTTAAACCACTATTGGGACGAAAATTGCAGTACTTCTTGTAGCCAACTACACGCAAGGGGATCAGGAGTGTACACCCCAGGTTTATTGATGTGTAACATCTTTCCGCTCGGTTGCTGGATAGTTTTTTGGGAGTGATTTTGAAAATTGGGGACGGAAGTGGATCGGAACCATCGAGCTGGCAGTGGTGGATCAAACGGAAGTATGCACTGCCCGCTCGATCGATCAAACGGAAGTGTACTAGCTGGCAGTGGTGGACAACGGATGTATGCTCTGCCCGCTCGATAGATCTAACGGAAGTGTACTAGCTGGCAGGGGTGGACAACGGAAGTATGCACTGCCCGCTCGATCGATCAAACGGAAGTGTACTAGCTGGCAGGGGTGGACAACGGAAGTATGCACTTCCCGCTCGATCGATCGAATGATAGTGTGCCCTAGCTGGCAGTGATGGATCGAACGGGAGTATAAGAAGCACTGCCAATTCGATCGATCGATCCAGCTGGCACAGGTAAGAGACAATCAGCGCGTGGTGTCGAAAATTGATACCATGACGCACTCTCGGCCATGTGGAATGTATATGAGATACTGAACGGAAAACGCTCATACGAACTCTGGTGTCAAGTGATTTAAACGAATGACATGGTACATGTTCGAAGTCTTCGTATCAGTATTTTTAAATGGTAAAATGCCTTAATATGAAACATTGTAAGTAGTTGGCATTGCATTGGCATAAGGCATTTTAAACTCAATGTCACTCAGGAACATTATCGAAACAAGCAAAATATAAATGAAACTTAATTCCGTAATGCAGTATTATTGGAACGTAGAAATAAGTCACCATCTTGTGCACTATATTTGCGTAGTCGAAATAGCCGTGGGATTATTGCATATGACTGTGAATCTAGAGATCTTGGGTTCGAATCCTGGGCGGGGTAGATTTTATGCTACCAGATTATCATTTTAAACGATATTTATCATATGAATATGACACATTTTAACAGAATCCATATGGAATTACGTGTTGGTCTGTGAATCAAGAGTACCTGTTTATAAGGAATTTAAGGTTATGAGTGGTGTCGCGTCTATTAACCTAGTTGATCCATATCGTATTCTTTATTTAGGCTATTACTGGTGGAAGCTACAAATCATCTAATAAAATGAGTTCCGTATTATAAACTACAATATCTGCAAAACACTCCCTTTTACAATAGATTAATATTTGTGCCAATAATACTATAAAATACCGGTGTACCAATTTCACGTGAGGTTTCTTCTATGTCAGATGTTACACTTCATATTTCGCAGTACGTTGTTTATGAAAACGTTGTTTTATGGAAAAAAGAAAACCTCTTGTGCATCGGGTTATTAACTTGACATACAAAGGTCAAGTATAAGTATTAAAGAAAACCTCCAGTCGGCCAACGCAAATTGTACCCAATTATGTTAGGCGGGAAAACAAGCACTTATATGCCCTAACATAAAAAATATTATACAAGATATTTATAACAAAATAACACGGTTTTATGTACAGAAATGGGGGTGAGGGGTACAGTTCTCATGTTCGTCATTTATTAAAGGCACAGCCTTGTTACAGCAGCCACATTTGATGGTTTTCTGCTAGTCTCTTGATGCTGCCATAAGCACCACATGCCAGTTCTCCAATGGAGTTCTTGATGTACGGCATTCTTGGACGTCCCCTCGGTTTCTCTCCCAATACTTCGGCTCTTGATAATGGTTTGGAGAAGAGAGTCGTGCCTGAGTACATGCCCAAGGAACTTTGTTTTCCTCTTCTTCATTGTTTTTAATAAACATCGATCCTCCTTCACGTCCTGCAGAACAAGATCATTTGTTTTCCTGTCCATCCTACTTGTTCTTGTCATTCTTCTCCAAAACCACATTTCTGCTGCCTTAAGTGTTGTTTCCTCCTGTTTCCCTAATGTCCCGGTTTCGCATCCATACAGTAAGACAATCCAAACAAAGGTCTTGAGGAATGACTTTCTATTCATCAAACTGAGGCGATTATTCAGCAATAAGTTCTTTTTATTTCGGACGGCTTGTTTTGCTACCACTATTCTTATCACGATTTCTGACAGGCACGTGTTACTAGAGGTTATCACACTACCCAAATATGGGAATACTGTGATATGTTCAATTGCAGTGTTATTCACTTTCATGTTTGTTCTAGTTGTAGCCTTCTTTTTGTTCTCATGTTAGGGCACATAATAGGCCTACTTTTTCCCGCCTTATGTACAGCGTGTTTCACTTGAATACACTACAGGCATGTGGGTTGCCTACCACCTGCAATAGAGCCGCGAAAATTTCTTGCTCGGTAATTCGTCTATCTCTGGTCCCTGTACCTTGGTGTTTTCTGACCTTTCGTTTCAAAGACTGTCACGGTGGCTCAGACGCTAGCACGAGAGACTGCGGAGCCTATGATCCAGGGTTCGAATCTCGAGCCTGCCTCCAAGGTTAAACAATGTGTTGAAGCTGAGCACGCGTCCGATAGCAAACATCTTAGCAAATCCTCCCCGGCCCCTGCCATCCCGAAGGTGGCCCGAACTGACACCCGAACCTAGTTTTCGGGTCAACAGATAAGGGGAATGAAGAGAGGAAGGCACTGTTATTCCATTTACTGTTTTGAGCTTATCAATATCTTTAAAAACAATGGTGCCACCGTCGAGATTCGAACCCTGGACCATAGGCTCCGCAGTCTCTCGCGCTAGCGCCTGAGCCACTGCGACAGTCTTTGAAACGAAAGGACAGAAAAGACCAAGGCACAGGGGCCAGATATAGACGAATTACCGAGCAAGAACTTCTCGCGGCTCTATTTCAGCCAAGCTCACACCCTCAGCGGCGTCAAAAAAAATTCTACCAGCTCAATCAAACTACCAAAATCAACCTTGCCTCAAAATATACGCTGAGCCAAGCATTGAATTAATCTTTAAATTATAAAACAGTAGATAAATAAAAGTAATTAACCAAATCTGTTAGAAACATTTAAAAAAAATCCCCCCAATTTACATATTTTTATTACAATACTTAAATAATTAAAGTATTTTTTTCCCCTGTAAAGTCTAAACTTTAATGAAAACAAATAAAGTCACGGTACAATAATATATTATAAAGACAAACGCCTTAAAAAAAATTCCGCCCGCGGTAGGCAACCCACATGCCTGTTGTGTATTCAAGTGAAACACGCTGTATGTGGCCACAATTTGTGTTGATCGACTGGAAAGCGTTCTTTAATAGAACTAGGCAACACTCAAAATTGCCTTCTATCACTTCAAGTCGCAACACACACTTTTTCAAACGTTTTTTAATCACAATTTTCAACTGTGTTTTATGTTGTGTTTGTAGTTAAACCTTTAGGCTCGTTCGTGACGTCAAGAATACTGCCATTTTATTTGCGTATCGTGACCTATACTGCTCCCTAATTATCTTTCTTCTGAATCGAGTTTACCCTCCAGGGTGGTGGCTCCCACGGACTCAGCGAGGGAACTCACCCCTACTGTCTTTTCCAGGCAGTGTCCTAGAGCTGGGAACATCTGGTCGGAGTGGATACAACTGATTAGGTGTGATTAGCACCTCGCCCAGTCGGCCTCACCTGCAAAGTGAACAGGGGCATCATGAGGGAACGGAGGGGAAGGTTAGGATGGATAGGCAAGGAAGAGGGAAGGAGGCGTCCATGGCCTTACAGTAGGCAGCAACCCGGCATTTGCCCGAAGACGAAGTAGGATACCACGGAAACCCACTTCGAAGATGGCTGAGGTGGGAATCGAACCCCCTCTACTCATTTGGACCACCCGAGGCTGAGTAGACCCCGTTCCAGTCCTCATACCACTTTTCAAATTTCGTGGCAGAGCCGGGAATCGAACCCAGTATCTCCGGGGTGGCAGCTAACCACGCTGACCGCTACGCTACTGAGGCGACCCTTAATTATCATTTGTCTCTAATTGCCAATAAGCTGGAAGTTCAAATTTGTAACGAGCGAATGCATTAGATACTAGAAACAAACCTTAAGTCACTTTCAAGTGCTAAAAATGTCGCTCCAAAGTAGAGGTCGTATTAGTATACAGTGAGTCCGACAAACATGGGCAGAGCCACTTCTTGCCTCTATCAAGATCGCTCAAGGCTCAAGGTTATAAATTTGGAACAGTCCAGCTGGATAAAGGAATCACTATTTAGCTTTGTTAAATATCTAAAATAAAACTTTTAAAAAAGAGGAGATTTTGTTGGTCTATTTTTTATTTTAATCCCTGAATTGAGTATTTAGGACGTGGACAAGAACACATGTTCGTTCGCGCGGTGGGGTACAAGCATTGGCCCAGGCCATAAACTGTGTCAATCGGACAGGCTACGAACACACCTCAACGTCAGTAGGAGTAAGTTATATCCCTGCATTCCCAGCGCGTGGCATTGTTACGGACACGTCATCGACAAACAGCGTTTTCAAAAATTTCCACCTTGATTATTTTCCCACGCACTGCTTTCAAAGGGAGGATACTGTTTGAAGGACGGAATTTTACAACTATTGATGTTGATTCATATAGGGGCTTAGCGACAGCGTGGTCCTGTATACTCACCCTTGTACTTTGGTCAGTGTGGAATTTGTCTGATAACCTGTGTTATTCTTCCTTTCGTTCCTTGTTCCCCCCAGGAGCTCACATCTAGTGGGACGTGGGTTGGCGACCACGGGACCCCAGCTGAGTCCGGCATATCTTCCACTTACTTGTGCCGGGCTCCTCTCCGTCTTCTTTGCTGTCGACCTTCCTTGGTCAACTCTTGTTCTTTTCTGACCCCGACTGTATTAGGGTATCCGAGGCCTAGGGAGTCTTTCAATTTCCCGCCTTAATTGGCCCTTGTGTCATCTTTCCTGATAACCTCATTCTTCGAGGGGTGAGCCTTCCTTTTCTTTTCATGTTATCTCCTGCCTTCTGCTCAAGGCCCTCAAGGGAGCAGGGTGTATGTAGCCCCACCACTTCTGGTGCACCCTGGATAGTGCTACACCCTCAAGGGTGAGTTTGGGACTTGGCGAACCCGGGGCATTCCTGAGCTGAGTCCATTTTGTCCCGTTTATACTCTGACCTTGGGGCGGGTCTTATCCTCTTTCCTTTTCCTATCTGCCTTTCATGGCTCTCCTTCCTTCCAAGTCCCTCGAGGTTTAGGTTTCAGGGCATTTCTTTTCTTTTGCCTTATCGTTTCTTTATTTATCATTTCTTTTCTAGTATGTTAGTTTGCAGTTAGTATTAGTTATAGGCTAGTTTTCTTTCTCATCTTTCATTATCACCCAAACCAATCGGGGCCGATAACCTAGATGTTAGGCCCCTTAGAACAACAATTATCATCATCATCATCTTTCTTTCTTTCTTTCTTTCTTTCTTTCTTTCTTTCTTTCTTTCTTCCTTTGTCGTGTTCGTTGGCATAGTTGGTAGCATGCTAAGCTTCTATGCGGGTTCAAACCCGGCCGAATTCGTCGGATTTCCTAAGAGCGTTAAAAATGCCTTCCTTCGGAGGGGAAGTAAAGCCAACGGGTCCATGTCATAGATTTATGGCATGTAAAAGAACTTTCCACCAACTATTGTGTGAAGCTAAATGTGTAGATTTGATTTGATTAACGCTATTTAAGTTCCAACGTTCGTCGCCAGGTGCCGTTTGCGGTGGCATCTTGTAGCCAAGTTCGCGGCTAGGTGTCATTGACGGTAGCATTTAGTAACAAAATTAGGAACTACTTGAAACTGATTGTCTGTAGTCCTTACCTGAATTACAGATAACACACACTAATACAGCCAACACAATTAACACAGGTTATCAGACAGATTCTACACTCAACAAAAGCACACGGGGCTTCATGACCGCGATATCGCAGCCCCTAAACTGAGGAAACAACCATTTCTTTGCCATGTGGCCTCTTGAGAGGCCGAGTGCAGGTATTTCTAGCCAACGCACGTGGGCGACCTACGCGTCGGGATGAGCGATGGATTGGACGAAGATGAATGAAATTGGGCAAGGAAGAGGAAGGAAGTGGCCGTGGCCTGTCAGAAGATACCGTACCAGCATTTGCCTGGTGTTGAAAATGGGAAACCACGGAAAACCATTTCAAGGACAGCCGACTGTGGGGCTCGAACCCACGCGTTTACCGAGTCAGCAGAGAGCTTGGCTCCATGACCTAACGCTGCACTTTAGCGAGCGTAGCCACCACTGTCGGTCGGTAGGGGAGAGGGGGGCATGTTGTTAACCGGGGCACGTTGTTATATGTTAGTTTTAAAATCACCCGTGTGGCTGAAGCGCGTAACGATCAGCTAATAAAGCGTGGGGTGCCTGTCTGCAGATGCTGTGAAAACAAGGAAACCATTGTATGTATTTGAAGAGGGTTATAAAGGATTAAGTGTTTTTTGAAGTGAAAAGTAAAAATAAATATTCGACTTTGAAGTCATCTGTCTTCTTCTGTGTTGAAGGGAAGCACTTGCATGTCCCTGAGATTGTAGTTTGATATCTTACGAAAGAAATGCTTGTGAGAGTAGTTAGCTAGGCTACTCCCCGCCGAAGTATTGACCTTGAATACAAAATGTCGGCCGGTGGGGCAAGTTGTTACAGTAAGCTGGGGGCATGTTGTTACACTGTAACAACATGCCCCATGGTATCGCAATATTATTTCATTGCTAATTATTAAGGCCCGGATTGTTATGTGTTTTAATATTTTTAATTAACTAAATATTTTCCTTTTATTTACATGTTTTTGCCATTTTTTTTATAAATACATATTCTGGTGTATTTATTCATAAGAACATATTTCCTATATTTGGTGGTATATTGTACTCCTTAGATGATTGCTGCCCACATTTTCGACTCTTGGCAATTCCAGTAATTGGCTTATCTATTTATAGAATGCACCCTTGTCTCTGTATTGTATTTCAAACAGGATTCCCAGGTCATTAAGTATAGCAGGGGGACTGGAGTCAACAGTCTCATTAAGCCTCCAATAGTCCTTATCTTGAAAGGAAATTTTACTTGAAATTACAGAGGTCTGCAAAACTTGTGAATATTGACAGATTGCTATGAAAGTTTCTGATGTGACCTTTTTTTCTGCTCTTTAGAATGAAATTCGAAAACAGCATATACATGATTTCGTATCGCGCATCTGCGGTACAGTAAGACGGACTCGGAAACTGAGGCGAGCCCCGGCCTGTTAAGCGGGAACATTTTTTGTACAGTAGACAGGTTTATGGATTATTCAAGCAGCTGGACGTTTCAACTATATTTCGAGGAATTAGGGGACACAAATTTGATACAAATTTAAGAACATTTTTTGGAAATTTAATCACATATTTTTCACTTTTAAGCACGTAAATAAATACATATTTCTGAAAAGTTAAGCACATAACTATCCGGCCCTACTATAAACGTATTAACGTATTTGCTAGTTGATTATTATTACCGGTATCATTATTATTTCTCTATACCGACTGTGATAGCTATGCTTGCTAACGCGCAGCGATAGGCCAAGCTCTCTGCTAATTTGGTAGACGAGGGTTCGAGCCCCACCCTCTGCCGACCTTGAAATGGTTTTCCGTGGTTTCCCATTTTCAACTCCAGGAAAATGCTGGGACGGTACTTTCTGACTGGTCACGACCGCTTCCTTCCACATCCTTGCCCAGTTTCATTTTATCTTCATTCATTTCATATTTCATTCACTCGTCCCATGAGGTTGGCGTCAGGAAGGGCATTCTGCCGTAAAACCAGAATTGTGAAATGTGGTAAATGTATTTCAAGGTTGACTGTTATATTATTTCGAGTTAAAAATACAAGATTGTAGTTACAACTATGTCGCATTTTATTAATAAGTTGAGTGTAACAACTTACCCATGGCATATAACAACTAGCCCCGTTGTGGGGCATGTTGTTACAATTTACCACATTAACAAGAAAAATTATTTATACTGAACTCTTCAGAATAGCAGTGTTTATATGCAAGAATCTTGATCAAGGGGTCGCGCTCAGTTCCTAGTGTGATGTTTACGTTCGCCAAACAACATGCTCTACTGAGGTAAGGGTCATAGGATTAAAACTATAATTAGGAAAGAAAGGTGACAAGACGTAAAATAATAACATGATTTAATGACTAATAGTGCATAAAAAGAATATAAACAACAATAATAAAAAATCCTCCCTGAATTTTCCCATGACAGGAATATCTATCAATGCTGAGGAGTCAGACGGATCTCCCCCTTATTAAAATGTGGATCCCAGTTCAACTAACTTGCATTTGGATTTTATGTACGAGTAATGACTAACTACGAGGAATGAGTACTTTGGACGACTGTTCGTTTACAACGGGTTAACAGCCACGATGCTTACGAACAATCATCCCGTAAATCAACGTTTACGGATATGGAACATGACACTAATAAAAACCCTTAAAAATGTAATGCTGACACACACACAAAAAAATCTACTATTTACAGGAATCTCTCTCGAGACCCTCATTTAGCGCGATGACGCACTGGACAAAATGAGCTGCCAACTCCGGCCAATTGCTCAATACACAAGCAAGGAAATACAGCATCGCACGTGACTTCACGGGTCACTGATATGGAATACAAACATGGACTAAACCAACAACAACAAAAGCCTGACCGGCTGAGATTACTTTATATGAACAAAAACTGCATGTTAAGCTAACGCTTCGGAGATTATCGTGATTCGTAGGCAACTCCCATTTATTTAAACAATTTTTACCATTGATCAGTTCTTAATTCTGTATTTCAAGTAATTACGGAGCCAAACAAGCACTCCCCACTACTGACCTTGCTTGCAACCTTCAGTCCGTCTTGTGAAACAACTCCCCCTTTCCTCAATACCTGTCATTGTCCCAACTCCAGTGTGTAAAAATAACTGACCAGCTGTGCCGTTATCTCAAAGAATCAACAGCAACAAATCTCAACCACCTCAACATATGGTCAGACATTAATCAAAATAGCCACAATTGCCCTCGCAAGGTAACAATATGGACATGGCACCAAGCTGACAGAAATCAGTCTACGCTGAAATTCCCGCTTGTAATGACCACAAAATACACACACTCACACTTCTGGGAATGACATGACGTTTTTCACACAGATCGGTTGAATAGATGCTCACAAACTATTAAATAAAAATTAAAACCTACGATAGAGCTGACTGCTCTTCGTCATAAATCACATTGCTCCAAAGGCAATAATCTCACTGAATTTGATCAATAATAAACCTTAAAAAAATTTAATTACCCTCCAATCTACTGTATAATTATATTACTTCAGTCCTACTTCTGAAACACAACATATCTCCGAAAGACGTTTTTAACCGCATTGCGTAACATATGCAAACACGGTCGTCCACATAGCTACGTTAGTTAAAACAACAAACAAACAAGAACCTTCCACTAATAACATATTTGCGAGCTGTTTCCATGCAAAAGGTGTGTCAGACCAAAACTAAATATACTACGTTAATCACACAAGCAAATTATTTACAAAAATATGTCCCATACACCATAAGTTAATCTATCAGATAATAAGAATATTATTCTGTACTCATCCTCGGCCAGTCACCCGTCAAAGGACATCCGCTGCCATCTCCCAACTGAATGCTTCTTAGCTCATCTCAGCCTCATGGACGGAGTGTTGATAGTTCCAAACTTATTCCAGGATAGGCGATGTCATCTCTCGTGCTGATTCAAAAAGTTAGATTATTATACACTCGATATCTGACTACTAAATTCGCCGTTTCAGGTACTACTTTCCCCGGAACAGTCTGTTGGCGAATTTTCGATGCTACTGTCCCTACAAAATATAGTACTGTGACTACCTATCACTGAATTTAACACATTTATTAATAATTCCTGTGTCCACTGACACACAAAATATAATAACTTACGTCCTCAGACGAACAAAAGTAATAGCAATGTCTTGGCTCTTCACGCCACTTATAAATGAACCGGCCCTAGGTATTGATAGAGGGGGAAATTATATAAACATTTCTCAAAATAATAGTGGTATAGGAATGAAATAAATATCACTGAACTCGAAAAATAGCGCAGGTCAAGAATATGCCCATTAATCCTAGAATCGATCGTAGAGATGTTGTCTAGGCGATCTCCCGCGTTAATGCTAGCCATCGCGTGCCCAAGCTAGACTTGCCGCGCTGGTAAGCATTCTTCTCCCATTGGTTCCACATTTTCTGTAACTTGGCGGGTTTTATCAGACCTTGGCCTCGTAGGCGTGTCTAGTATTTTCATCAGCCACTCACGTTACTGCATCATATTTTTTCTAGGCGCGAATATTACAATGAACATACCAGAAGCGTGTCTCACTGCGCGTCCATTCTATTTTGAGGTAGCCACCACCTGTCCTTCTGAATCATTGCTATGCTCTTTCTTTTCACCATCCTAAGTATTTAGCCTTTTGTCAAACTGCTGCAGGTATGTCCCCATTGTCTCCAACCAATGCTTGAAATTTCCTCGTCTCCGTCTGGCTATTTTCATGATGCTGGTGGAAATATTTATTAATTGAAGAAATAAAACATCGAATCATTTATCCATCAGAGGGTAAAGGGTTCACAACTCCTCCACTCACAAAATTTCGAACTTAGGAGAAAGTCGATAATTTTAAAAAGACTTCCGTAGGCCAATTTGTTTTATTTCAGAATCACCCCTTTTCTATTACTTGGACTAGCCGCTCCTGTCTTGAATGGCATTTACTCGTTTCATTTCCTGCTTGGACCTCCCCTCTCAGTCTGCTTGCGTGACGCGCTGGTGCCTTAGGCAACACTCTGCTCGTCTCGTTAATGGTTGTCAACACCAATTCCACTTCCTTCTTCACGTGCCGTACTCAACTGCTCCCCGTTCACTTGGTTGATATAGGATGTCCATATATTTAAACTGCATCATTATTTCGGCGCTCTCATGGTTCACTTCTACGATACTTTTTTAAGTTGGCTGCATTGTAGACCGACATTGTTCCTGTGCTTAACTCTTTCACTCTGTATGCATTATTTCCAAGGTTTCTTACAATAGAATAGGGTCCTATGAACTTTTCGCAGAATTTGCTGAAGATCTTCTTCTCTGGATCCGATGTAGCGGGTCGTTTCACCAAAACGAGCTGGTTGATTTCTAGATCACTGTGAAACCTCTTATTTCTCACTCGCCGTAATCTGCGGTCTGCTTGTTTTCGCATGTAGGCTCTCGTTCTCTCAATTCGCAGGTCAGGTGCTATCATGGGATCTTGTGGGCAGTTAATGATGCTTTTCCACGTTCTCACTGGATACTCGTTTTTGTGTAGGACCATAGGGATCTGTCCTGTTGACTCGTGCCTGGTAGAATTCATGCATGTCTCTACATCCTTAATTTTATCCACCCATTTGTGATGTTCATTTGGAATGAAGATTCTCAAGTATGATGTTACACATTTTATTGCTCTCTCACTTGGATTAGCTTGGGCACGTCGGATACTGCTTAAAACGTGTTTTATACCCATGTCCTCCATACCTTTCTTGAATTCGGCGCTTGTAAAATAACTGCCATGATCTGACAATATAAATTCTGGTTTTCTAAGGATTGGAATAACTCTATTTCGAATACGACTGAGTACTTGTTTCGATGTAGTTTTCTGAATGGGGCATAATACGACAAACTTAGAAAATACATCAATGCACACTAGCAAGTGCCGGCAACCTCGCCTTCCTTTCGGAATTGGACCGAAACAATCTAGGGCCAGTAGCTCGCAGGGTTTCTGAGGTAGCAATGATCTAGGATACTGCCTCATTAAATAGTTATTGGGCTTTGTCCTCTGACAAGGATCACAAGTCGTAATAACGTCACATATAGTTGTTCTCATACGTGGCCATGTAAATGTCTCTCCTATTGTCGCTTCACACTTGTCTAATCCGACGTGTCCGTAACTTTCGTGAGTTTGCCATGTCAGTCCTCGCTGTAAGGATGCGGGTACTAATATGCGTAACTTGTTGTGGTCATTATCTACCCATTTGTGCAGCAAATTGTTGACATAAACATATCTTCCTTCTTTGGCTTTCGCTTCTCGAAATGCAGGTGTTCCTGTAGGTAGCTGCCTTCTGAAGTATTGAATTAATAGCATCATCCATGGTTCCGCTTCCTGTTCTCGCTGTATCTCACGTAACTCCTCCAAGAATTCCCGGTCCTTCGGTGTTAACTCCAAGTGTTGTACCATCGCTGTTTCTTCATTATCAGGCTCTGGGTTCCTGCTGAGTGCATCCGGTATCACGTTCATCTTTCCTGGACAATGTTCAATCTCAATGCTAAACTGCTGAATATATATAGACCAACGTGTCACACGTTCGCTTGCCATCGACGTCTTAAACAAGAATGTTAATGCCTTGTGATCAGTCCTGACAACAATGGGGTATCCATAAATTATTCTTTTCCATTGTTGGAGCGCATGAAGTATGGCCAACAACTCTAGTTCCGTTACAGTATAATTGCACTCGTGCTTACGCAATTTTCGGCTGACAAATGCCAAATATGTTTTATGTTGCAGGTTAGCTGGATCTTCTTGGTAAAGCATAGCACCTATACCAATTTGTGAAGCATCCGCTTGGATTATAAATTTGTGCTTGAAATCTGGATATCCTAATTGAATGCAGTTTTCCAATAGCTGTTTTGTTGCTTGGAACGCCTTCTCACACTCCGCATTCTATAACCATTTATTATTCTTTTAGCATTTCCTGCATTGGAGCTACAGTCTCCGTGTAACCTGGACAGTTTTCCTTAAAGAATCCCGTTACGCCTAAGAAACCCGAATGTGCTTGACTCTCATTGGTGTAGGGAAATTCTTTATCGCTTCGATCTTAGCTGGATTTGGCTTCACTCCCTCCTTGTCAATGATGTGACCCAAATATAAGATCTCGCTCTTGAAGAAATGCGATTTCTTCAGGTTTACTTTGAAATTTGATGCATTCAGGTTGCCTAATACTTTATCTAAATTTTCCATGTGAGTTTCAATGTTGTCGGATGCCAGCAGAATGTCATCAATGTAGCGTACTGTCATCTCCTTAACTTCCTCGGTTAGATTCCGGTCCAGGGCTCGGATTAAAGCACAGCCCGCTGTTTTGACTCCAAAGGGCATTTGGACGAAGCAAAACGTTTGGTTATCGAATAAGAAGCCAGTTAGAAGCTGTGACTTCTCATCCAATTCAATATGGTGGAAACTGGACGTCAAGTCAACTGATGAATAAATGCTTTTGTTTTTAAAACCTTTTAGTACGTCTCTGATAATTGGCGCTCTGTCATACTCAGGAAAAGTGAGTCTCATGTTGAGATTTCTGGCATCTAAACAAAGTCTAATAGATCCATTTGGTTTTGTGACTGCCAAAATCGCATTTAGATAAGGTGTAGGTGTCTTCCTTATCACTCCAGCTTGTAACATCTCATCTATAATGACCTTAACTTGACCGCGATATTTTTCCGGAATTGGATACAATCTACTTTTGAAAGGTGACCAATCCTCGACTTGCATTGAATATTTGAAATTTAATATTTTCCCAGGTACTGTATCAAATACTGTTTTGTGCTTCCTTAAAATCTCTTCCAATTGTTTTCTGTGTTCACCCCCAAGTTGAATGTCATTGAGCCGCTCCTGTAGTAACTCTTCAAATTGTGCCTCACTGTCGTCTCCTTCCGTTAATAAAGACCATATCTCCTGGGATTCACTCTCCTCATCTAGTTCCACAACAGCTCCTTCTATGATGTTATCTTCTGCCTTTCGTATCTCCTCTTCCGTCTCTTCCGATATTGCTTCCAATGCCCAAGAATTTACATCTCTTCCGGTAGTGATTTCATCCATATGCAATCCCACGTTCTTCAGCTGATCATACTCTCTAAAACTGACTGTATTCTTGTGCAAATCTATCACTGCTTGATAGTCACAAATAAAATTTGCACCAAGAATTATATTGAAATTCATCTTTGCCATGATAATGAATGTTTGCCCAAAAGTGTGTTTCAATATGTTCAGCTCTAAGTATGCCTGACGTTTACAAGTGACGGTGCGTTCAGGAATAACACCCCTCACTTTAAGCTGTGGTACGGGAATTACAGGAATATTTTGACTCCGTCCCAACTCTCGAACCAAGGCCTCCGATACCAGACTGATCTGCGACCCCGTATCCAAAAAACATCTTATATTAATTCCACCAATCCTCGCGTAAATAATGGGTAACTGCCTAATTTCATCGTTCCGTGGTTTCACCGTCTCCTCCAGGCAGTCTTCTGGCTAAGCAATCCATTCTTGTATGTTCGCTACGATCCATCCATCTTCAACTTCTGACTGTTGCGTTTGTAGACTGTCTTCTTTATCCAAATTTAGCATTTTTTTAAGCTCCAGTGCGACTCCCATCATCTTTTTGTCGCCCATGCCCTTGATATTCCTCTTGTCTCAGTAGACTTCCAGTTTCCTCAGTATGTGTGTCTGGATTCTTCTTGTTCCCAAAGGCTTTTTCCCATCTTCCTAGCTCTCCACCTTGACTAGCGTGTAATTCCTCTAGGTAATTTTGTGATTGAGCGTGCCTATCATCCCAGCCATTCCGATAATTACGTGGCTCTCCTTGATTTTGATCTCTCCTTCCTTTCCATCTTTGATTAGCATTGTAATCACCGTATCTTCCATAAGGCCTCTCATTCCTTCGATTTTCACCCCATTGCTGATATCCTCTCTGTTGATATCTATTGTTGCCTTGACATGACCTATTGTTATAGTTATTCTCGTTACGCTAGTATGGTCTGTTTTCTCCTTCTTCCTGGTTTCGCCTAGGTGTGGATGTGCTTGTATTAGTACCCTGCGTTTTAGTGTTTACCTGTTTTGTTTTTATGACCTCTGTCGTATTGACTAACTCCAGCTGTCTTCCTCCTCTATAATGATTATGAGATGTAGCCTCATCTATCTGGCGTAATATCTGCTCTGCGTGTAAGGCCGTACTAACGTTCGCTGCGACTAGTATTCTACTTGTTGCACGTTGACTGGTAATTGCCGCGCTATAGTCATCACCAGATCCGCTTCATTTAAAGGGTAATCATGGTCGCGAAATTTTAGCATTTGCATGTTAAAGAAATCTGAGTATTTCGTTTGCTGGGTGGTTTGGTATTTTCAAGAGTAAAGCTCCATCCTTAGACTCTGTTGTATTGCTGGCGACCAGTACTTGCGCAGAAACGCTAATTTGAAATCTGACATAGTTCCAAATGTATGTTTGAAGCTTAAAAACCATGTAAGGACATTTACTGATAAAAATCTCTCCATCATCCTCAATCTACGTGCTTCAGGTACCCCAGTGTCATTGTAATGATCTTCAATTTCTTTAATAAAAGCTTTAGGTGTCACCACTGAATTCTCCGTGTATTTCTGCGGTTTATAATCGTTCGAGCGAATTACTTGGATAAGTTGTGTGGGCTGATGACCGTCTTGTGGCAAGGAACTTCTTTCGATATTCTTGCGAAACCCTTCCGTGTTTGCTGTTAATGGGCTCTCTGTCTGAGCTTGACTCCCTGCTGTGCTTTCCTCCCCGGGGCTATTTGAGTCGTCCTGCCTATCTCTCATTGTTCCTGTTTTAAATATCGAGGATTTTTCTAACGACCTCAGTTCGTCTTTAATGATCCTGTCTGTTTGCTCTTTAAGTTTACTCTTAATTTCTTGCTCTAATGCTTGAATGCGAGTATGATTTTCGTCTACTGTCTTAAGGATGGTTGATCTTTCCTCTTTAGAATCGATATTCATTTTTCGCCAATCTTTCCTTATCTGCTCCTTAATTGTGCTTACTTTTTCCTCAATCTGGCTTTTAGTGTCATCCTGATTGCTTTCTATCTGGCTCAACCTTTCGTCGATGGTATTCTTTAATTGATTTTGATCCGCTTCTAGGCTTTTCCATTGCTCCGCTGATTTTATTTCGAGACGGTCCATGTCTTTAATTATGCCGGATATATTATCATCTACCGCTGATAATTGTTGTTGAATGACTTTGCCGCTCTTTTCCATTTCCATAAATCGTCCTTCTAACTTATCCTGAGCTATCTTGACCTCGCTTGTATTCATAGTGCACGCTAGTTCAATTTGCTCTAATTTAGCTAACACCGTTTCATCCAGAATGCTAAGTTTTTGATCAAAAATACTTTCCATTTTTTTAATCTGATCTAATAGTTTTTCATTGTTTTTACTAACATCTAGGGCCAGCAATACCATCTGTTGATTAGTGTGATCTTTCATCTCTGCGGTTAACGAAGCTAATTGGTTCGTGTTTTTAACATTCTGCGCCTCTAACTGCGAATTTATAGTGTCATTGATTTCATTTTTTAGTAATCTAGCTTGTTCCGCCTGATATTCATTTTGTTCAATCCTACTGTTATTTAATTGTGTCCGCAATGATTCACTTTGTTCAGATAATTTGTTTATAGACTCACTTTGTTCTAACATAGTATTGTTTAGTGATTCACTTTGTTCGGATAACCTCGCGTTTAATGCTTCACTTTGTTCTAACAAACTATTGTTTATTTGTTCAGATAATTTCGTGTCTAGTGATTCACTTTGTTCTGCCAATTTAGTGTCCAACAATTCCTGTGTTCTCCTAGCCGCGCTCTCAATGATTTCTAGAATCTGTTCCACAGTCGCCATGTTATATACTTTATATGAGACATTAGGGAAATGGCATAAAGCAATGCCCTTTGACACACACATACAATCCAATGCACATTTAATTTCTTTATCCTACTCAGTTCATTTATTTTTACATTTAATCCCACTAGTCGATTGTATCTCTGAGTGGTTCTAATTTTAGTCAATTTAATTTAAACCCAAACACATATTTAGTCCTTAAATTGTCATCCTGATCTGATATTAACACTGACTAATTAACGAAGTATTAATTGTCATTTAAGGCTACCAGCCTCCTAACATTTTCATGAGTTTGACTTTCTAAACAAATCTAGTTTTAACTTTAATCATTGGGCGCCCGGTATCACGTATATTAATTTATTTTAATTCAATAGACAAAAACGTGAACCGTATTTTACATTGCAAACTCCTGATTTAATTTATATTTCATACAGTTGGCGGTATCCTCTTCGCCTCAATTACTTTTAATAAAATATCACTTTCCGGTGATTAAAATACTGTCATATCTGCCTGCACTTGCGGCATGTCAGTTTTAGTCAAATACGCCACTTAAATGTGTTCCAGCAGCGAACCAGCAACAGAATTACACCTTCATTGTTGCGTCAGTTTGAAAACCCAACTACGCTTACATTGATATGTGCAATTTCTCTGCCGTTACACCACAGTGAACCGCCCCACGCTTGGCCGCGCCAGTTTACATCCTATGAACCCTTCAGAATAGCAGTGTTTATATGCAAGAATCTTGATCAAGGGGTCGCGCTCAGTTCCTAGTGTGATGTTTACGTTCGCCAAACAACATGCTCTACTGAGGTAAGGGTCATAGGATTAAAACTATAATTAGGAAAGAAAGGTGACAAGACGTAAAATAATAACATGATTTAATGACTAATAGTGCATAAAAAGAATATAAACAACAATAATAAAAAAAATCCTCCCTGAATTTTCCCATGACAGGAATATCTATCAATGCTGAGGAGTCAGATGGATCTCCCCCTTATTAAAATGTGGATCCTAGTTCCACTAACTTGCACTTGGATTTTATGTACGCGTAATGACTAACTACGAGGAATGAGTACTTTGGATGACTGTTCGTTTACAACGGGTTAACAGCCACGATGCTTACGAACAATCATCTCGTAAATCAACGTTTACGGATATGGAACATGACACTAATAAAAACCCTTAAAAATGTAATGCTGACACACACACAAAAAATCTACTATTTACAGGAATCTCTCTCGAGACCCTCATTTAGCGAGATGACGCACTGGACAAAATGAGCTGCCAACTCCGGCCAATTGCTCAATACACAAGCAAGGAAATACAGCATCGCACGTGACTTCACGGGTCACTGATATGGAATACAAACATGGACTAAACCAACAACAACAAAAGCCTGACCGGCTGAGATTACTTTATATGAACAAAAACTGCATGTTAAGCTAACGCTTCGGAGATTATCGTGATTCGTAGGCAACTCCCATTTATTTAAACAATTTTTACCATTGATCAGTTCTTAATTCTGTATTTCAAATAATTACGGAGCCAAACAAGCACTCCCCACTACTGACCTTGCTTGCAACCTTCAGTCCGTCTTGTGAAACAACTCCCCCTTTCCTCAATACCTGTCATTGTCCCAACTCCAGTGTGTAAAAATAACTGACCAGCTGTGCCGTTATCTCAAAGAATCAACAGCAACAAATCTCAACCACCTCAACATATGGTCAGACATTAATCAAAATAGCCACAATTGCCCTCGCAAGGTAACAATATGGACATGGCACCAAGCTGACAGAAATCAGTCTACGCTGAAATTCCCGCTTGTAATGACCACAAAATACACACACTCACACTTCTGGGAATGACATGACGTTTTTCACACAGATCGGCTGAATAGATGCTCACAAACTATTAAATAAAAATTAAAACCTACGATGGAGCTGACTGCTCTTCGTCATAAATCACATTGCTCCAAAGGCAATAATCTCACTGAATCTGATCAATAATAAACCTTAAAAAAAATTAATTACCCTCCAATCTACTGTATAATTATATTACTTCAGTCCTACTTCTGAAACACAACATATCTCCGAGAGACGTTTTTAACCGCATTGCGTAACTTATGCAAACACGGTCGTCCACATAGCTACGTTAGTTAAAACAACAAACAAACAAGAACCTTCCACTAATAACATATATGCGAGCTGTTTCCATGCAAAAGGTGTGTCAGACCAAAACTAAATATACTACGTTAATCACACAAGCAAATTATTTACAAAAATATGTCCCATACACCATAAGTTAATCTATCAGATAATAAGAATATTATTCTGTACTCATCCTCGGCCAGTCACCCGTCAAAGGACATCCGCTGCCATCTCCCAACTGAATGCTTCTTAGCTCATCTCAGCCATCTGGACGGAGTGTTGATAGTTCCAAACTTATTCCAGGATAGGCGATGTCATCTCTCGTGCTGATTCAAAAAGTTAGATTATTATACACTCGATATCTGACTACTAAATTCGCCGTTTCAGGTACTACTTTCCCCGGAACAGTCTGTTGGCGAATTTTCGATGCTACTGTCCCTACAAAATATAGTACTGTGACTACCTATCACTGAATTTAACACATTTATTAATAATTCCTGTGTCCACTGACACACAAAATATAATAACTTACGTCCTCAGACGAACAAAAGTAATAGCAATGTCTTGGCTCTTCACGCCACTTATAAATGAACCGGCCCTAGGTATTGATAGAGGGGGAAATTATATAAAAATTTCTCAAAATAATAGTGGTACAGGAATGAAATAAATATCACTGAACTCGAAAAATAGCGCAGGTCAAGAATATGCCCATTAATCCTAGAATCGATCGTAGAGATGTTGTCTAGGCGATCTCCCGCGTTAATGCTAGCCATCGCGTGCCCAAGCTAGACTTGCCGCGCTGGTAAGCATTCTTCTCCCATTGGTTCCACATTTTCTGTAACTTGGCGGGTTTTATCAGACCTTGGCCTCGTAGGAGTGTCTAGTATTTTCATCAGCCACTCACGTTACTGCATCATATTTTTTCTAGGCGCGAATATTACAATGAACATACCAGAAGCGTGTCTCACTGCGCGTCCTTTCTATTTTGAGGTAGCCACCACCTGTCCTTCTGAATCATTGCTATGCTCTTTCTTTTCACCATCCTAAGTATTTAGCCTTTTGTCAAACTGCTGCAGGTATGTCCCCATTGTCTCCAACCAATGCTTGAAATTTCCTCGTCTCCGTCTGGCTATTTTCATGATGCTGGTGGAAATATTTATTAATTGAAGAAATAAAACATCGAATCATTTATCCATCAGAGGGTAAAGGGTTCAATACCGAAAATATTTTTACGCCAGTCTTCACATTTTTCATATATAAAGCCAAATACTGATACTTCATTATCACTGCCATGATAGGCTAATAGCTTCCAGGAGAACAGTTTAAAAAAATAAAATTTGAAAATTGTAACAACATGCCCCCTCTCCCCTACCTGTGTTATTGAATTGACTGTATTAGAGGTATACACACTTTTACAGGCACCATAATACCACAGGTTATCAGAGAAATTCTACTGACTCCCAATTACTCGGAGTTGAAATGACCACGATGTTCAAGACTCAAAATCAAACAAGCAGCAAATTCTTCATTCCATAGATCTAATTTAACTTATATTTGTTGTTGAGTCCTTAGGGGTTTTGTGACATCGTGGTCATGTAGCCTCGTGTACTTGGGGGTGTGTAGAATTTGTCTGATAACCTGTGTCACTGTGATGTCTGTTCTAGTGTATTTGTAATTGAGGAAGGGTTTGGGTAGGAAGTGACCATGGTCTTAAGTTAGGAACCATCCCAACATTTTCCTGGAGTAAAAGTGGAGAAACCACGGAAAACCACTTCCAGGATGGCTGAGGTGAAAATCGAACCCGCCTCTTCTCAGTTTTGTTTCACGAGGCTGAGTGTACCCCGTTCCAGCCCTCAGACCACAATTAAATTTCTTAGCACACAACTATTAAAATTCTCAAATGAATTTCATGAGAGAATTTTAAATTAGATCTGTCCGACTTGTTGCTTAGTGGCTAGCATCCCTGGCTGTCACCGCGGAGTCCCGGGTTGAATCCCGGCTCTGCCAAGAAATTTAATTATGGTCGGAAGGTTGGAATTGGGTATCCTCTACTCAGACTCGGGAGGTAAAATTGAGAAGAGTTGGGCTTGATTCGTACCTCAACCATCCTCGAAGTAGTTTACCGTGGTTTTCTATTGTAGGAAAATGCTGGAATGGTACCTAACTTAAGGCCTCAGCCGCTTCCTACCCAGAGCCTTCCTCAATTACAAATACACACACTGAACAGACATCACAGTTAAATAGGCTTGCCATATGTCCCGGTTTGACCAGGATAGTCCCGGTATTTTCCTATTGTCCCGGTGTCCCGCCCAGTTATATCAATGTCTCAGAAAACGGCTGTAAGATGTAAAAAGTAATGAATTTATGTGTTTAAGAATCTTTTATGAATCGGTTACTTTTCAACAATCAATATCATTTATTTGTAATTGTTTTTGTAGTTAGACAAAAAGTTGTAGTTTTTCAAAAATTAATAAGATTTAGTAATTGTTCAATTAAACAATTAATGAAGTATTTTAATTGTATGATATTAACACTTCTTTCTAGATGGTAGACCAGAAATAATTATCATTAAAAATGAAAAATTATATATTTTTATGTAGCAAATAAAAAAATCCTTTTTTATTTTTAAAAGTAGGTAGAACTAACAATTTAGGGTGCCAGATTCCCCCCTCCCGTCACTTGCCAGGCTTAAAGAAAGGCTTAATACTCTCCATTATGCTTCTAATTTTTATTTATTTTTCCAGATCCCCCGCTCAACCCCCCCCCCCCCAGACCCCCCGGTAAGGCCATCCCATATTAATGTGTCACGGTTTCACTCACCAAAAATATGGCATGCACACACTTAAAGTTCAGTGCAGGCAGCGCAGCGGTGGCGGAAGCAGCAGGCGAACGGACCACACATCGCTAAAACAGCTAAGTGCACAATCCACTGACCATTTAATAACCATCACACTAAGCAAGCAAACCTGAAGGTCAATCACCACTATCAGTATCAAAACAAGTAGTTCCGTGAAGAACTAAAGCCTATTTTCATATATCCTGCTTATGTTAATTGCCACTACCAACATACAAAATTTCAGTTTGATTGCAGTAATAGATTCGTAGATATTGAGAACCGACTAAATATTGCGGATCGACGGCATGATGGATTGATATATATGTAGGTCTTAGAGTTATGTACTGTTACATGAAGATTGTTGTGTACGTTTAGTATTCAAACTTCTATCGCATGATTATGACACAAGAAGTAAACACGAAATTTTAAAATTTCGCACTGCTGCCATCTTGTGGTTATGGAAACAATTGAAATATATTAGATGCCAGTGGATTAACATTCGTATAAGGATTTACTGTACCAAGTTTCACTGCACTCGGAAGGTTAAATTGCGAGAAACGTCCATTTGAATATTTGTAATTCACATCGCCGCCATGTTGGATTTGTGATCACCAGGTTATTCAAAGTCCTATAGGTGAACTTATGTTCATAGCCCCTATGAAAATAAAAATAATTCAGTTTGATTGCTGTAATAGATTCGTAGATACTGGGAACCGTCTAAATATTTCGGATGGTCGCCATGTTGGATTGTTATATGTATAGGCCATAGAATCATCTACCATTAAAGGGTAATTATTGCGCAGGTTCATTATTTAAACTTTCACTTCGATCGCAAGATTACGACAGAAGAAATAAAAACTTAATTTTGAAATTCGCACAACCGCCATCTTGAGGTTATATAAACAATTGAACTAAAATAGATACCAGTGCATTACAATGAGTATAAACATTTTCTGTACCAAGTTTCATTGCGTTTGAATCATTAAGTCGCGAGAAAAGTCTATTTAAACCTTTCAACTTCGCCTGGCCACAATGTTCGTTTTGTAGTTAACCGGCTTTTGAAAGTCTCATAGATGAACTTCCAGTAGTGCCCTTTATATCTGTACAAAATTTCAGGGTGGTACCGGTAATAGTTTCAGAGATATAGAATGCCGGGGAAATATTTCGCACAGCCGCCATCTTGAGGTTATGTAAACAATTGAACGAAGTTAGATGTTGGTGCATTACAATGTGTATAAACATATACTGTAGGCCTACCATGTTTCTTTGCGTTTGGTTGGTTAAATCGCGAGAAACGTCTATTTTAATGTCGCAAATTCGCTTGGCCGCCATGTTGATTTTGTAGATTCCAGGTTTTCAAATGTCACATAGGTGAACTTCTAGTAGTTCCCTTTATCACCGTACAAAATTCCAGAGTGATATCGTTAATAGTTTCGGAGATATTGAATGCTGCTGAAATATTTCGCACAGCCGCCATGTAGGATTGGTGAGACGTAACAAAATATGAAGGGCATGAACGCGGTTATCCTAAATAGTGCTATAAACTTACCGAGTTTCATTGAAATAGCTCCAGCCGTTTAGATTTTAATAGGGGACACACACACTAATCACACACGCACACACAGAAAGACACACGGTTAAAAGGTGATCTCATATGCCTATTTTTTTCCCATAAATGAGAATATGCCAAAAATTGGCAAAAAAAATCACATATTTTGTGCTAGTTTAATTACTACTCCAACTAGCGGCTTCGGTGGAGTAGTCGGTAGCATGCTGAACTGCTATGCCCAAGATAGCGGGTTCAAACCCGGCCGAAGTGGTCGGATTTTTAAGAGCGTTAAAAATCCTTCAGTATGGCTTCCTTCGGAGGGGAAGTAAAGCCGGCGGTCCCATGTCATAGATTTATGGCATGTAAAAGATCCTTTCACAGACTAAACTTGTGTAAAGCAAAATTTGTTAGGTTAGATTTCGTCAGAACGCTCTATCAAAGTTCCAACGTTCACCACTAGGTATCATTGATATCTGGTGGCGAAAGTTGGAACTACTTGAAATTGAACGGAACTTGTAGCTCACCCTTTAGGGTGTCCGCTGGAAGCAGCTACAGACTCAGGCGAGCCGAACATGTCCTCGGACACGATAAGCCATACGATAAATAAATACTACTCCAACTAAATAAGTGTATACATTGTGAATATAATCACCCATTCTTGTAGACATAAATATAATAGCTGACGATGATTGCTTGACGATCGAAAATAGTCATCCAAGTGTATTTAATAGCCTATTTTCATTTATGAAAAAAAAAGGATTATGAGAACACCTTTTGTCCGTGTGTGTGTGTGTGTGTGTGTGTGTGTGTGCGTTTGTTTGTGTGCCATCCCCCCTTAATAACTTCTAAACGGCAGGAGCGATTTCAATGAAACTCGGTAAGGTCATAGTACTATTTTGTCGACCTCGACCGTGCCCTTCAAATTTTATTACGTCTCACCAATTCAACATGGAGGCTGTGCGAAGTATTTCACTGGCATTCTATATCTCCGAAACTAATACCGATATCACCCAGACTTTTTGTACGGTGATAAAGGACACTACTAGAAGTTCACCATTTCGACTTTCAAAAAATTCCTCTCGGCACGCCGGAAGGCGTAGGTAGATTCCACCGGGCAAACTAGGGGATAGGCTATAATAAGCAAAATATGCAGGTTTTCGTAGAAGGATCAGACCTCATTTATTGCGAGAAAGTATTTTACAATGTAATTGGAGCTCAATTCACTTTTCTTTCGTCTTACTATGCATAATTTTAACATTTTATTGTGTTAGGGGGACGATAACCTTCTTGTCATTTGGAGTCCATTTTTTATATTTGTGGTCACACCGTACTTATGCAAGGTTTGGAACTAATGTGTAACTATCTAACAGTCTGTTACTTCTTCACGTCAAATTTTATCTCCCGCAGAGATGTTGGTTGGTTCCTCAGTTTAGGGGCTGTGACAACGCGGTCATGTAACCCCGTGTACTTTGGGTGTGTGTAGAATCTGTCTGATAAACGGTGTTAATTGTGATGGCTGTATTAGTCTGTAATTCAGGTAAGGACGGCAGACAGTCAATTTCAAGTAGTAGTTCCTAATGTTGGTAGCAAATATACCGTCAACGACACCTAGCTGTGAACTTGGCTACTAGATGCCACCGCAACCAGTAACTTGCAACGAACGTTGCACTTACCCTCTGAAGGAAAGCATACTGAGGGATTTTCAGCGCTCTTTGAAAATCCGACGACATCGGCCGGCTTTGAACCCGCGATCTTGGGCATAGAAGTTCAGCATGCTACCAGTTACGTCACCGAAGCCGCTTCACTCGTAGTCAGATGGAAATCAGAATCTGATCTCGTGCAAGTGCGTTGTCATGGCAACGTCGGATGGCTCATCCCTCATCAATTTAGTAGTGTTGCCATGGCATCCTCTGATAGCTCTTGGCATTTTCTTATAATTCCGAAATCATTTTTCTCATCCCTTGGCGTAATGGTGGGTCATATCAAAAATTCTTTCAGACAAAAGTTTTAGGTAATTATTAGGGGAATATTGTTCATTTTGTACGGTTTTGATATTGTGCCTATTAAGAGAGATATGATTAATGTTTCCCGAAAAACCCACTTTTTCCCACCCCATTGGCCAATGGTTGGTGTTATCAAAAAACGTTTTAAACATAAATTTTTGGCACTTATCCGACACATAATATGAACTTTGAAGGGATTCGATATTTTACATATTAAGAGAGTTATAGTGATATTTCACGTTTTCGAAAAAAGCCCCCCATTTTTACCCCCTTCGACCGATTTTGCCCATTAACGAACTCGACCGAGATTTTATAGGGATACATATTATGTAAAAAATTCAAAGCGATTGGTGCAAAATTACGGCAGTTATCGTGTCCACAAGAAACTGATATATATATAAACTTTTGAACTGACGGTGGTTTTGGGGTCTGGGAGATGTGAAACGCGAAGATATGTCGAAATTTTCCGGAAGTCGAAACATGGTACCCATTGCAATAGTTAGCTTTCTAATGAAATCTACCTAAAACCTCTAAGTACAGAACGAGCATATCGCCCATGCAAATTTGAAACATTTAAATATACTTTTCTTGCGATTTAACAATCCGAACGCACTAAAACTTTGTACAGCAAATGTGTATACACATTGTAATGCATTGACATCTAATTTAGTTCAATTGTTTACATAACCTCAAGATGGCGGCTGTGCAAACTTTTGAAATTACATTTTTATTTATTGTGTCCTAGTCATGTGATCGAAGTCAACGTTTGAATAATGAATCTACGCAATAATTGTCGTCTAATAGTACATAACTCTATTTCCTACATATATAAAAATCCAACATGGTGACCATCCGAAATCTTTAGTCAGTTCTCAATATCTACTAAGGTACGGCAGCAATCAAACTGAAATTTTGTATGTTGATAGAGGCAATTAACATAAGTAGGATATATGAAAATAGGCTATTTAAGTCTTCGTGAAACTACTTGTTAATTTCATGTATTTTTTTTTCAGGATTATGGAACCACCCATTACAATATTGGGTACAATCATGTTGACCGACTGAAAATAATTAAAATTTGATTACTCAGGCAACACTGAAGAAATTTCTTCCAACACGATAATTGATGCTATTATTAATAATGAATTACAAGAAACAAATAAAATACAGATTTTAAAAAGAATTAACGTAACGTAACAGACGCGACAGCAAGCTAATACATTTTGGCAAACTTCACTTGCACACGTGTTGTTTCAAAGAGTTTTATTCAATGAACCGCCCGCCAAATGAAAGTTATAATCAGATCAGATTCTTTCCTCTTGAAGTGCAGCCGTGGAAACAAAGAGAGCGCTTTCCGTTTCCTTCACGCGTCGCTTGGAACATCTGGTTGACAATCATAAATATGTTACCGAATTTTGAAGGTTAAAAATAGGAATTACAGATTTGCCACGTTTGTCGTACATAAATAAAGTGAAAAGGGACGACGTTATCGAAGCAAGGAATGTATTTCTGTCTCCTTCTACTCCATTGTTCAAACTCGTTTTCTTTTATTTTCTGTATCAATTCGTAAGAAAGTAAAAAACTCGATAGGCTATAAAATAAAACTTAAAAAGACTTTGCTGTCGAGCTACGAATTAATTTGAGAAGGTAATGGCATTCCAAGCAAGCCGTTTGGTCGACATTCCTGCGACTACAAGAAACGGCATCAAATCACTTAATATTCCTTTGTATGCCTTCGCTACCGCCGCATTATGAGTTCTGGAATGTATTCGCTAATGACACGTCACTTGTAATTGATTCAATTAACAGAGGGCAGTAGCATAGCATACATTCCCTTGATTATTGAGACATCACAGCTTCATTACGGACTTTTCACCATACTGGTGTTATTATTGGCTCTGGAGATTAGCCTCCCCTTGCAAAGTACATTCTACACCGTACCTCGGTTTTCATTTCTGCTGTTCCAGTTTCCATTAATCAAATTATTATGTTATAGTTTTAATTGTTCAGTGTGTTAAATAATAGTCTATATGACGTGTCTATGGGAAATTGGAAATTTGAAATCGCGCACTGTTGAGGATAAAATTGCGACGTTCCGTTGAACCTTTAGTCATTACTAATTAATCTTGTTTCATTTCGGTTCGCTTGTTGTAGTGTTTTAGTTTGAAATTTAAAATTTTAGTTTTTAATTTTAGTTCTTAATTTGCAAATTTTGTTTTTAGTTTCTAGTTTTTAATTTTAGTTTTTAGTTTTAGATTTTTAGTTTTTAGTTTTTTAGTTTTATAGTTTAACTTTTAGATTTTAGTTTATTAGTTTTTCAGTTTTCAGTTTTCTAGTTTTCAGTTTTTGTTATCTGTTTTCTTTTGTTTTTTTAATTTTTTTTTACTTTTAGTTTTCAGTTTTTTTGTCTTTAGTTTTTAGTTTTTGATCTTTTGTTTTATGTTTTGTTTTAGATTTAAGTCTCTTAGGTTTTTTTTGGCTTTTAGTTTTTAGGTTTTAGTTTTTAGTTTTTAGTTGTTAGTTGTTTGTTGTTAGTTGTTAGTTGTTAGTTCTTTGTTGTTAGTTGTTTGTTGTTAGTTGTTAGTTGTTAGTTGTTTGTTGTTAGTTGTTAGTTGTTAGTTGTTTGTTGTTAGTTGTTTGTTGTTAATTGTTAGTTGTTAGTTGTTTGTTGTTAGTTGTTTGTTGTTTGTTGTTAGTTGTTAGTTGTTTGTTGTTAGTTGTTTGTTGTTAGTTGTTAGTTGTTAGTTGTTAGTTGTTAGTTGTTTGTTGTTAGTTGTTTGTTGTTAGTTGTTTGTTGTTAGTTGTTAGTTGTTTGTTGTTAGTTGTTAATTGTTAGTTGTTAGTTGTTTGTTGTTAGTTGTTAGTTGTTTGTTGTTAGTTGTTAGTTGTTTGTTGTTAGTTGTTTGTTGTTAGTTGTTAGTTGTTAGTTGTTAGTTGTTTGTTGTTAGTTGTTAGATGTTAGTTGTTAGTTGTTTGTTGTTAGTTGTTTGTTGTTAGTTGTTAGTTGTTAGCTGTTAGTTGTTTGTTGTTAGTTGTTAGTTGTTAGTTGTTAGTTGTTAGTTGTTTGTTGTTAGTTGTTAGTTGTTAGTTGTTTGTTGTTAGTTGTTAGATGTTAGTTGTTAGTTGTTTGTTGTTAGTTGTTTGTTGTTAGTTGTTAGTTGTTAGCTGTTAGTTGTTTGTTGTTAGTTGTTAGTTGTTAGTTGTTAGTTGTTAGTTGTTAGTTGTTTGTTGTTAGTTGTTAGTTGTTTGTTGTTAGTTGTTAGTTGTTTGTTGTTAGTTGTTAGTTGTTAGTTGTTAGTTGTTAGTTGTTTGTTGTTAGTTGTTAGTTGTTAGTTGTTTGTTGTTAGTTGTTAGATGTTAGTTGTTAGTTGTTTGTTGTTAGTTGTTAGTTGTTAGTTGTTAGTTGTTAGTTGTTAGTTGTTAGTAGTTAGTTGTTAGTTGTTTGTTGTTAGTTGTTAGTTGTTAGTTGTTAGTTGTTAGTTGTTAGTTGTTAGTTGTTAGTTGTTTGTTGTTAGTTGTTAGTTGTTAGTTGTTAGTTGTTAGTTGTTAGTTGCTTGTTGTTAGTTGTTAGTTGTTAGTTGTTAGTTGTTTGTTGTTAGTTGTTAGTTGTTAGTTGTTAGTTGTTTGTTGTTTGTTGTTAGTTGTTAGTTGTTAGTTGTTAGTTGTTAGTTGTTAGCTGTTTGTTGTTAGTTGTTAGTTGTTAGTTGTTAGTTGTTTGTTGTTAGTTGTTAGTTGTTAGTTGTTAGCTGTTTGTTGTTAGTTGTTAGTTGTTAGTTGTTAGTTGTTAGTTGTTTGTTGTTTGTTGTTTGTTGTTAGTTGTTAGTTGTTAGTTGTTAGTTGTTAGTTGTTAGTTGTTAGTTGTTTGTTGTTAGTTGTTAGTTGTTAGTTGTTAGTTGTTAGTTGTTTGTTGTTTGTTGTTAGTTGTTAGTTGTTAGTTGTTAGTTGTTAGCTGTTTGTTGTTAGTTGTTAGTTGTTAGTTGTTAGTTGTTAGTTGTTTGTTGTTTGTTGTTAGTTGTTAGTTGTTAGCTGTTTGTTGTTAGTTGTTAGTTGTTAGTTGTTAGTTGTTAGTTTTTAGTTTTTAGTTGTTAGTTGTTAGTTGTTAGTTGTTAGTTGTTAGTTGTTAGTTGTTAGTTTTTAGTTGTTTGTTGTTAGTTGTTAGTTGTTAGTTTTTAGTTTTTAGTTTTTAGTTGTTAGTTGTTTGTTGTTAGTTGTTTGTTGTTAGTTGTTAGTTGTTAGTTGTTTGTTGTTAGTTGTTAGTTGTTAGCTGTTTGTTGTTAGTTGTTAGTTGTTAGTTGTTAGTTTTTAGTTTTTAGTTGTTAGTTGTTAGTTGTTAGTTGTTTGTTGTTTGTTGTTAGTTGTTAGTTGTTAGCTGTTTGTTGTTAGTTGTTAGTTGTTAGTTGTTAGTTTTTAGTTTTTAGTTGTTAGTTGTTAGTTGTTAGTTGTTAGTTTTAAGTTTTAATTTTTAAGTTTTAAGTTTTAAGTTTTAAGTTTTAAGTTTTTAGTTTTTAGTTTTCAGTTTTTAGTTTTAATATTTAAGTTTTAAGTTTTAAGTTTTCAGTTTTTAGTTTTTAGTTTTTAGTTTTTAGTTTTTAGTTTTTAGTTTTTAGTTTTCAGTTTTTAGTTTTTAGTTTTAAGTTTTTAGTTTTTAGTTTTTAGTTTTAAGTTTTAAGTTTTAAGTTTTAAGTTTTAAGTTTTAAGTTTTCAGTTTTTAGTTTTTAGTTTTTAGTTTTTAGTTTTTAGTTTTTAGTTTTAAGTTTTAAGTTTTAAGTTTTAAGTTTTAAGTTTTAAGTTTTCAGTTTTTAGTTTTTAGTTTTTAGTTTTTAGTTTTTAGTTTTTAGTTTTTAGTTTTTAGTTTTTAGTTTTTAGTTTTTAGTTTTTAGTTTTTAGTTTTCAGTTTTCAGCTCTTTGTCTTTGGTTTTAATTATTAGTTTCTTGTTTTTTGTTTGTTGTTTTATGTTTTTAGTTCTGTTTTAAGTTTTAAGATTATAGTTTTTAGTTTAGTATTTAGTTTTTAGTTTCCCACACTCGATGTAACATGTTCCTATTAGTCTATTAAAATACACTGTTGATGGGAGTTCGTAATTATGGTAGGTTTGCTAGTAAATGAGGTACACTAACACTGATTCTTTCACTATTCCCTACACAAGAAAATCACATGGAGTTAGATCAGGGGAGTGTGGAGGCTAAGTTCTGATCATCATCCCCAGCTTATGTTTAAGAAATCACGAAATCGTAATAGAAGTGGGCTGATAAAAAAATAACTTTGCTAACTAACCACTACTGCTGCGCTCTAACTGCAGAAATCTAAAATTCAGCTGCACAAAATAAAACTTTTTGATTTTTTCTATATAACTGCAAAGTTTTCTAATGCTATGCCAATTAATATAGCAGCAGTAAATTAATGAAAATTGATATTGCAACTTTTCAGTCGGTCAACACGATATAATCCCAATTACTGGAACATGCGAAAAGATAACCCGAAAACATTACCCGGGATTAAATATGGACAACAGAAGGAGGGTAAAAACGTTTCTCTCGCAAAGCGACATTCGTAAGTTTAAAAAATAGAAGACGAAATACTCTACAAAATACTACTAAATCCACAATGACACCCACAAACGGTCTCTGACCTCCAAATACAAAACGCATGGCAAATATAGCCTATAGAAAGTGTGGCAACTATTACTGATAAATAGCCTACTAAAGCGTTAAGTATCGAAAAAGGGAACTATTTATTTTAATATCTACATTGTTACAAACTGAGAAATGACGAGCCCATCAACAAACAGTCCCACTCCGCCAACTAATCTACACCCTCTGTCTGAAAAGTTCGGTGAATGGGACTTTATTACGAACGGAATGTTGGCTTACCTGAAACAGCCGTTACTATCCTTCGAATTAATCCCCGTGGATGGCTATGCTCTGCTTAGAACGGCTGTACAAGTCCTGGCATAGTCTACCTAAGGGATAGCCTTCAGTAGGGTCATCACATTACGTTGGATGTCCGAAATGTCCAAAAACCTCTGGCCCTTCAGGACTTTTCGGCGACCCTGGACCTCGATACTCCATACTTTGACGCTGTACGCATGGGGCACCAGGTCTCGTCACCCGTGACGATGGTTTTCAGGACCATTCAATTCCACGGAATATTCACCCATCTCACTGCCACCCGTCCAACAGGTGTGCAAGGCAAGTTGCATAAATTCACGCTTGTCTCTTGCTTTCAATTTAGAGTTTTGATGACCCAAACTGAAGGTTATTCCTAAAGAAGACTATGCCAGGACTTATTCAGTCGTTCTCAGAAGTGCATAACCATCCACGGGGATTACGTCGAAGGACAGTAACAGCTGTTTCAGGTAAATTTTGTAAATGTTGTTAATTCAAATTACAGTACAGTAAGTATGTAGTTAGTTTCATCTACTACAACATTTCTCCTCGCGTCTAAGAATAGCCTTGCACAAATAATTTGTCTAAAATCAGTTTTTCTAACTTAATCTTAATCGATCATACAGAATAATGTTTCCTAAAGGTATATGCACTTCTGGTAGGTTTGGAAAACCTAAGGAAAAGCGAGGTAAATGTCCTCCCTCTGGTTAATGAATTTTCTATTCTTTGCTCTGGAAAATCGGAAAAAGTCTGGGAAATAAACGACTCTGCGGTCAGGGAATTTTTTAAATTTTGGTCTGGAAAACCGGGAAAAGTCAGGGAAATTTGAAATCCTGAAAGCGTATCAACCCTGGAATCCTAAAAGTTGTGAAAACAGCTTTATCTTAGATTGAGAACATTTATGATATACAGTATAAGAGATTATTCCTAATCTGTCAGCAAGCCCTGTACTAGTGATCCCTTGCCATATGCTAGACTAAGAAGTACCTGTCCCTTGTTTGTAAAAGTGGCAGAAATGTTACCATTATATTTTCTTTCTGTCCTTGTATCTTTAACTTTTTGTGAATATCTGTAGAGTTGATATCTCACTGATATGAGTTGCCTCAATGTTCATAAACACACGCAGCTTAGTAAATATCAATGGCTTCAATACGGTGCTAATAATGTTCGTCTCACTTCACATAAATTTGCTGCTCGCCTCGCCAGTATACGAAATGTTATGGACTGAACGATCTAGTATCAGACGCAGATTCTCTTATGAATACACTCGTATAAAGCACTGTTACAAACGTCAAAAAACCAATTCCCGACTACACAATCCTCCTTATTTACCTTAATACAGCCGAAATGAAACCATTTCTCACTTAGTGCAATTTTGCATACGTCCCCCTTAAATTGCATTTTGTGACAATTTTGAATCTAAATTACATTTTGTAAGTATTTTCTATCTAAATTGCATTTTGTAAATATTGTCAATTCAAATAAAAGTACAGTAAGTATGTAGTTAGTTTTAGTTGTAAGTAGGTAGTTAGTTTGTCTATTAGATATATGTCATTGTTCTCTTAGACTGTGGTGTGTGAGTGTGCCTGGTAGCAGTTGCATTGTTTATTAGTTATAGTTCATTGTTTCAGTAGACTGTGATGTGTGAGGGTGCATGTGAGTGTGCCTGTTGACAGACTGTTTTAGTGGTAGTATTTGTTGTTGGTGGAACTTAAGTTTTTTGTTAGTAGAGTTTTGGTATTTAATTGTTAGTACGGTAGAAGGTTAGTATTTTTGTTAGTAGAATTGCTCTTTACTTATTCTGAAAGGGAGTAGCAGCCTTTCAGAATAAATCAATTCTTTACTAGTCTTATAGACGGTTAAGATATTGATAATATAAGCCAATAATGGCTGCACTGCGTCCTGCTGCACGGCTGAAAGCAACGGGAAACTACAGCCGTATGCTATTCCCGAGGATATGCACCTCTCTATGCATAATTATATGTGACGATGGCCTCCTCCCTTGTAAAATTTCAATCCGGAGGTAAACTAGTCCCCCGTTCGGATCTCCGGGTGGGGACTACTCGAGAGGGGGTTAACATCACAGAAGTGACAAAGAGGAAATCTGACATTCTACGGATCGGAGCGTGGAATGTTAGAAGTCTGCTAGGAAGTGGAAGGTAGAAAACTTAGAAAGGGAAATGGATAGGTTGAGGTTGGATTTGGTTGGGATTAGTGAAATGCGCTGGCAGGAAGAACAGGACTTTTGGTCAGGAGACTATAGGGTCATTAGCACTAAATCAAACAATGGCCAAGCAGGGGTTGGCCTCATATTGAGTAGGAAACTTGGACAGCTTGTGGAATATTATGAGCAATATAGTGAACGGATTATTGTAGCAAAAATCAATACAAAACCTACCTGCACTACAGTGGTACAAGTCTATATGCCTACCAGTCAAGCTGATGATGAGGATGTTGAAAAGGTCTACGAAGAAATAGACGAAATTCTGAGGTATATCAAGGGTGATGAAAATGTTATAGTAATGGGAGATTGGAATGCTGTGGTAGGAAAAGGGAGAGAAGGGAAGATAGTAGGAGATTTCGGATTAGGTGAAAGGAATGATCGAGGAAGCAGGCTGGTAGAATTCTGCACCGAGCATGAATTGGTCATAGCTAACACCTTATTCAATAACCACAATAGAAGAATATACACATGGATGAGACCAGGAGATACAGGGCGTTACCAAATCGACTTCATTATGGTCAAGCAGAGGTTTCGAAACCAGATTTTGGATTGTAAAACATATCCTGTTGCTGACATAAACTCTGACCACAATCTGGTTGTAATGAAATGCAGATTAAAGTTGAAGAAACTGAAGAAAAGTCAAAAGCCAAAAAGGTGGGCAATAGACAGACTGAAAGTGAAGGATGTAAACGAAAGATTCAAGAAGAGTATAAAGGAAGGACTAATCAAAATCCCTAAACAAACTTCAATTGCAGACGAATGGGCACTTTTGAAGAATGAAATAACAAAATCCGCAGAAGAAAACATTGGTAGGAAAGAAAGAATAGGTAGAAAACCGTGGATCACTCAGGATATACTAGAATTGAAGGATGAAAGGCGGAAACACAAGAATCTAAGAGATGAAAAGGGGAAAGCAGAATACAGACGTCTGAGAAATGAGGTTAACAAGAAGTGCAAGGAAGCGAAAGAAGAATGGTTGAAAGAGAAATGTGCAGGTATAGAAAATTGTCTGAAATTAGGAAAAGTAGACACAGCTTATCGAAGGATTAAGAATACTTTTGGGGAAAAGAAGACTAAGTGCTGTAATATTAAGGACACAAATGGAAAGCCTCTAACAGATAGGGAAGATAAGGTTGACAGATGGAAAGCTTACATAGAGAGTTTGTATAAGGGAAAGGAGATTGAGAATCATGTAATGGAAAGGGAGGAGGAAATTGATGAGGATGCGAAAGGAGATTTAATATTGAGATCAGAATTTGATAGAGCTTTGGAAGACTTAAGCAGGAACAAAGCACCAGGCATAGATGATATACCGATTGAGTTGCTACGCTGCATAGGAAATGAAGGTCTGATCAGGTTATTTCACTTGGTGCGTAGGATTTATGAGACAGGTGAGGTACCCCCTGATTTCAAGAAGAATGTAATCATCCCTATACCAAAGAAAGTGGGAGCTGACAGATGTGAAGATTACCGTACAATCAGCTTGATTACTCATGCTTCAAAGATCCTGTCTAGAATAATTTACAAGAGGATTGAAAGCCAGATAGAAACGGAGTTGGGTGAAGACCAGTTTGGTTTCAGGAGAAATGTAGGAACAAGGGAAGCTGTACTAAGTCTTAGGCTGATTTTAGAAGGTAGAATAAGGAAAGATAAGAGAACGTTCATAGCTTTTGTAGACTTAGAAAAGGCTTTTGATAACGTTGATTGGACTAAATTGTTTGACATTTAAAATCAATTGGATTAAAGTACAGGGATAGGAGGGTGATATACAATCTGTACATAAACCAGACAGCAGTCATTCGAGTTGAAGGACATGAGAGAGAAGCTGGTATTCAGAAAGGTGTAAGGCAAGGCTGCAACTTATCACCCATACTTTTCAATCTTTACATTGAACAAGCAATGAAGGAAATTAGAGAAAAATTTAAAGTGGGAGTGAAGATTCAAGGAGAAATAATTTCAACTCTGAGATTTGCTGATGACATCGTCATCTTGGCCGACAAGCCTGAGGATTTGAATGAGTTTTTGAATGGTATGGACTCCGTCTTACGGAAAGAATTCATGATGAAAATAAATAAATGTAAAACAAAAATACTGGAATGCAGCCGAAATAAATCAGAAACCTCTATGGAGATCAAATTGGCAGGTGAAAAGCTGAAGGAAGTAGGAGACTACTGTTACTTAGGAAGCAGAATAACCAGTGATGGACGAAGCAAAGAGGATATTAAAAGTAGGTTGGCTCAGGCAAAAAAAGCATTTCTACAAAAAAGGAATCTGCTGACATCGAATATAGATTTAGGTATTAGGAAGTCATTTTTGAAAGCCTTTGTCTGGAGCGTGGCGCTCTATGGAACTGAAACTTGGACTATTGGTGCAGCAGAAAAGAGGAGAATTGAAGCATTTGAAATGTGGTGTTACAGGAGAATGATGAAGATCAGATGGGTAGATAGGGTTACAAACAAAGAGGTATTAAGACGAGTGGGAGAGGAGAGATGTTTCTGGCGACTGCTAATGAAGATAAGATATAGGTTGGTAGGACACATACTAAGACACCCAGGAATAGCAAGCTTAGTTATGGAAGGAAGGGTCGAGGACAAAAACTGTAGGGGTAGACCAAGGTTAGAATATGTTAAACAGATTGCCTCCGATGTAGGGTGTCGGAGCTATGTAGAGATGAAACGATTAGCTCAGGACAGGGAGGCATGGAGCGCTGCATCAAACCAGTCAAAAGACTGAAGACTCAAACAACAACAACGAAGTTAATTTGTTTATTAGATATATGTCATTGTTCTATTAGACTGTGGTGTGTGAGTGTGTCTGGTGAGGGTGCATGTGAGTGGGCCTGGTGACAGACTGTTTTAGTGGTAGCATTTGTTTGTTGGTGAAACTTGAGTTTTTTTTTTTTCGTTAGTAGAATTTTGGTATTTAATTGTTAGTAGAAGGTTAGTATTTTGTAGTAGATTTGCTCTTTACTTATTCTGAAAGGGAGTAGCAGCCTTCCAGAATAAATCAATTCTTTACTTGTCTTATAGACGGTTAAGATATTGATAATATAAGCCAACTAATGGTTACACTGCGTTCTGCTGCACGGCTGAAAGCAACGGGAAACTACAGCCGTAATGCTATTCCCGAGGATATGCACCTCTCTATGCATAATTACATGTGATGATGGCCTCCTCCCTTGTAAAATTTCAATCCGGAGGTAAACTAGTCCCCCGTTCGGATCTCCGGGTGGGGACTACTCGAGAGGGGGTTAACATCACGGAAGTGACAAAGAGGAAATCTGACATTCTACGAATCGGAGCGTGGAATGTTAGAAGTCTGCTAGGAAGTGGAAAGTTAGAAAACTTAGAAAGGGAAATGGATAGGTTGAGGTTGGATTTGGTTGGGATTAGTGAAATGCGCTGGCAGGAAGAGCAGGACTTTTGGTCAGGAGACTATAGGGTCATTAGCACTAAATCAAACAATGGCCAAGCAGGGGTTGGTCTCATACTGAGTAGGAAACTTGGACAGCGGGTGGAATATTATGAGCAATACAGTGAACGGATTATTATAGCAAAAATCAATACTAAACCTACGTGCACCACAGTGGTACAAGTCTATATGCCTACCAGTCAAGCTGATGATGAGGATGTTGAAAAGGTCTACGAAGAAATAGATGACATTCTGAGGTACATCAAAGGTGATGAAAATGTTATAGTAATGGGAGATTGGAATGCTGTGGTAGGAAATGGGAGAGAAGGGAAGATAGTAGGAGATTTTGGATTAGGTGAAAGGAATGATCGAGGAAGCAGGCTGATGGAATTCTGCACCGAACATGAGTTGGTCATAGCTAACACCTTATTCGATAACGACAATAGAAGAATATACACATGGATGAGACCAAGAGATACAGGGCGTTACCAAATCGACTTCATTATGGTCAAGCAGAGGTTTCGAAACCAGATTTTGGATTGTAAAACATATCCTGTTGCTGACATAAACTCTGACCACAATCTGGTTGTAATGAAATGCAGATTAAAGTTGAAGAAACTCAAGAAAAGTCAAAAGCCAAAAAGGTGGGCAATAGACAGACTGAAAGAGAAGGATGTAAACGAAAGATTCAAGAAGAGTATAAAGGAAGGACTAATGAAAACCCCTAAACAAACTTCAATTGCAGACGAATGGGCACTTTTGAAGAATGAAATAACAAAATCCGCAGAAGAAAACATTGGTAGGAAAGAAAGAATAGGTAGAAAACCGTGGATCACTCAGGATATACTAGAATTGATGGATGAAAGGCGGAAACACAAGAATCTAAGAGATGAAAAGGGGAAAGCAGAATACAGACGTCTGAGAAATGAGGTTAACAAGAAGTGCAAGGAAGCGAAAGAAGAATGGTTGAAAGAGAAATGTGCAGGTATAGAAAATTGTCTGAAATTAGGAAAAGTAGACACAGCTTATCGAAGGATTAAGAATACTATTGGGGAAAAGAAGACTAAGTGCTGTAATATTAAGGACACAAATGGAAAGCCTCTAACAGATAGGGAAGAAAAGGTCGAGAGATGGAAAGCTTACATAGAGTGCTTATATAAGGGAAAGGAGATTGAGAATCATGTAATGGAAAGGGAGGAGGAAATTGATGAGGATGCGAAAGGAGATTTAATATTGAGATCAGAATTTGATAGAGCTTTGGAAGACCTAAGCAGGAACAAAGCACCAGGCATAGATGATATACCGATTGAGTTGCTACGCTGCATAGGAGATGAAGGTCTGATCAGGTTATTTCACTTGGTGTGTAGGATTTATGAGACAGGTGAGGTACCCCCTGATTTCAAGAAGAATGTAATCATCCCTATACCAAAGAAAGTGGGAGCTGACAGATGTGAAGATTACCGTACAATCAGCTTGATCACTCATGCTTCAAAGATCCTGTCTAGGATAATTTACAAGAGGATTGAAAGCCAGATAGAAACGGAGTTGGGTGAAGACCAGTTTGGTTTCAGGAGAAATGTAGGAACAAGGGAAGCTGTACTAAGTCTTAGGCTGATTTTGGAATGTAGAATAAGGAAAGATAAGGGAACGTTCATGGCATTTGTAGACTTAGAAAAGGCTTTTGATAACGTTGATTGGGCTAAATTGTTTGACATTTTGAAATCTATTGGAATAAAGTACAGGGATAGGAGGGGGATATACAATCTATACAGAAACCAGACAGCAGTCCTTCGAGCTGAAGGACATGAGAGAGAAGCTGGTATTCTGAAAGGTGTAAGGCAAGGCTGCAACTTATCACCCATACTTTTCAATCTTTACATTGAACAAGCAATGAAGGAAATTGGAGAAAAATTTAAAGTGGGAGTGAAGATTCAAGGAGAAATAATTTCAACTCTGAGATTTGCTGATGACATCGTCATCTTGGCCGACAAGCCTGAGGATTTGAATGAGTTTTTGAATGGTATGGATTCCGTCTTACGGAAGGAATTCATGATGAAATATTATAAATGTAAAACAAAAATACTGGAATGCAGCCGAAATAAATCAGAAACTTCTATGGAGATCAAATTGGCAGGTGAAAAGCTGAAGGAAGTAGGAGACTTCTGTTACTTAGGAAGCAGAATAACCAGTGATGGACGAAGCAAAGAGGATATTAAAAGTAGGTTGGCTCAGGCAAAAAAAGCATTTCTACAAAAAAGGAATCTGCTGACATCGAATATAGATTTAGGTATTAGGAAATCATTTTTGAAATCCTTTGTATGGAGCGTGGCGCTCTATGGAAGTGAAACTTGGACTATTGGTGCAGCAGAAAAGAGGAGAATTGAATCATTTGAAATGTGGTGTTACAGGAGAATGATGAAGATCAGATGGGTAGATAGGGTTACAAACGAAGAGGTATTAAGGCGAGTGGGAGAGGAGAGATGTTTCTGGCGACTGTTAATGAAGAGAAGAGATAGGTTGGTAGGACACATACTAAGACACCCAGGAAAAGCAAGCTTAGTTATGGAAGGAAGGGTCGAGGACAAGAACTGTAGGGGTAGACCAAGGTTAGAATATGTTAAACAGATAGCCTCGGATGTAGGGTGTGGTAGCTATGTAGAGATGAAACGATTGGCTCAGGACAGGGAGGCATGGAGTGCTGCATCAAACCAGTCAAAAGACTGAAGACTCAAACAACAACAGGTAAGCCAACAATCCGTTCGTAATATAGACCCATTCATCGAACTTATCAGACAGAGGGTGTATAAAGGTGTAGCTACTGTTACGGCTACGGGGTTGCTTCATTCCCTCGAGCGTGACTCACAGCGAGAACAAAAGGCATGGACCAGAATGTTCGTGGCCCAACTAGTGTTGGAAGTCTCGAGAAGGTCTGAGAGTAGCTGTGAACCCTGGTCCACTCTAGAAACATCTGTGAGTCGTCAGCCCCGATATATAAAGAGCGACCCTGGCCAGTGTCAGTGAGTGTGTTTATACCTGTGCGAAAGAGGTAATGCGGTGACGTGTGAATTGCGAAACAGTGTGTAGTATTCAAGAACAGTGAGAGTCAGACTGTGGCTTGTGAACTTGAGGTAGAGTTGTTATTTCCAGCGAAGACACTGGTCTCATTAGTGAGGGATTAACTGCATGAGCAAGTGAAAGAGTGAGTGTTCTCCGTAAGGGAGCAAACTTGAGTAAGACAGCTAATTGTTTCGATTTGCTTATTGTGTTGTGTAACTTTCTGATCTGCAATAAAGCTAATATTTCTTTAATGGACCATTTGTGTTGTGCTTTGCCTACTTTGATCCAATTAACGAACTTGCTACTAGGGGTAGCATGTATCACTACTATTGCTGTGACACACTTAAGCAATAAGCCCTAAATTAGAATTGTAAACTAATATGGAGAAATGACCTACGAGTACATTGCTGGGATGATGGTGAACAAAACAGTTCAGTTTCTGCTCCTACCACACAAACTACTGAATCAATATAAGGAAAATTTATCAACGTTTACCTTCATAAGGTAAAATAGTTAAGCTACTGTAAAGGCAGCTGATACCAACATTACAATTTATTAATGATTTATGAAAATAAAATATTAAGCAAATGGTACATTTGAAACTTAATACAATTGAAAACAAAAGTTTGGTGCCTTTCAGTTGGTCAACACGAATGTACCAAAAAGAGTTGGGTTATACCCTAATTCTGAAAAAAATTACATGAGATTAATAAATACACTAGGATGACTAGTTTCGATCGTCAAGCGATCATCATCAGATCCATTACTATAAAATCTATGTTTGAAAATACGGGTGAAACTATTTACAATATATACACTTACAGTTGCAGTATTGGTAATGCAACTTGTCGGTATTTGTTAGTTGTAATCTACATGATGTTTTAGTGAGATGGTAAAAGTGGTGAAAGAACTCCCGAATTTGTTTGTTTGGAGTGACTATGTGGTTGTAGTTAATGGTCAATTCTGATTGTACTGTATTGTACAGGCTACTTATCTGGTTACCGGTCTTGTGCAGTACAGCAGCGAGCAGTTCACTACACTCGGGCACTGGCAACACTCTTTTGGGTACAATCCTGTTGAACGACTGAAAAGCACCAAAGTTTTGTTTACTAAGGCAACTCTGAAAAATGGATTCAAACCCCATAATAACAATTGAAAACGATTTCATGGCTTGCAACCCTTATTTGAATCATGATTCTTGTGCTTCAAACGTTTTATTTGGAACTGTTTCTTTGCTAAGTTTTAAAAGTTTTGAAGCAATGCATTTGTTCTCAAGTTTCATAAATACTGCAACCATTATTCAAGGTCATATTATGGCAAATATGCACGTAGAAATACTGTGAAAATGTCAACTAGATCAGTGGAGTAATGTCTGAGATAATGTGTCTTATTTGCATAAAAATGCTACTATTATATGAAGTAGATATTTGGCACAATTCAAGTGCAGGCTACAGCTATAAATAAAAATCTTCTCTGATATAATACTTTCCAATCAATTAGGTTTACAATTCAAACGACGCACCTGATGCAAAATTCACACTCCATATTTTGGAAGAAGATTTGTTTTATTCATTTCAAGCACTGAGTTAAAATATTTGTTGATATTCGGCGCATGTTTTTGTGCCGGTATTACATCACTATTTTACGATTCCTACGTCTTTCGATATGTTTAATTTTGATTGCCTGGTGTGATGACTTCGGTTCTCTGTTTTCCCGCTAGAGAGCTACACCGAAAGGTAAGAACTTATATTTGTCTTTCTACTGTATGCAGCTGATGTTCCGGTCCTGTGAGAGAACGCCGAGTTAGTTGTCATTTGTCTAACTATTATGTTGCATGTCAAGTACGAAGTGTGCCGAGATCTTGTAATATTTTGGTTAGACTTGGATCTCCATGGAAGAAGACAGTAGTTGAGTTTGCTGCTAGGCCTGTTATGTATCAAAGTGGCCTGAGATACGGTGATAGTTCGTGTCTCCGAGAGTAAATATCTGTACTGTATTATGTGGTACAATCTGCATTGACTTTGAGATGTTAAATAGGACTTGTCGGGTAAGAATCATGTTAGCCGGGAGTGATAAGATAGGCCAAGGTATATGTGGTGAGTTGTTTTGGTAGCCTTAACCTTGAATGATGTATTGGAGTTGTTGCTGTTGGTTTTTTGTTTTATGAATCTTTTGTTGGCAAACGGTAACAGTAGTCTTCCGTCAGCCGAGGAGTGAACAAGAGAAGTTCTCAGGAAGCCATGACAGGGCTTAGACGTTTATAAAATTTTTCTGCCGAGGATAGTCAAGTATTATATTAAAAGATATGAATTACGACATCTTGGCATGGGTTTAAGCATGTATATGTATCGAGCAGCTGATATTGATATTGTGAAGAAGTTGAGTATTTTATGAGAGTGAGTGGACGTTGGATTGATAATGTTTGCCTTGAAGGCTCTTGGATTATCGGAAGAGATAAATGTATTCAGGCCTATTAACATGCGTTGGAACACGAATGAGCTTTACATTGGAACTATCGACGATTTGAGCAATATTAGTAATAAGACGAGTCGATGCAAGTGAAGGAAAGTCGTGAATGATTATACGCCGTTGTCATTGCTTGTTTGGAAACTTGGATTACAGTGAATGTTGATCTGTCGGTTAGAATATAAGGCAAGTACCAAAGAATCTTGTATTTTTCCATGTTCTTAAAATGTCATGTAATGTATGTAAGTGTTATTGTTAATAGAAGTTGTTACCGCAGTTGTATCAGTGTATTATTTCTAGGCCTATGCTATATACTGTAGTCTCGGTACATTCATCTGGGTTATATCGCAAATGGGCTCGGTTGTATTCTGCTGTTAGGAGGGGGGTGTTACATTGGTAGCTAGAGAGTGGTTTACGATATTTTACCACATTTTCTTAATGTATCGAGATTGTAGTGTTGTGTGTGGGCGTGGAGGTATGCACTTAACCTTAACTTACGTGAAGTACGATTATGCATATGTTTATAACTTCTAATATATGTATGTTGTTTTGTTTCATGTTTAATATTGTCACAAATGGAAGTGAGACCTTTGCCTACTTGTTATTATCTGACCAAAGATAAGGTGGTCCATGAATTGATGGTCAGAAGTGAAAAGCCTAATTATCATAGGGAGTTGGATATTGCTGTACTGAAGAGAGTAAAGGATAAACCTATCATTATTCCTGACCATGAACACCCTTATTGGAGCGCCGGTAAGTCCACCATAGTGTCCACTGTTTCTAATTTAATTGATTCTTTAAATGTTGTGAATGTTCTGGGGAAAACGGCTACTTCTCAACGGAAACGAATTAAGTATAGGTCTATTCATTGGGTACATCGGCTACAGGATTTAATTGGTGTTTGGTCTTTGAGTGATGTGAGTTTTGCGAATGAGTTATTAAGCCTACGTTCCAAACTTGTCGAATTATTTGATCTGAAGTTTCCTCAGGTAAGTAATTGTGATATGGCTGGATCCATTGAAGGTTCACATTGTGATAGTTTGATTGGTGATGTTGCGTGTGAATTGAGTGATCGTGTGAATTTAGTTGACAATTTGGAAACTACGTTGGCAGATAATCGTCAGGATAGTGCAAGGGTTAGTGAAAATAGAAATCCTCCGAAAGAGAGTAGCTATATAGGGTCATCTACGGATTTACCTCGTAATGTGTTGTGTGCGGTCAGGTCTAAAACTGTTAATCGGAGTAGTTCCACTGAAAGATGTATTTTCACTACTAAATCGGTTCAGAATAGTGATACGATGTGTTCTCAAACGGACCTAAAATCTAATTTGTCTCTGGTGCCTAAATCTGTGCAGACGGGGGACAGTTTATTTGACGAAAATGATGTGGTAAGGGGGAACGCATCTGATTTGGGTGAGAATATAGTGCATTGCTTCAGAGTGACAGATTGAGTCGTAACATGTCTGAGTATGATGTTAAGTTCTCTACCGTGCCCAACCCGTTGAATGTAATTTTAAGGGATTTTAATGTGTGTGATGGTACGGATAATGATTTATTAATCAAATTTCTTAGGAAATACAATGAGCTTAAAGAAAGTGGAACTGTTTTTGGATTATCTGAGCTGCACATTTATCGGATTGTGTTCCCGTGCACTAGTGGGTTACTTCGTGAGAGATTAGTGGAGAGTATGAGTAACCATCGTTCCTTGACGTTCTTTCATCTTGAAGTTTTAGATTTTTTCTTTACTCCTAGAACCTTATCTGACTTGCATCGTGATCACTTATTTAGAGTACAGAGGATGGACGAAACTCTCAATCAGTATTTTATAGATGTTAAACGGTATGCCAAGGTTTTCGCTGACCAATTAACTGAAAAACAAATTGTTACTTCTATGGTAGAAGGCATTAACCCCATTTATAGGTCATTCCTGTCTATGAATGCCAAACCCCAGTCTTACAAAGAGTTTATTGACATCATCTTGGAGGCTGAGAAGGTAAAGAAAGATGATTTGAGGCGCATGCATGATTCGTCGAAGTTTTTCACTTCTATTTATGGTCCACCTGTGCAAGCTTGTACTTCTAACAATTTTCAGTGGCGTGAAGCTGTACTACCTGCTGGAAACTATAATGATGCTGTATCTGGTAGTCATGTATTTCAGGGAGATGTTGTTCAGTAGAAACGTGCTATCATGCCTGCTGATTCTCAGCAGAATATGTTTCAGGGGCGTGAACTTCAGAGAGATTTTAGGGGTAACTACTATAAAGGTAAGAGGTGTGATCGGTGTGGATCATACGATCATCTTAGTCGTTGGTGTGATGCCCCGGATAATCGTTTCTGTTGATGTACTTTATTGTATGTTGATGTGTTTTTCTAAATTGTGTTCGGGAAATTTTTATTTCTCAACACAGGTGATGCACTTTCTTCTGAATCGTGTAAATCAGTAATGGTTCGTCTTGTATGTATTGTCTAAATTGTGTTAGGTCTAAAGTGTCAAACTTGTATAAATGTATTTGAGTGTGTGAGTGTGAGTGATTGCTATTTAGTTTTATTCTTGTATTAGGGTGGATGTTGTTGTTGTTGTATTGGGTCAATAAAAAAGGGTAGGTCTTATTCATATTATGGGGTTAAGATAAAAATAAAGGGTAAAGCCGAATATATAAATCGGGTTTGCGTTAGGATATCATAGTTCGTCTTACGATCCTAACTTCTTGTCAAGGTATGGGACTTGACTAGGTGACATAAAGTGTTCTTATATTGTGTGGTGAGTATTTACAAATCGTTCCTTTGTGTCTCCAAATGGTGACTTGTTCATTTTTGGTGGCTTGTTGATGTTGGAAAGTAAGTACTGGCCGAATTTGTTATGTGGTGACGGGTATTCATGCTACACCAGGGAATTATGTGGTGAGTATGATATGATGAATTACGGATTTTATTTAAGTTTTTTTTTATGTTATGTGAGAAGATGTTTTAACGGACTCTATTTATAGTCAGGCAATTTTGGGGAAAATTTGTGGGTAGTAACTTGTTATTATTATATTCTGAGTGACGTGAAGTTGTGTGATTTGGATGAATGATTATGGATGTTGTATGTTGTTGGTCTGTTCATATGTACTATCGGTGCTATATTTTCTTGGTGTTGAGGTATACTTCCGTTTTTCTTTGGATTTTCTTTGGGTCTGTCTTCGTTTTGTAAATCTTTTGGGAGGTGTTCTTTTTTGGTTTAAGTTTTCTTAAGTGTGAGTATAGATGGACTATGCAGGACTAATGCCGACATCCAATTATCCCTATTTTTCCTATTTTTTTTTTTTTTGAGGCAAGGAACTCAGATTTCATTTGTAAGTGGTAACTTCTGTCTGTTATTTTCTGTATCTTTGAATTTTTAATTGTGAATCTAATTATTGCTTGGATAGCATCAACTTTTATATGGTAAACGTGTGATGTATGATTTGTCAAACTTAATTTTGTTTGTGAAGGACATGGAAATTTATCTATTATGTGATTATTCGGTTTGGTATCTTGCCTGATTTTCTTGTAAGGATGAGTAATGTTGGTTGTAAGTATTATGTTATCGTGTAGGTTGTTACCCCTTACATGTTACTGCCTCTAGTATATTTGCTTTCAGCTTAATTGTGGGAGTGGTTGCTTCGACGATGGTTGTGGCTTCGATGTTAAAGTGAAGTTATCCAGGGCCCGGATATTGCACAAGCATCGTGGGATGGAATCGGAATGAAGCTTTCTCCTCATTTGCAAGAAATCTACTACGATTTGGTTGAATGTATTTATATTGGATCTAATTATGTAAAGCATCTTTGTAAAATTTTCTATAGACATAATGTCAACTGATATTGTCTTTGACATGGTGTCAAATCTTGGAATGACTAGTGTGAGCGACAAGGAGTTTGGAATGTGAAAGAACTTGTATGCTTTGAAGAGTTTAACTTATGGAATTTTGGAAGTAATTGTGAGGGAAAAAAACACTTCAGGGTATTGTGATTTGCATGTTACATGTTGACTTGATATACTGTCCCAATATGTTTTCGCGGTTTAAATAGAAGCCGGACTTAAGGCTTGTGGAGAGGGACGATGTGCCGGTATTACGTCACTATTTTACGATTGCTACGTCTTTCGATATGTTTAATTTTGATTGCCTGGTGTGATGACTTCGGTTCTCTGTTTTCCCGCTAGAGAGCTACACCGAAAGGTAAGAACTTATATTTGTCTTTCTACTGTATGCAGCTGATGTTCCGGTCCTGTGAGAGAACGTCGAGTTAGTTGTCATTTGTCTAACTGTTATGTTGCAGGTCAAGTACGAAGTGTGCCGAGATCTTGTAATATTTTGGTTAGACTTGGATCTCCATGGAAGAAGACAGTAGTTGAGTTTGCTGCTAGGCCTGTTATGTATCAAAGTGGCCTGAGATACGGTGATAGTTCGTGTCTCCGAGAGTAAATATCTGTACTGTATTATGTGGTACAATCTGCATTGACTTTGAGATGTTAAATAGGACTTGTCGGGTAAGAATCATGTTAGCCGGGAGTGATAAGATAGGCCTAGGTATATGTGGTGAGTTGTTTTGGTAGCCTTAACCTTGAATGATGTATTGGAGTTGTTGCTGTTGGATTTTTGTTTTATGAATCTTTTGTTGGCAAACGGTAACAGTAGTCTTCCGTCAGCCGAGGAGTGATCAAGAGAAGTTCTCAGGAAGCCATGACAGGGCTTAGACATTTATAAAATTTTGCTGCCGAGGATAGTCAAGTATTATATTAAAAGATATGAATTACGACATCTTGACATGGGTTTAAGCATGTATATGTATCGAGCAGCTGATATTGATATTGTGAAGAAGTTGAGTATTTTATGAGAGTGAGTGGACGTTGGATTGATAATGTTTGCCTTGAAGGCTCTTGGATTATCGGAAGAGATAAATGTATTCAGGCCTATTAACATGCGTTGGAACACGAATGAGCTTTATATTGGAACTATCGACGATTTGAGCAATATTAGTAACAAGACGAGTCGATGCAAGTGAAGGAAAGTCGTGAAAGATTATACGCCGTTGTCATTGCTTGTTTGGAAACTTGGATTACTGTGAATGTTGATCTGTCGGTTAGAATATAAGGCAAGTACCAAAGAATCTTGTATTTTTCCATGTTCTTAAAATGTCATGTAATGTATGTAAGTGTTATTGTTAATAGAAGTTGTTACCGCAGTTGTATCAGTGTATTATTTCTAGGCCTATGCTAGATACTGTAGTCTCGGTACATTCATCTGGGTTATATCGCAAATGGGCTCGGTTGTATTCTGCTGTTAGGAGGGGGGTGTTACATTGGTAGCTAGAGAGTGGTTTACGATATTTTACCACATTTTCTTAATGTATCGAGATTGTAGTGTTGTGTGTGGGCGTGGAGGTATGCACTTAACCTTAACTTACGTGAAGTACGATTATGCATATGTTTATAACTTCTAAATATATGTATGTTGTTTTGTTTCATGTTTAATATTGTCACAAATGGAAGTGAGACCTTTGCCTACTTGATATTATCTGACCAAAGATAAGGTGGTCCATGAATTGATGGTCAGAAGTGAAAAGCCTAATTATCATAGGGAGTTGGATATTGCTGTACTGAAGAGAGTAAAGGATAAACCTATCATTATTCCTGACCATGAACATCCTTATTGGAGCGCCGGTTAGTCCACCATAGTGTCCACTGTTTCTAATTTAATTGATTCTTTAAATGTTGTGAATGTTCTGGGGAAAACGGCTACTTCTCAACGGAAACGAATTAAGTATAGGTCTATTCATTGGGTACATCGGCTACAGGATTTAATTGGTGTTTGGTCTTTGAGTGATGTGAGTTTTGCGAATGAGTTATTAAGCCTACGTTCCAAACTTGTCGAATTATTTGATCTGAAGTTTCCTCAGGTAAGTAATTGTGATATGGCTGGATCCATTGAAGGTTCACATTGTGATAGTTTGATTGGTGATGTTGCGTGTGAATTGAGTGATCGTGTGAATTTAGTTGACAATTTGGAAACTACGTTGGCAGATAATCGTCAGGATAGTGCAAGGGTTAGTGAAAATAGAAATCCTCCGAAAGAGAGTAGCTATATAGGGTCATCTACGGATTTACCTCGTAATGTGTTGTGTGCGGTCAGGTCTAAAACTGTTAATCGGAGTAGTTCCACTGAAAGATGTATTTTCACTACTAAATCGGTTCAGAATAGTGATACGATGTGTTCTCAAACGGACCTAAAATCTAATTTGTCTCTGGTGCCTAAATATGTGCAGACGGGGGACAGTTTATTTGACGAAAATGATGTGGTAAGAGGGAACGCATCTGATTTGGGTGAGAATATAGTGCATTGCTTCAGGGTGACAGATTGGGTCGTAACATGTCTGAGTATGATGTCAAGTTCTCTACCGTGCTCAACCCGTTGAATGTAATTTTAAGGGATTTTAATGTGTGTGATGGTACGGATAATGATTTATTAATCAAATTTCTTAGGAAACTCATTGAGCTTAAAGAAAGTGGAACTGTTTTTGGATTATTTGAGCTGCACATTTATCGGATTGTGTTCCCGTGCACTAGTGGGTTACTTCGTGAGAGATTAGTGGAGAGTATGAGTAACCATCGTTCCTTGACGTTCTTTCATCTTGAAGTTTTAGATTTTTTCTTTACTCCTAGAACCCTATCTGACTTGCATCGTGATCACTTATTTAGAGCACAGAGGATGGACGAAACTCTCAATCAGTATTTTATAGATGTTAAATGGTATGCCAAGGTTTTCGCTGACCAATTAACTGAAAAACAAATTGTTACTTCTATGGTAGAAGGCATTAACCCCATTTATAGGTCATTCCTGTCTATGAATGCCAAACCCCAGTCTTACAAAGAGTTTATTGACATCATATTTGTAGGCTGAGAAGGTAAAGAAAGATGATTTGAGGCGCATGCATGATTCGTCGAAGTTTTTCACTTCTATTTATGGTCCACCTGTGCAAGCTTGTACTTCTAACAATTTTCAGTGGCGTGAAGCTGTACTACCTGCTGGAAACTATAATGATGCTGTATCTGGTAGTCATGTATTTCAGGGAGATGTTGTTCAGTAGAAACGTGCTATCATGCCTGCTGATTCTCAGCAGAATATGTTTCAGGGGCGTGAACTTCAGAGAAATTTTAGGGGTAACTACTATAAAGGTAAGAGGTGTGATCGGTGTGGATCATACGATCATCTTCGTCGTTGGTGTGATGCTCCGGATAATCGTTTCTGTTGATGTACTTTATTGTATGTTGATGTGTTTATCTAAATTGTGTTCGGGAAATTTTTATTTCTCAACACAGGTGATGCACTTTCTTCTGGTTCGTCTTGTATGTATTGTCTAAATTGTGTTAGGTCTAAAGTGTCAAACTTGTATAAATGTATTAGAGTGTGTGAGTGTGTGTGATTGTTATTTAGTTTTATTCTTGTATTAGGGTGGGTGTTGTTGTTGTTGTATTGGGTTAATAAAAAAGGGTAGGTCTTATTCATATTATGGGGTTAAGATAAAAATAAAGGGTAAAGCCGAATATATAAATTGGGTTTGCGTTAGGATATATTAGTTCGTCTTACGATCCTAACTTGTTGTCAAGGTATGGGACTTGACTAGGTGACATAAAGTGTTCTTATATTGTGTGGTGAGTATTTACAAATTGTCCCTTTGTGTCTCCAAATGGTGACTTGTTCATTTTTGGTGGCTTGTTGATGTTGGAAAGTAAGTACTGGCCGAATTTGTTATGTGGTGACGGGTATTCATGCTAAACCAGGGAATTATGTGGTGAGTATATGATGAATTACGGATTTAATTTAATTTTTTTATGTTTTGTGAGAAGATGTTTTAACGGACTCTATTTATATTCAGGCAATTTTGGGGAAAATTTGTGGGTAGTAACTTGTTATTATTATATTCTGAGTGACGTGAAGTTGTGTGATTTGGATGAATGATTATGGATGTTGTATGTTGTTGGTCTGTTCATATGTACTATCGGTGCTATATTTTCTTGGTGTTGAGGTATACTTCCGTTTTTCTTTGGATTTTCTTGGGTCTGTCTTCGTTTTGTAAATCTTTTGGGAGGTGTTTTTTTTTTTTTTTTTGTTTATGTTTTCTTAAGTGTGAGTATAGATGGACTATGGAGGACTAATGCCGACATCCAATTTTTCCTTTTTTTTTTTTTTTGAGGCAAGGAACTCAGATTTCATTTTTAAGTGGTAACTTCTGTCTGTTATTTTCTGTATCTTTGAATTTTTAATTGTGAATCTAATTATTGCTTGGATAGCAGCAACTTCTATATGGTAAACGTGTGATGTATGATTTGTCAAACTTAATTTTGTTTGTGAAGGACAGGGAAATTTATATATTATGTGATTATTCGGTTTGGTATCTTGCCTGATTTTCTTGTAAGGATGAGTAATGTTGGTTGTAAGTATTATGTTATCGTGTAGGTTGTTACTCCTTAATTGTTACTGCCTCTAGTATATTTGCTTTCAGCTTAATTGTGGGAGTGGTTGCTTCGACGATGGTTGTGGCTTCGATGTTAATGTGAAGTTATCCAGGGCCCGGATATTGAACAAGCATCGTGGGATGGAATCGGAATGAAGCTTTCTCCTCATTTGCAAGAAATCTACTACGATTTGGTTGAATGTATGTATATTGGATCTAATTATGTAAAGCATCTTTGTAAAATTTTCTATAGACATAATGTCAACTGATATTGTCTTTGACGTGGTGTCAAATCTTGGAATGACTAGTGTGAGCGACAAGGAGTTTGGAATGTGAAAGAACTTGTATGCTTTGAAGAGTTTAACTTATGGAATTTTGGAAGTAATTGTGAGGGAAAAAACACTTCAGGGTATTGTGATTTGCATGTTACATGTTGACTTAATATACTGTCCCAAAATGTTTTCGCGGTTTAAATAAAAACCGGAGTTAAGGCTTGTGGAGAGGGAGGATGTGCCGGTATTACGTCACTATTTTACGATTCCTACGTCTTTCGATATGTTTAATTTTGATTGCCTGGTGTGATGACTTCGGTTCTCTGTTTTCCCGCTAGAGAGCTACACCGAAAGGTAAGAACTTATATTTGCCTTTCTACTGTATGCAGCTGATGTTCCGGTCCTGTGAGAGAACGCCGAGTTAGTTGTCATTTGTCTAACTATTATGTTGCATGTCAAGTACGAAGTGTGCCGAGATCTTGTAATATTTTGGTTAGACTTGGATCTCCATGGAAGAAGACAGTAGTTGAGTTTGCTGCTAGGCCTGTTATGTATCAAAGTGCCCTGAGATACGGTGATAGTTCGTGTCTCCGAGAGTAAATATCTGTACTGTATTATGTGGTACAATCTGCATTGACTTTGAGATGTTAAATAGGACTTGTCGGGTAAGAATCATGTTAGCCGGGAGTGATAAGATAGGCCAAGTTATATGTGGTGAGTTGTTTTGGTAGCCTTAACCTTGAATGATGTATTGGAGTTGTTGCTGTTGGTTTTTTGTTTTATGAATCTTTTGTTGGCAAACGGTAACAGTAGTCTTCCGTCAGCCGAGGAGTGAACAAGAGAAGTTCTCAGGAAGCCATGACAGGGCATAGACATTTATAAAATTTTGCTACCGAGGATAGTCAAGTATTATATTAAAAGATATGAATTACGACATCTTGACATGGGTTTAAGCATGTATATGTATCGAGCAGCTGATATTGATATTGTGAAGAAGTTGAGTATTTTATGAGAGTGAGTGGACGTTGGATTGATAATGTTTGCCTTGAAGGCTCTTGGATTATCGGAAGAGATAAATGTATTCAGGCCTATTAACATGCGTTGGAACACGATTGAGCTTTATATTGGAACTATCGACGATTTGAGCAATATTAGTAACAAGACGAGTCGATGCAAGTGAAGGAAAGTCGTGAATGATTATACGCCGTTGTCATTGCTTGTTTGGAAACTTGGATTACTGTGAATGTTGATCTGTCGGTTAGAATATAAGGCAAGTACCAAAGAATCTTGTATTTTTCCATGTTCTTAAAATGTCATGTAATGTATGTAAGTGTTATTGTTAATAGAAGTTGTTACCGCAGTTGTATCAGTGTATTATTTCTAGGCCTATGCTAGATACTGTAGTCTCGGTACATTCATCTGGGTTATATCGCAAATGGGCTCGGTTTTATTCTGCTGTTAGGAGGGGGGTGTTACATTGGTAGCTAGAGAGTGGTTTACGATATTTTACCACATTTTCTTAATGTATCGAGATTGTAGTGTTGTGTGTGGGCGTGGAGGTATGCACTTAACCTTAACTTACGTGAAGTACGATTATGCATATGTTTATAACTTCTAATATATGTATGTTGTTTTGTTTCATGTTTAATATTGTCACAAATGGAAGTGAGACCTTTGCCTACTTGTTATTATCTGACCAAAGAAAAGGTGGTCCATGAATTGATGGTCAGAAGTGAAAAGCCTAATTATCATAGGGAGTTGGATATTGCTGTACTGAAGAGAGTAAAGGATAAACCTATCATTATTCCTGACCATGAACGTCCTTATTGGAGCACCGGTAAGTCCACCATAGTGTCCACTGTTTCTAATGTAATTGATTCTTTAAATGTTGTGAATGTTCTGGGGAAAACGGCTACTTCTCAACGGAAACGAATTAAGTATAGGTCTATTCATTGGGTACATCGGCTACAGGATTTAATTGGTGTTTGGTCTTTGAGTGATGTGAGTTTTGCGAATGAGTTATTAAGCCTACGTTCCAAACTTGTCGAATTATTTGATCTGAAGTTTCCTCAGGTAAGTAATTGTGATATGGCTGGATCCATTGAAGGTTCGCATTGTGATAGTTTGATTGGTGATGTTGCGTGTGAATTGAGTGATCGTGTGAATTTAGTTGACAATTTGGAAACTACGTTGGCAGATAATCGTCAGGATAGTGCAAGGGTTAGTGAAAATAGAAATCCTCCGAAAGAGAGTAGCTATATAAGGTCATCTACGGATTTACCTCGTAATGTGTTGTGTGCGGTCAGGTCTAAAACTGTTAATCGGAGTAGTTCCACTGAAAGATGTATTTTCACTACTAAATCGGTTCAGAATAGTGATACGATGTGTTCTCAAACGGAACTAAAATCTAATTTGTCTCTGGTGCCTAAATCTGTGCAGACGGGGGACAGTTTATTTGACGAAAATGATGTGGTAAGGGGGAACGCATCTGATTTGGGTGAGAATATAGTGCATTGCTTCAGAGTGACAGATTGAGTCGTAACATGTCTGAGTATGATGTTAAGTTCTCTACCGTGCCCAACCCGTTGAATGTAATTTTAAGGGATTTTAATGTGTGTGATGGTACGGATAATGATTTATTAATCAAATTTCTTAGGAAATACATTGAGCTTAAAGAAAGTGGAACTGTTTTTGGATTATCTGAGCTGCACATTTATCGGATTGTGTTCCCGTGCACTAGTGGGTTACTTCGTGAGAGATTAGTGGAGAGTATGAGTAACCATCGTTCCTTGACGTTCTTTCATCTTGAAGTTTTAGATTTTTTCTTTACTCCTAGACCCTATCTGACTTGCATCGTGATCACTTATTTAGAGTACAGAGGATGGACGAAACTCTCAATCAGTATTTTATAGATGTTAAACGGTATGCCAAGGTTTTCGCTGACCAATTAACTGAAAAACAAATTGTTACTTCTATGGTAGAAGGCATTAACCCCATTTATAGGTCATTCCTGTCTATGAATGCCAAACCCCTGTCTTACAAAGAGTTTATTGACATCATCTTGGAGGCTGAGAAGGTAAAGAAAGATGATTTGAGGCGCATGCATGATTCGTCGAAGTTTTTCACTTCTATTTATGGTCCACCTGTGCAAGCTTGTACTTCTAACAATTTTCAGTGGCGTGAAGCTGTACTACCTGCTGGAAACTATAATGATGCTGTATCTGGTAATCATGTATTTCAGGGAGATGCTGTTCAGTAGAAACGTGCTATCATGCTTGCTGATTCTCAGCAGAATATGTTTCAGGGGCGTGAACTTCAGAGAGATTTTAGGGGTAACTACTATAAAGGTAAGAGGTGTGATCGGTGTGGATCATACGATCATCTTAGTCGTTGGTGTGATGCCCCGGATAATCGTTTCTGTTGATGTACTTTATTGTATGTTGATGTGTTTTTCTAAATTGTGTTCGGGAAATTTTTATTTCTCAACACAGGTGATGCACTTTCTTCTGAATCGTGTTAATCAGTAAAGGTTCGTCTTGTAGGTATTGTCTAAATTGTGTTAGATCTAAAGTGTCAAACTTGTATAAATGTATTTGAGTGTGTGAGTGTGAGTGATTGTTATTTAGTTTTATTCTTGTATTAGGGTGGGTGTTGTTGTTGTTGTATTGGGTTAATAAAAAAGGGTAGGTCTTATTCATATTATGGGGTTAAAATAAAAATAAAGGGTAAAGCCGAATATATAAATTGGGTTTGCGTTAGGATATCTTAGTTCGTCTTACGATCCTAACTTGTTGTCAAGGTATGGGACTTGACTAGGTGACATAAAGTGTTCTTATATTGTGTGGTGAGTATTTACAAATCGTTCCTTAGTGTCTCCAAATGGTGACTTGTTCATTTTTGGTGGCTTGTTGATGTTGGAAAGTAAGTACTGGCCGAATTTGTTATGTGGTGACGGGTATTCATGCTACACCAGGGAATTATGTGGTGAGTATGATATGATGAATTACGGATTTTATTTAAGTTTTTTTTAATGTTTTGTGAGAAGATGTTTTAACGGACTCTATTTATATTCAGGCAATTTTGGGGAAAATTTTTGGGTAGTAACTTGTTATTATTATATTCTGAGTGACGTGAAGTTGTGTGATTTGGATGAATGATTATGGATGTTGTATGTTGTTGGTCTGTTCATATGTACTATCGGTGCTATATTTTCTTGGTGTTGAGGTATACTTCCGTTTTTCTTTGGATTTTCTTTGGGTCTGTCTTCGTTTTGTAAATCTTTTGGGAGGTGTTTTTTTTTTTGGGTTTATGTTTTCTTAAGTGTGAGTAGAGATGGACTATGGAGGACTAATGCCGACATCCAATTTTCCCTATTTTTTTTTTTTTTTTTTTGAGGCAAGGAACTCAGATTTCATTTTTAAGTGGTAACTTCTGTCTGTTATTTTCTGTATCTTTGAATTTTTAATTGTGAATCTAATTATTGCTTGGATAGCAGCAACTTCTATATGGTAAACGTGTGATGTATGATTTGTCAAACTTAATTTTGTTTGTGAAGGACATGGAAATTTATCTATTATGTGATTATTCGGTTTGGTATCTTGCCTGATTTTCTTGTAAGGATGAGTAATGTTGGTTGTAAGTATTATGTTATCGTGTAGGTTGTTACTCCTTACATGTTACTGCCTCTAGTATATTTGCTTTCAGCTTAATTGTGGGAGTGGTTGCTTCGACGATGGTTGTGGCTTCGATGTTAAAGTGAAGTTATCCAGGGCCCGGATATTGAACAAGCATCGTGGGATGGAATCGGAATGAAGCTTTCTCCTCATTTGCAAGAAATCTACTACGATTTGGTTGAATGTATTTATATTGGATCTAATTAAGTAAAGCATCTTTGTAAAAAAATTTCTATAGACATAATGTCAACTGATATTGTTTTTGACGTGGTGTCAAATCTTGGAATGACTAGTGTGAGCGACAAGGAGTTTGGAATGTGAAAGAACTTGTATGCTTTGAAGAGTTTACCTTATGGAATTTTGGAAGTAATTGTGAGGGAAAAAAACACTTCAGGGTATTGTGATTTGCATGTTACATGTTGACTTGATATACTGTCCCAATATGTTTTCGCGGTTTAAATAGAAGCCGGAGTTAAGGCTTGTGGAGAGGGACTATGTGCCGGTATTACGTCACTATTTTACGATTGCTACGTCTTTCGATATGTTTAATTTTGATTGCCTGGTGTGATGACTTCGGTTCTCTGTTTTCCCGCTAGAGAGCTACACCGAAAGGTAAGAACTTATATTTGTCTTTCTACTGTATGCAGCTGATGTTCCGGTCCTGTGAGAGAACGCCGAGTTAGTTGTCATTTGTCTAACTGTTATGTTGCATGTCAAGTACGAAGTGTGCCGAGATCTTGTAATATTTTGGTTAGACTTGGATCTCCATGGAAGAAGACAGTAGTTGAGTTTGCTGCTAGGCCTGTTATGTATCAAAGTGGCCTGAGATACGGTGATAGTTCGTGTCTCCGAGAGTAAATATCTGTACTGTATTATGTGGTACAATCTGCATTGACTTTGAGATGTTAAATAGGACTTGTCGGGTAAGAATCATGTTAGCCGGGAGTGATAAGATAGGCCTAGGTATATGTGGTGAGTTGTTTTGGTAGCCTTAACCTTGAATGATGTATTGGAGTTGTTGCTGTTGGTTTTTTGTTTTATGAATCTTTTGTTGGCAAACGGTAACAGTAGTCTTCCGTCAGCCGAGGAGTGAACAAGAGAAGTTCTCAGGAAGCCATGACAGGGCTTAGACATTTATAAAATTTTGCTACCGAGGATAGTCAAGTATTATATTAAAAGATATGAATTACGACATCTTGACATGGGTTTAAGCATGTATATGTATCGAGCAGCTGATATTGATATTGTGAAGAAGTTGAGTATTTTATGAGAGTGAGTGGACGTTGGATTGATAATGTTTGCCTTGAAGGCTCTTGGATTATCGGAAGAGATAAATGTATTCAGGCCTATTAACATGCGTTGGAACACGATTGAGCTTTATATTGGAACTATCGACGATTTGAGCAATATTAGTAACAATACGAGTCGATGCAAGTGAAGGAAAGTCGTGAAAGATAATACGCCGTTGTCATTGCTTGTTTGGAAACTTGGATTACTGTGAATGTTGATCTGTCGGTTAGAATATAAGGCAAGTTCCAAAGAATCTTGTATTTTTCCATGTTCTTAAAATGTCATGTAATGTATGTAAGTGTTATTGTTAATAGAAGTTGTTACCGCAGTTGTATCAGTGTATTATTTCTAGGCCTATGCTAGATACTGTAGTCTCGGTACATTCATCTGGGTTATATCGCAAATGGGCTCGGTTGTATTCTGCTGTTAGGAGGGGGGTGTTACATTGGTAGCTAGAGAGTGGTTTACGATATTTTACCACATTTTCTTAATGTATCGAGATTGTAGTGTTGTGTGTGGGCGTGGAGGTATGCACTTAACCTTAACTTACGTGAAGTACGATTATGCATATGTTTATAACTTCTAAATATATGTATGTTGTTTTGTTTCATGTTTAATATTGTCACAAATGGAAGTGAGACCTTTGCCTACTTGATATTATCTGACCAAAGATAAGGTGGTCCATGAATTGATGGTCAGAAGTGAAAAGCCTAATTATCATAGGGAGTTGGATATTGCTGTACTGAAGAGAGTAAAGGATAAACCTATCATTATTCCTGACCATGAACATCCTTATTGGAGCGCCGGTTAGTCCACCATAGTGTCCACTGTTTCTAATTTAATTGATTCTTTAAATGTTGTGAATGTTCTGGGGAAAACGGCTACTTCTCAACGGAAACGAATTAAGTATAGGTCTATTCATTGGGTACATCGGCTACAGGATTTAATTGGTGTTTGGTCTTTGAGTGATGTGAGTTTTGCGAATGAGTTATTAAGCCTACGTTCCAAACTTGTCGAATTATTTGATTTGAAGTTTCCTGAGGTAAGTAATTGTGATATGGCTGGATCCATTGAAGGTTCGCATTGTGATAGTTTGATTGGTGATGTTGCGTGTGAATTGAGTGATCGTGTGAATTTAGTTGACAATTTGGAAACTACGTTGGCAGATAATCGTCAGGATAGTGCAAGGGTTAGTGAAAATAGAAATCCTCCGAAAGAGAGTAGCTATATAGGGTCATCTACGGATTTACCTCGTAATGTGTTGTGTGCGGTCAGGTCTAAAACTGTTAATCGGAGTAGTTCCACTGAAAGATGTATTTTCACTACTAAATCGGTTCAGAATAGTGATACGATGTGTTCTCAAACGGACCTAAAATCTAATTTGTCTCTGGTGCCTAAATCTGTGCAGACGGGGGACAGTTTATTTGACGAAAATGATGTGGTAAGGGGGAACGCATCTGATTTGGGTGAGAATATAGTGCATTGCTTCAGGGTGACAGATTGGGTCGTAACATGTCTGAGTATGATGTTAAGTTCTCTACCGTGCTCAACCCGTTGAATGTAATTTTAAGGGATTTTAATGTGTGTGATGGTACGGATAATGATTTATTAATCAAATTTCTTAGGAAATTCATTGAGCTTAAAGAAAGTGGAACTGTTTTTGGATTATCTGAGCTGCACATTTATCGGATTGTGTTCCCGTGCACTAGTGGGTTACTTCGTGAGAGATTAGTGGAGAGTATGAGTAACCATCGTTCCTTGACGTTCTTTCATCTTGAAGTTTTAGATTTTTTCTTTACTCCTAGAACCCTATCTGACTTGCATCGTGATCACTTATTTAGAGCACAGAGGATGGACGAAACTCTCAATCAGTATTTTATAGATGTTAAATGGTATGCCAAGGTTTTCGCTGACCAATTAACTGAAAAACAAATTGTTACTTCTATGGTAGAAGGCATTAACCCCATTTATAGGTCATTCCTGTCTATGAATGCCAAACCCCAGTCTTACAAAGAGTTTATTGACATCATCTTTGTAGGCTGAGAAGGTAAAGAAAGATGATTTGAGGCGCATGCATGATTCGTCGAAGTTTTTCACTTCTATTTATGGTCCACCTGTGCAAGCTTGTACTTCTAACAATTTTCAGTGGCGTGAAGCTGTACTACCTGCTGGAAACTATAATGATGCTGTATCTGGTAGTCATGTATTTCAGGGAGATGTTGTTCAGTAGAAACGTGCTATCATGCCTGCTGATTCTCAGCAGAATATGTTTCAGGGGCGTGAACTTCAGAGAGATTTTAGGGGTAACTACTATAAAGGTAAGAGGTGTGATCGGTGTGGATCATACGATCATCTTCGTCGTTGGTGTGATGCTCCGGATAATCGTTTCTGTTGATGTACTTTATTGTATGTTGATGTGTTTTTCTAAATTGTGTTCGGGAAATTTTTATTTCTCAACACAGGTGATGCACTTTCTTCTGAATCGTGTAAATCAGTAATGGTTCGTCTTGTATGTATTGTCTAAATTGTGTTAGGTCTAAAGTGTCAAACTTGTATAAATGTATTTGAGTGTGTGAGTGTGAGTGATTGTTATTTAGTTTTATTCTTGTATTAGGGTGGGTGTTGTTGTTGTTGTATTGGGTTAATAAAAAAGGGTAGGTCTTATTCATATTATGGGGTTAAGATAAAAATAAAGGGTAAAGCCGAATATATAAATTGGGTTTGCGTTAGGATATCTTAGTTCGTCTTACGATCCTAACTTGTTGTCAAGGTATGGGACTTGACTAGGTGACACAAAGTGTTCTTATATTGTGTGGTGAGTATTTACAAATTGTCCCTTTGTGTCTCCAAATGGTGACTTGTTCATTTTTGGTGGCTTGTTGATGTTGGAAAGTAAGTACTGGGCGAATTTGTTATGTGGTGACGGGTATTCATGCTACACCAGGGAATTATGTGGTGAGTATGATATGATGAATTACGGATTTTATTTAATTTTTTTTTATGTTTTGTGAGAAGATGTTTTAACGGACTCTATTTATATTCAGGCAATTTTGGGGAAAATTTGTGGGTAGTAAGTTAACTTGTTATTATTATATTCTGAGTGACGTGAAGTTGTGTGATTTGGATGAATGATTATGGATGTTGTATGTTGTTGGTCTGTTCATATGTACTATCGGTGCTATATTTTCTTGGTGTTGAGGTATACTTCCGTTTTTCTTTGGATTTTCTTGGGTCTGTCTTCGTTTTGTAAATCTTTTGGGAGGTGTTTTTTTTTTTTGTTTATGTTTTCTTAAGTGTGAGTATAGATGGACTATGGAGGACTAATGCCGACATCCAATTTTCCCTATTATTATTTTTATTTTTTTGAGGCAAGGAACTCAGATTTCATTTTTAAGTGGTAACTTCTGTCTGTTATTTTCTGTATCTTTGAATTTTTAATTGTGAATCTAATTATTGCTTGGATAGCAGCAACTTCTATATGGTAAACGTGTGATGTATGATTTGTCAAACTTAATTTTGTTTGTGAAGGACAGGGAAATTTATCTATTATGTGATTATTCGGTTTGGTATCTTGCCTGATTTTCTTGTAAGGATGAGTAATGTTGGTTGTAAGTATTATGTTATCGTGTAGGTTGTTACTCCTTACATGTTACTGCCTCTAGTATATTTGCTTTCAGCTTAATTGTGGGAGTGGTTGCTTCGACGATGGTTGTGGCTTCGATGTTAAAGTGAAGTTATCCAGGGCCCGGATATTGAACAAGCATCGTGGGATGGAATCGGAATGAAGCTTTCTCCTCATTTGCAAGAAATCTACTACGATTTGGTTCAATGTATTTATATTGGATCTAATTATGTAAAGCATCTTTGTAAAATTTTCTATAGACATAATGCCAACTGATATTGTCTTTGACGTGGTGTCAAATCTTGGAATGACTAGTGTGAGCGACAAGGAGTTTGGAATGTGAAAGAACTTGTATGCTTTGAAGAGTTTACCTTATGGAATTTTGGAAGTAATTGTGAGGGAAAAAACACTTCAGGGTATTGTGATTTGCATGTTACATGTTGACTTGATATACTGTCCCAATATGTTTTCGCGGTTTAAATAGAAGCCGGAGTTAAGGCTTGTGGAGAGGGACGATGTGCCGGTATTACGTCACTATTTTACGATTGCTACGTCTTTCGATATGTTTAATTTTGATTGCCTGGTGTGATGACTTCGGTTCTTTTTTTCCCGCTAGAGAGCTACAACGAAAGGTAAGAACTTATATTTGTCTTTCTACTGTATGCAGCTGATGTTCCGGTCCTGTGAGAGAACGCCGAGTTAGTTGTCATTTGTCTAACTATTATGTTGCATGTCAAGTACGAAGTGTGCCGAGATCTTGTAATATTTTGGTTGGACTTGGATCTCCATGGAAGAAGACAGTAGTTGAGTTTGCTGCTAGGCCTGTTATGTATCAAAGTGGCCTGAGATACGGTGATAGTTCGTGTCTCCGAGAGTAAATATCTGTACTGTATTATGTGGTACAATCTGCATTGACTTTGAGATGTTAAATATGACTTGTCGGGTAAGAATCATGTTAGCCGGGAGTGATAAGATAGGCCTAGGTATATGTGGTGAGTTGTTTTGGTAGCCTTAACCTTGAATGATGTATTGGAGTTATTGCTGTTGGTTTTTTGTTTTATGAATCTTTTGTTGGCAAACGGTAACAGTAGTCTTCCGTCAGCCGAGGAGTGAACAAGAGAAGTTCTCAGGAAGCCATGACAGGGCTTAGACGTTTATAAAATTTTCTGCCGAGGATAGTCAAGTATTATATTAAAAGATATGAATTACGACATCTTGACATGGGTTTAAGCATGTATATGTATCGAGCAGCTGATATTGATATTGTGAAGAAGTTGAGTATTTTATGAGAGTGAGTGGACGTTGGATTGATAATGTTTGCCTTGAAGGCTCTTGGATTATCGGAAGAGATAAATGTATTCAGGCCTATTAACATGCGTTGGAACACGAATGAGCTTTATATTGGAACTATCAACGATTTGAGCAATATTAGTAACAAGACGAGTCGATGCAAGTGAAGGAAAGTCGTGAAAGATTATACGCCGTTGTCATTGCTTGTTTGGAAACTTGGATTACTGTGAATGTTGATCTGTCGGTTAGAATATAAGGCAAGTACCAAAGAATCTTGTATTTTTCCATGTTCTTAAAATGTCATGTAATGTATGTAAGTGTTATTGTTAATAGAAGTTGTTACCGCAGTTGTATCAGTGTATTATTTCTAGGCCTATGCTAGATACTGTAGTCTCGGTACATTCATCTGGGTTATATCGCAAATGGGCTCGGTTGTATTCTGCTGTTAGGAGGGGGGTGTTACAGTTTTTCTAAATTATTTAATTGTCTATATTTTTGAATCTCTATCTCTCTCTCTCTCTCTCTCTCTATATATATATATATATACCCGTCACATACAAAATTTTCTCCAAAGCCCTGTTAAAACGGATAGAGCCTCAGATAGATCCACAGATAGGAGAATACCAAGGAGGGTTCAGGAAGGTAAGATCGTGCAGTGAGCATATTTGGTGCCTTAGAACAATACTAGCAACGAGAAAAACCAGGAACACAACAATCACATTCGTCGACTACAAAAAAGCGTACGACTCCATAGATAGAGAAACACTTTTTAACACATTAGAAGAAATGAAGGTCGACAATAAGTCAAGAAAACTAATCCAAGAAACATTAACAAATACAATATCCAAAGTTAAATTCATGGGAGAGATCTCGGAACCCTTCAAAATTAATACAGGAGTGCGACAAGGTGATGGTTTATCACCCATTCTATTCAACTCAGTTTTGGATAAAATAATCAAGACATGGGAAAAAGGAGTCAAAGGCATAAAAATGGCAAAACACCAGAAAAGGACAGTCAACATTAAGTGTCTGGCCTTTGCCGATGATGTAGCGATTATAACAAATAACAGAAAAGAAGCCAATGAAGCTCTAGAGACGCTACATGAAATCTCTGCCAAAACAGGGTTACAAATCTCATACGAAAAAACACAGTTCATGGACACAAAATCTACAGACAAGCACCCACTGGAAACCAAGTATGGAAAAATAATACAAGTGGAAAGTTTCAAATATCTAGGAGAGATTATACAGAAAACAGGACTGAACTTGGCATCCAATGAAGACAGGATCGCTAAATTGCAGAAAGCATACCGACTTACATGGAACCACTACAATAAAAAAAAGTATTTCCATCAATGCCAAATTACGACACTACCGTACAGTAGTCTTACCAGAGGCCTTATACGCTTCAGAAACGACAGCAATCAAGGGGTGAATAAAAATCAAGGAATTAGAAAAACAAGAAAGAAAAATTCTGAGAAAGATGTACGGGCCAGTTCAGGAAGAGGGAATATGGATGAAGAGACCGACAATAGAACTGTACAAACAGAGACGATTACAAACAACATAAGGAAAAGAAGGGCAAAATTTTATGGACATATACATAGGATGACCGAAGACAGACTGACCAAGAACATTTTTAATATAGTTACGAATAGCACACTAAAAACCAATTGGGTAAAGGAAACCGTGGAAGACCTTAAGAAACTAAACATCTCTACAGAAGACATCTCCAGACAGGAGCAAATACAGAGAAAAACTTAGACTACAGAAGTTTGAGCAAACTCCCAAAGAGAGACAACCAGCAAAGAGGTGGACAGAAGAGAGAAAGAGGAAACATAGTGTGTATATGAGAGGTTTTTGGGTAAAAAGAAGAAAAGTCCAGATTGAAACATGAAAATTGATTGTGTTTTAACGCTCTCCTTATGGGGAATTAACGAATAAATAAATAAATATATATATAAAAATGAAAGTTTGTCTGCTTTTTCTGAATTTCCACGGAAATTTGCGATATTTGCGCGTTTCAGGCTGTTTTATGACGGATGCGCGCAAAATTAAAATTTTTGTCTGTCTGTCTGTCTGTCTGTCTGTGTGTCTGTGGACAACTTCTACGAGTCCTTATAACTTGAGAACGGCTGGGTGGATCAACGTAAAATTTGATACAGATATCTATCAGAGGCACCACACTAATCATTGATGTAACTCTTCTCCGTACCTCTCATAAAAGGGGCCCTACCCCCTTAAAATACATGCTGAAATAGGCGTAGAAGGGTGAAACAAAGCTCATTTTCAGCCCCTCAATGTGAGAAACGAAACTCGGGGGCCCTAGAAGGACCCCGAAAACCACATTTTAAGGCCCTAAAACCAACAGTTTTTGAGATATTCCCAGAAAACTAATTTCACTTAATAAATTAATGAAAGAATGCATGGCGGTAACCATGGAAACTGAATCTCAGAGGTCCATCTATTTCTGTAAGACGCAATGCAATTCTATTTATTACATTACTGTGAAGGTTTGCAAACGGCTATAAGGTTATAATGGATCCAAATAAAGCTGAAATATTCATCAATACATACAATGCGCTTAAGGGGTCAAGGGGTACTGTAGATTTTTTTCACGCGATTTACACGTGCGGGTGTGGTACGGGAGGTCTATTATATCCCTTCTCTATTATATAAAAATGAATGTTTGTCTGATTTTTCGTCTTTTCTACGAACATTTGACATATTTGCCCGTTTCAGACTGTTTTGTGACGGATGCACGCAAAAATATATGTTTGTCTGTCTGTCTGTGGACAATTTTTGTGTCCTTATAACTCGAGAACGGCTGGGTGGATTAACGTAAAATTTGATACAGATATCCATCATAGGCACGACACTAATCATTGGTGTAACTCTTCTCCGTACCTCTCATAACAGGGGGTCTACCCCCTTAAAATACATGCTGAAATAAGCGTGAGACAAAGCTCATTTTCAGCCCCTCAATGTGAGAAACGAAACTCGGGGGCCCTAAAAGGACCCCGAAAACCACATTTTAAGGCCCTAAAACCAACGGTTTTTGAGATATTCCCACAAAACTAATTTCACTTAATAAATAAATGAAGGAATGCATGCCGGTAACAATGGCAACATAATCTCAGAGGTCCATCTATTTCTGTAAGACGCAATACAATTCCATTTATTACATTACTGTGAAGGTTTGCAAACGGCAATAAGGTTATAATGGATCCAAATTAAGCTGAAATATTCATCAATACATATAATGCGCTTAAGGGGTCAAGGGGTAATCTAGAATTTTTTAACGCGATTTACACGTGCGGGTATGGTCCGGAAGGTCTATTAATCCCTAGCACTATTTTGTTATATTATTATTATTAGTATTAGTATTATTCTTTTAATTATTATCATTATTATGGCGTAAAACGAAGAGACAAAGCTCATTTTCAAACCCTTGGGGTCAGAAACAAAACTCGGGGCCCCTCAAGAGCCGTAAAGGGTGCCCGAAAATTATATTTTAAGGCTCAAAACCCAACAGTTTCTTAGATATTCCCAGAAAACTAATTTCATTTAATAAACTAAAGAAGGAATGCAAGCCACTAACCATGACAACAGTATCTCAAGAGGTGGCATCCAACTTTCCATCTATTTCTGGAATAAGTAATGCCACTCCATTTATTACATTTCTGTGAAAGGTTGCAAATGTAGTACCCTAGATTTTTTAGCCTATTTTCAATTTTGAAAAAACAGGCTTATGAGATCACCTTTTGTCCGTGTGTGTGTGCGTGTGTGTGTGATTCGTGTTTGTGTGTCCCCCTAATAAAATCTAAACGGCAGGAGCGATTTAAATGAAACTCGGAAAGTTCATAGCACTATTCCCGGCGACCTCGACCGTGCCCTTCAAATTTTGTTACAACTCACCAATCCAACATGGCGGCTGTGAGAAATATTTCACCAGCATTCAATATCTCCGAAACTATTACCGATATTACCCTGACATTTTCTATGGTGATAGAGAGAACTACTATAAGTTCACTTATGTGACTTTTGAAAACCTGGTAACTACAAAACCAACATGCAGGCCAAGCGAATTTGCGACTTTTAAATAGACGTTTCTCGTGATTTGACCAACCAAACGCAATGAAACTTGGTACAGTATATGTTTATATACATTGTAATGCACCGACATCTAACTTCGTTCAATTGTTTACATAATCACAAGATGGCGGATGTGCGAAATATTTCACCGGTATTCTATATCTCTGAAACTATTAGCGGTATCTCCCTAAAATTTTGTACGGGGATTAAAGGCACTACTGGAAGTCCACCTATAAGACTTTCAAAAACCGGTTAGCTACAACACAAACATGGCGGCCAAGCGAATTTGAAAATTTTAAATAGACCTTTCTCGCGATTTAATGTTCCAAGCGCACTGAAACCTGGTACAGGAAATATTTATATACATTGTAATCCACTGGTATCTAATTTAGTTCAATTGTTTACATAACCTCAGGATGGCGGCAGTGCGAATTTTAAAATTAAGTTTTTATTTCTTGTGATGTAGTCATGCGATCGAAGTGAAAGTTTGAATAATGAACCTACGCAATAATTTTCCTTTAATGGTACACGACTCTATGGCCTATACATTTAACAATCCAACATGGCGACCATCCGAAATATTTAGATGATACTGAATATCTACGAATCTATTTTAGCAATCAAACTGCATTTTTTAATGTTCATAGGGGCTATGAACTTAAGTTCACCTATAGGACTTTAAATAACCTGGTGATCACAAATCCAACATGGCGGTGACGCGAATTATAAATATTCACATGGACGTTTCTCGCAATTTAACCATCCGAGTGCAGTGAAACTTGGTACAGTAAATCCTTATACTAATGTTAATCCACTGGCATCTAATTTATTTCAATTGTTTCCATAACCTCAAGATGGCAGCTGTGAAAATTTTTAAAATCTCCTTGTTTTTTCTTATGTCCTAATTATGCGTTTGAAGTTTGAATACTACACGTTCACAATAATCTGCATGTAACAGTACATAACTCTAGGACCTACATATATAAAATCCAACATGGCGACCATCCGAAATATTTAGTCGGTTCTTAATATCTACGAATCTATTACAGCAATCAAACAGAAATTGTGTATGTTGATAGTGGCAATTAACATAAGTAGGATATATGAAAAAAGGCTGTATAGTTCTTCACGGAACTACTTGTTTCACACGACTTACACGTGCGATATGTCGTACAGAAGGTCTATTATATCTCCAATTATCAACATTATTTTCAAAAATTCCTGAATAGAAATAGTAGACTGTTTTGTGCTGATTATAGGAATTTGGGCCATTGGAGGCTAAAAACACTGAATTTTCATGCACCACAAGCCTTTATAATTTATAAAAGGGGTCTTCCTGTAGTTGGGCACTTGACACAACGGTTAGGGTCAGTTCGTATGTGACGTGTATTGCGATTCTTCTACGAAGTTTTCAATTTTATTTTCACGCCAGGAAGAACACGTTAGGTAAATTTAGTTTGAGAGCACATTTTAACTAATAATTTTTCTTTGCCAACAAACAGGTTCCAAGCCCCTAAACATTGCAACAGTAGCTCAATTGATAACATCTGGTTATTAATACCGAAGACCGTTCGAAGAATGGGTACTTCTGCTAGTACACATATAAAGCCCAATATTTTATTTAGGGCCTACACTTACTATTCCAAAATATCTTATTTTTCTAACTGTATTTTGAAAAATGTGGTTTGTTGGTTGGTTCCTAAGTTTAGGGGCTGCGACAACGCGGTCATGTAGCACCGTGTACTTTGGGTGTGTGTAGAATCTGTCTGATAACTGGTGTTAATTGTGATGTCTGTATTAGTGTGTCTTATTTGTCTTTTAATTCAAGTAAGGAATGCAGACTTTTGAATTTTTCAAATAGTTCCTACTTTTGCCGCCAAACGCCACTGTCAACGACTACTAGTTCAGAACTTAGCTACCAGACGCCACCGCAGTCGGCTCTTGGCAACGAACGTAGGTCCCTAAGAGCGTTGTTTACATTCTTACCCTATACAATTTAGCTTCACACAGGTGTAATTAGTGGAAGGTTCTTTAACATGCCATAAATCTATGACATGGGACCGCCGGTTTTACTTCCCCTCCTGAGAAAGGCATACTGAGGGATTTTTAGTGCTCTTAAAAATCCGATGACTTCGGCTGGATTTCAACCCGCGATCTTGGGCATAGAAGCCGCCTTTGAAAAATTTAATGTGAAGCCCAATATTATATTTTATTTATTTACAATTAATATTACATTGCAAGGATCTCCATTCAAATTATTTTATTTCATTCTTTTAATTACAATTTATCTCGTAAACATTTTTCACATCTAATAAGAACATCTATAGTATTTTATTTTTATTCTTAATTGAGCTGAAGAAGACCTCAATGTCAGGTAGAAACATGTACAATATATAAAAGATATATTTGTGTAAATATTGATTGGCGTAGCCTATAATTTAAACTTGGCATAAAAATAAAATTTGTTAGAAATCGCTGTCAAAGAAAGGTCTACAAAGGTAAATGAATAAAGGTTTGGTAGATGTTTGCCAATGTTGATAAACTTCAAAGACCCTTACTGTATCTCAAAAACATCTTTCCTCCAAACTACACAGGGTGCCAAATTATTATGGTAAAGCCATTGGTTCACAAAATCTTCAACAATGTAGACTATAGATTTCCTCTTCCATGATGAAGAGAATGCGATTTTGTGATATCCTAACCATATAAGTGTTAGCCGCCAATTGAGCTAACGCAGTTGCAAATTAATAAAATTAATTATTTCCAATCAATGATTTCTTGTGAAATAATTCCAATATCCGTATGCCATACACTACTAGTAGCAAAAGAAGAAACGGCGACAGATTTAATCTTAGGACAGCGAAAGCTCGACACCAGACATTTTGCTTTCTTAAGGATTGGCCTGTTAAAGTCAATTGCCCAATAGAAAATAAAAGCGCTTTAAATTTTAATGCGTAAAAAAATGCCTAAATGGTTTGTAAAATATTTCTTGTAGCGCATCTGATGAATACGTGACACAATACAACCGAGAAAGATCTTGCTACGGAGACTAGGGCTCAAATATAAACTTCCATTTTAGTGCATAAACAATTTCGTTCTATTCAGATTTACTATAACAATATGGCCACCTTTGTAACTTCCTATGATATTTCAATATGCTGACAACCCAAAACATCAGGAAAGAGAAAATGAAAATTTTCAACCGAAACCAAAGTTATATGTTTAAAGATCTGAAATGCAGACTTATCTGAACTGCATTGACAACCACCGTATGTGGAACCACTCCCAAATCACCAATCTCAAGATTTGTAATTCGAGGAGATTTGGTAAAAACAGATTGATATTGGAAATTTTCACATTATTATGTGAGACTAGCAGAAGTACCCGTTCTTCGAACGGTGTTCGGTGTTAACACCAGATATTATCAATTGAGCTACTGTTGCAATGGTTAGCGGTTTGTCATTCCTCCATAAGTTTATCAGAACGAAGTTAGTTTTCTGGGAATATCACACACACTGTTAACTTAAGGGCCTTAAAATGTGGTTTTCGGAGACCCTTTATAGACTCGCGAATTTTGTGTCTCACATTGAGAAGCGCAACATATGCTTTGGTCGTCCTTCTAGGATAATTTTTATATTTCACCTATTTTAGCGTGTATTTTGAGAAGTTTTTCCCTATATCCACCCTTCTACTGTATGAAAAGTACGGTGAAGTGTTTTATAAATGTTTGATGTATTAACTCATGTTTACCATACCTAATTTTACGATGCACCAAGCATCCGAACACGAGTTATAAGCGTACATAAAGATACACAGAAAGACAGACAGAAAATTCTATTGTCCACAACATATCACCCAGATACCCAAATATGGGTATATCTACCACACAGTATCAAACAAAATCATCCTTACGATGAACCCTTATGTCGAAAAAAAAAAAGTGCTCTCAAACTAAATTCACCTAACGTGTACTTCCTGACGTGAAATAGAATTGAAAGCCTTGTAGACGAAACGCAATACACGTCACATAAAAACTGACCCTCTACGTTGTGTTAGGTCCCCATACACAAGAAGACCTCTTTCATAAATTATAAAGACTTGTGGTGTATGAAAATTCAGGTTCTTTAGCCTCAAATGGCCCAAATTCCTAAAAGCCGGAAAAAATGCTGATTCAATTCAGGAATTTTTGATAATAATGTTGCTGTTTGGAGATATAATAGACCTTCTGTACTATATGTCGCACGCGAAAATTGCATGAAAAAAAGCTAGGATACCCCTTGACCCCCTTAATTGCATTGATGAATTATACAGTCTACGTTGGTTCCGTGATAACCTTATAGCCATTTGCAAACTTTCACAGAAATGTAATAAATGGAGTGGCATTGTTTCTTACAGAAATAGATGGAATGGTGGATGCCACCCCTTGAGATAATGTTGTCATGGTTACCGATTTGCATTACTTCATTGGTTTGTCAAATTAAATTAAATTAGTTTTCTGGAAATATATCGGAAACTGTTGGGTTTAGAGCTCTATATAGTAGTTTTCGAGGATCCATTAGGGACCCCGAGTTTTGTTTCTGGCACAGAGGGGCTTTGTCTCGTCGTTGTTTGCCATAATATAATACTACTACTACTAGTAATAATAATAATATAATATAGGGATAGGAATATAATAGACCTGCCGTACCATACCCGCAGGTGTAAATTGCGTGAAAAAATTCTAGAGTATCCCTGACCCTTTTAAGCGGATTATACGTATTGATTAATGTTACAGCTTAATTTGGTTCCGTGATAACCTTCTAGCCGTTTGCAAACTTTCACACTAATGTAATTAATGGAACTGCCGTCTTACAACAATAGATGGACCTCTGAGAATCTGTTGCCATGGTTACCGGCTTGCATTCGTTCATTAGTTTATTAAATGAAATTAGTTTTCTGGGAATATCTAAAAAACGGTTGGTTTTAGGGCCTTAAAATTTGGTTTTCGGGGACCCTTTAGGGCCCCCAAGTTTTGTCTCTCACATTGAGGGGCTGAAAATGGGCTTTGTCTCGTCCTTCTACTCCTATTTGAGCATGTAATTTAAGGGGGGTAGGCCCCTTTTTATGAGAGGTACGGAGAAGTGTTACATCAATGATTAGTATCGTGCCTAAGATGGATATCTGTACCGAATTTTACGTTGATACACCCAGCCGTTCTCGAGTTATAAGGGAACAAAGTTGTCCACAGACAATCAACAAACAGACAGACAGACCAAAACATTATTTTCGCGCGCATCTATCATACAACAGTCTGAAACGTGTAAACACCTCAAATTTCCGTAGAAATTCAGAAAAAAACAGACAAATTTCTTTTTTATATATGTGGAGATACACTGCACCGCTCGGTGTTGACCGTGTTTTATTGCACAAATTTAGGTTTTACTCGCTAACCGTTGGAGATACACGAAAATTAAAAAGGACCTTTTGGATAGAAAATTACATGTTCAAGCTTGTGTATGCATCAAAAGTGTGCTATTTCTTAGCGTTCTCTTTTTATTTGAAATGGAAATATGAAATTTTGAAACCAAAGGGTGTAGTGACGTCACATATGTGGGTTTTACTCGCTAACCGTTGGAGATACACGAAATGTGATAAGGACCTTTCGGATAGGAAATTAAATTTTGAAGCTCGTATGTGCCATCAAAAGTTTGCTATTTCTTAACGTTCTCTTTTTATTTGATATGGAAATAAGAAATTTTTAAATCAAAGGGTGTAGTGACGTCACTAAAAAGTCGCCATTTCTTAATAGTACAAAATATCGAAATTAAAAGTATCCTATATGTAAACCTGGTATTTCAGCTACATCCATGCAAAATTTCATTGAAATCGGACCAGTGGTTCTTGCGTTATTGAGTAACACACAGACAGACAGACAGACAGAAAGACAGACACACACCATCTCATTTTTAGCCTATTTTCAATTTTGAAAAAATAGGCTTATGAGATCACCTTTTGTCCGTGTGTGTGTGCGTGTGTGTGTGTGTGTGTGTGTGTGTGTGTGTGTGTGCGTGTGTGTGTGATTCGTGTGTGTGTCCCCCCCTAATAAAATCTGAACGGCTGGAGCGATTTCAATGAAACTCGGAAAGTTCATAGCACTATTCCCGGCGACCTCGACCGTGCCCTTCTAATTTTGTTACGTCTCTCCAATCCAACATGGCGGCTGTGCGAAATATTTCACTAGCATTCAATATCTCCGAAACTATTACCGATATCGCCCTGAAATTGTGTACGGTGATAAAGGGCACTACTAGAAGTTCACCTATGAGACTTTCAAAAACCTGGTGACTACAAAACCAACATGGCGGCCAAGCGAAGTTGAGATATTTAAATAGACTTTTCTCGCGATTTAACTATCTAAATGTAATGAAACTTGGTACAGCAAATGTTTATACACATTGTAATGCACTGGAGTCTAATTTAGTTCAATTGTTTACATAACCTCAAAATGGCGGCTGTGCGAAATATTTCACTGACATTCTATATCTCCGAAACTATTACAGATATCACCCTGCAATTTTGTACGGTGATAAAGGGTACTGATACAGGTATACCTATGTATATTTCATAAACCTGTAAAGTACGAAACTAACATGGCGACCAAGCGAATTTAAAATATTTTAATAGACTTTTCTCGTGATTTAACTCTCTGAGCGCAGTGAAATGTGGTACAGTAATTGATTTTGCAGATTGTAATGCACTGCCATCTAATTTAATTCAATTGCTTACATAACCTCAAGATGGCGGCTGTGCGAAATTTTAAAATTAAGTTTTAATTTCTTGTGTCGTAATCATGCGATCGAAGTGAAAGTTTGAATAATGAACCTAGGCAATAATTGTCCTTGAATGGTACATAACTCTATGGCCTATACACATAACACTCCTAAATGGTGAGCTCCCGAAATATTTAGACGGTTCTCAATATCTATGAATCTTTTACAGCAACCAAACTGAATTTTTTAATGTTCATAGAGACTATGAACATATGTTCACCTATAGGACTTTCAGGAACCTGGTGAGCACAAATCCAACATGGCAGCGACGCGAAGTATAAATATTTAAATGGACCTTTCTCGCGAATTAACTATCCGAGTGCCGTGAAACGTTGCACGTTAAATGCTTATACAAATGTTGATCCACTGGCATCTAATTTATTTCAATGGTTTGCATTATCACAAGATGGCTGCTGTGCGTAATTTTAAAATCTCGTTTTTACTTCTTGTTGTCTAATCATGCGATTGAAGTTTGAATACCACACGTACACAATAATCTTAATGTAATAGTACAAAAATAAAAATCCAACCTGGCGACCATATGAAATATTTAGACGGTTCTCAATATCTACGAATCTGTTACTGCAATTAAACTGAAATTTTGTATGTTGATTGTGGCAGTTAACATATGTAGGATATATGAAAATAGGCTGTATAGTTCTTCACGGAACTACTTGTTATATATTAGTATGATTATGTAAAAATGCTTTCAAAGCTGTCTATAGAATTAGTGAAACCACTACAATCATTTGTAATAAGTCCCTGTGATAAGTAAGTATGTTTTGAAGTCATGAAAAAGTGTCGTAGAAGGAAATTTAAAATCTGAGTGATATAGCCTATAAACACATCGTAGACACAAAGAATTCGCGCGAGGAAGCATATGATGAATTCTTTAAATACAGGAAATTCTGAATTATTTCATAATGTACGAAAACAAACAAAAAGCTGAAAATGTTCATCATATTTCTCAAAAAGTCAATCATGGGTGATAGTAAAACAATCAAGTTTCGGGAACGGTTTATTAGTATTCATACGTCAAGTTGGTCAAACTGAACACTTACATATTTTCAAACCTTCTAAAACGGCAAATAATTTGGTTTGCGAAAGACGCATATACATTTATTCAGTGGAATTAATAAGCAAAATGGGCTAATTCAACTCCCTACAAATAATAAATTATTGATTTAAATGATACAGAAAGAATACACCACCATCAAATGCACCGATGAAAATAGCTTTGAAATTTCAACAAATACGGGTTTGTTTTTAAAAGGTAAATATGAAAGAACAAAATGATTGGGAAAAACACAGCAGGCAGCTGAAACAACTCGCAAAGCTTTGTGAATAATGACTGTTAGTTTTTGAATGTATCGCTTGTGTTGATTTACATAAATCATACAGTGCAGTATATCTGTTATCAACAGTGATGGTAAAATAGCCTAATGTGGATATTATTAGCCATCAAGAGTAGAAAGGCCCTACAGGTGACTTGGTCCGAAGAAAGGGCATTGGGTAACTAAGGTTACTTTTTAAAAGGAACTAAGTTGAAGTTACCGTCACAATGGTCCATTTAACACATCCTCTTTTACAATTTTTCATTTTCACAATAATTTGTTGAAGATGAGAATTATTGTTTTAAGGTGCCTAACATCTAGGTTATCGGCCCCTAATTATACGGGTGATAGCGAAAAAATTAGGATGAAATGAACGAAATAATACTGCTGTGTTGTTGATGTTTAACTTGAAGAGCTTGGACATTGTGTTCATTCAGCCCACTGTACTTGAGTACAGTATGTGTGTGTGCGTGTGTAGAATTTGCTGATAACCTGTGATATTGTGATGTCTGCATTTGCGTATTTATTTTTAATTCAGGTGAGGATTGGGAATTAGAGAGCCGTGGCCGTAAATTTGAAACCATCCTGGTATTTGCCTGGAGTGCAAGTGTGAAACCACGGAAAACCACCTGAGGTAGAAATTAAAACCACCTCTTCTAAGTTTTGCCTCACGAGGTTGAATGAATCCCGTTCTAACCCTCAGACCAGAATTAAATATCTTGGCACTACTGGGCACTGAACCCGGACCTCCAGGGAGACAGCCAAGAATGCTAGCCGCTGCACCACGAGGTGGATACCACTAATAGTTCTAAAATACTTCTAACTACACTCTAGAAGAAGAAATGGAAAAATAAGGAAAGAAGTACCGTAAATAAATGACGGGAGGAAAAGAAATGCCCTCAACCCTCGAAGGATGAGAAATGCTAGACTTGGAAAGAAGGAGAGCCATGAAAGGGAGATTAGGAAATGGAAAGAGGAAAGGGCTCACTCCGAAGTCAGTGAAAAGGGGGGGACAAACCGGATCCACCTCAGGAAACCCTCGGGGTCGCCAACTGCCGAACTCACCAGCTGTGAGCCGTTGAGCGTGTAGCACTATCCAGGGTGTACTATAAGTGGTGGGGCTACACACCCCCTGTCTTCTTCAGGGCCTTGTGCAGAAGGCAGGAGATACCATGAAAAGAAAGGAAGAGGTCTGACCCGTAGAAGAATGAGGGTGTCAGGAAAGATGAGACAAGGGCCAATTAAGGTGGGAAATTGAAAGACACCCTAGGACTGTGGCTTTTTGAGACACCGGGGTGCCAGAATTTTTCCCCAAAGGGGATCTTTAACGTGCCAGATTATCTATTGACATGGCTCCCTCACATTTGCACACCCTTAAATACCAACTGACTGCGCAGGACTTTGATCCCGTAACCTAGGGCACAGGAGGCAAGAACATTACCACTGAACCACGCAGCCAGTTGGTATAGATGTGACTATAGCAGTATTAATAGTTCTCTTTTCATTTCGCTGGCTGCATGGCTCAGCGGAAACGTTCTCGCTTGCTGTGCCCAAGTTTGCAGGATCGAATCCTGACGCAGTCAACTGGCTTTTGAGGGTGCGCAAATGCAAGGGAACCATATCAGTAGATTTACTGGCATGTTAAAGATCCTCTTCGGGGCAAAATTCCGGCACCGCGGCGTCTCTAAAAGCCACAGTAGTTAAAAGGGACGTAAAACCAATAAGTTAACATTAATTATCTTTTCATTTCAGTTTAACCCGTTGACTGCTACGCTCGTCTATAGACGGTGCACGAGAACTTTTTTTTTTCATATTCCCCGTTCGTTCTTAAGTACCGACTCGATTCCTGGCATGTTCTGCCATCTGTTGGGAATTATGTAGGACTGCTTGAATTTGGATTTTTTCTTCCAGAAGTAACTAAGAGGTCGCTTTGCGTTAGTCTCAAGTCAGTCCTCTACAGCTGGATTTATTTATTTAGCGTATGAATATTAGTGCTGGGAGTGTTCGAGGACATGTTCGGCTCGCCAGAGGCTGTCGCCTACCTGCTTAAAGTGGACACCCATGGGGTGAGCTACAAGTTCCATTCAATTTCAAGTAGTTCCAACTTTCACTACCAAATGTCACTGACACCTAGTGGTGAACGTTGGGACTATGATAGAGCGTTTCAATGAAGTCTTACCTAGAAATTTAGCTTCACACAAGTTTAGTTAGTGGAAGGATTCCTTACATGCCATAAATCTATGACCTGGGACCGCCGGCTTTACTTCCCCTCCGAAGGAAGGCATTCTGAAGGGTTTTAACGCTCTTAAAATCCGATGACTTCGGCCGGGTATGAACCCGCTATCTTGGGCACAGCAGTCCAGCATGCTACCAACTACGCCTTCTACAGCTGGAGTTCATCTGTGTTGCAAATAAGCATGGCAGAACTTCTAGCAAGGTTATCTCACGTGTTGTGAAGTTGGATCAAAGAATATTTTAGGAAATAATTTAATTTTGAGCCCTCTGCCAGGTGTGAAGATGATTCAAACGTGGGCACAAACATTTTGATTTGTCTCAAAATAAGAATTTTAAAAAATCAAAATTTTGGTTTTGCATTTTGATTAATAAAGACCCAAAGCTTACGGGCAAGTGCAAGTGTCAGTAATTTTGGGAGAAGTGTCTGTGATTTTGAGGGTAGTTTCAAGCAGCGAAAGCTAAAAAAAGAAACACAAAATCAAATACAGAAAAATGGAAAATTCAAAAACGAAAACAAAAGCAGGAAGAAAAACACAAAATCAAAAACAAAAATACAACGTTAAAAAAAACAAGAGCAGAAAACAAACACAAAATCAGAAACAGGAAACGAAAGCAAAAACAAATAAACAAAGATTCAAAAACAAAAGCTGAAACCTAGCACAAAATCCCCCTGATGAGTTAAAAAATTACGGCTTCTAAAATTTGTTTTTTATGCGAATAGAAATATTCAGTTCTGAGGTTGTAGACAGCTAACTCAGCACGTAGAAGGTTAATAAATCACCCTCGATTATTGTTAGATGCTGATAACCAAGATGCGACCACCAGATAGTAGCCTAGTGAATAGTAAGCCTAATAGCAGTAGTAATCATCACCCTCATCATCATCATGTTCGTCTTTTGATTGGAAAATAAATCTGCACTTGTTACGCACTCTGTACAAAGGGACGATTAGGTTTTAAGAGCGTCGAGGATTAGGAAGACGGTAGCCTATTAACTGCCGCTCTGTTAAGTGTACATTGGCCAGGGTAATAATCTGCTCCACCCACCCTGGGCAGTTGAATCGCGCCAATGACACGTAGGATTTAATTAGATTTGTCTCAGGCGATCGATACGTCACGACATACCCTCGTTTTAATTGGTTCGTGGATAAGTCAGGCGTCAGTCCTTCGGTCGCGGGGCAGTCTGATTTTCAATTTTAAAAATTAAATGAATGTGGTGGCATTGTCAACAGAGGATATGTGCAACGTGATGACGAAGCATTTTTTTGTCCGGTTTATCATAGCGAGACATTACTTCACGATCTAGAAACTGGATATCCAAAATTCACACCCATGATCTTTACTGCCCCGACGAGCAAAATAGTAGTATCTGAAAGATGTTCATGAGAATCTGAACCTTGTACTCTATGCGCAGGCCGCATCGGTGGCGTAGTTGGTAGCATGCTGGGCTTCTATACCCAAGATCACGGGTTCAATCCTGGCCGAAGTCGTCGGGTTTTTAAGAGCGTTTAAAATCCCTCAGTATTCCTTCCTTCGGAGGGGAAATAAAGCAGGTGGGCCATGTCATAGATTTATGGCTTGTAAAAGAACCTTCCACTAACTACAATTGGGTGAGGCTAGATTTGATTAACGCTATATTAGTTCCAACGTTCGGCGCCAGGTGCCGGTTGCGGTGGCACCTAGTAACCACGTTCACAGCAGTCCTTAAACGAATTACAGATGACACACACTAATACAGCCATCACAATTAACACCGGTTATCAGACAGATTCTACACACACACACACACACACACAAAGTGGGCCTATAGGGGGCTACATGACCGCGTTGTCGCAGCCCCTAAACTGAGGAACCAACCAACTCTATACACAGCACATCGGTTTCAAAATCTACTACATGATAGTTTCCGAACTTCGGAAGTAACGATTAAAACAGGCATGTGCAACTCGGTACACAATGTGCGCCAACCACAGAGGACTTGGAGAGTCGTCGCGGGCCCTACTTAACAGTGCATAATATTTTCACCCGGAACGTAGCAACCACACTCAATGAAGATACACGTTCATCACAAATTAACATCACAAACAAGAACATCATAACGGTAACCCAAAATGTTATTTACTACAGAAAATAAAAAATACACGTAGGCCTATTTACGTCCCATATTAATGAGAATATAAGCCTCCGTGGCTTAGGTGGCAGCACGCCGGCCTCTCACCGCTGGGTCCATGGTTCAAATCCCGGTCACTCTATGTGTGATTTGTGCTGGACAAAGCGGAGGCAGACAGGTTTTCCTCCGGGTACTCCAGTTTTCCGTATCACAAATTTCATTCCAGCAACATCAATTCATTTCATCTGTCATTCATTTAATCATTGCCCCAGGGGAGTGCGACGGGCTTCGGCAGCCGGCACAGTTCATGTCCTCTCCTCTAGATGGGATCTTCATTCGTTCCATTCCCTGACCCGGTCGGTTGACCGGAAGCAGACTGTGGATTTTTATTTCATTAATGAGAAACTTAGCGACACGCTTACCAACTTTCTGGCGCGATTTACAGCACAAGGTCGAGTGGGAGATAGGGTGGGGGACTGTCGTTAGTACCAGGGCTTGTCTTAACAGATTTGACAAGCCCAGAGAGAAATTTGTTTGCACTGCATTGTCGAGGGTTGGAAAAATGTTTACTTCAGTTTGACTGATTACGTAGGAAATACATTTTCAACTGATCAGGCGGGCCGGATGAAAGGGTTCAGTGGGCTGGGGACAGCCCGGGGGCCAACTGTTGCACAAGGTTGGATTAGAGTAATTCTAACCTACAGTAAGTGACCGTCTGCGAAGAAGGACGCCTGTTGCTAGTTAAACTACTCCTCTACTGCTTGATCAGTGTTGAAACGCTTATACTGCAGGAGCTTCCTCACAGGACTCAACACATTGCCAGTCACAATGTGAGAGATCAGGACTATAAGGCGGTTTTATTCTATTTCGTTTCTGGAGGGCAGAGACTGTCTGTGAGTGTCACTGTAGGTTTGGTAGTATTCCAAAGCTATTTGGCTTGCATATTTGGATCTAAATACGCTCATTTGACGAGCGAAACAGGTCATTCCTTAGTTTTCTTCTTCAATAATCCGTAACAATCTTATTATATAATACGCTAAGGTGTATGTTTTAAAAAACTCAAGCTCCTAAACCAGAGGGAGTTATAAAGCGTGGTTTGTATCAAAATCTTCCAAATCGCCTCAATAGAACATGAAAAATCTTGCATTTCTTGAAAAGTGAACGGAAATATATTTATTTGTTTATAAAGTGCTTTCAAACAAATAAGCAAGACGATAAGCCCTGGCAGAACTGTGTCGCATTCAGCTCGCATAGTACTAGAGCCGGGCGGGTAGTCTGTACGCATGGGGCACACACAATCCATTATGCGAGAGTTCTCGCACTGGTACGCTAGTATAATATAAATCTTATATCACATGTAATTTATTTCTGTTTTTTATTCACATATTCCAGTAATTGGAATTATTTTTGTGTTGACCGACTGAAAGTTATAATATTAATTGTGTCTAAATGGCCACGATATCCAAGCCCCTCATAAGAAACAACAACAACAACAACAACCTCTCTAACCTCCTGCTGGTAACGCCACTAACAATAGTTTGTGTTGTCATTCAAATTCTGACTCACGCAGTTCACGGGGTTGATAATCAAGATTTCCTTAGTAGCTATTATTTATCGTATGGCTTTTAGTGCCGGGAGTGACCGAGGACATGTTCGCCTCGCCAGAGGCTGTAGCTGCTTTAAGTGGACACCCATAGGGTGAGCTACAAGTTCCATTCAATTTCAAGTACAGTATAACCCCTGAAATCCGAACTAATTGGGGCTGTAGCCTGTTCGGATTTCAATTTGTTCGGATTAGCCGAAAGATATCCATAACAATCATAATGACCAGCCCTCGTTACGGTATAGGACTTTAGCCTACATTCAGCGAGGCAGGCGGGTTTGGCGCAAACAGCGAATATGAAATAGTGAGTCTGGTCCAAAGTCAACATGCCGGCAATGTAGCTAATGACAGTGAGGAAGAAGAAACTTCGGCAGACAATGCTGAAGCTGCATCTGCTGTTGACATCGCATTGCGCTTCGTAGAACAACACGCAGCAGCCACGCCAAACGATGTCATCATAGTGCGACGCTAGCGCGCAATTGCCTCCGCGGGAAGGTTTTCGTCACTTCTACAATATTGAAGATAACTGATTTCAAGTGAAAGATTAAGTGATATTTTGTGTGTTTCTATTGCTATTTCATTGTTTTAGCAGTGATTACCTACGGAATAATAATAACCAACCTTTCCGTTTCTCAATCCTGGATGGGATAAGTAGTCTATATAGGCACGTTTACACTATGCTAACTGCACTTCTTGTAAAATTTTCAACTAATTATGTAAAATGCGGTCATTATGCAGAGTATATGATTGTTTTATGACTAAATAAATAAGCTTCTCTTTTTTGCGTGTATTTTTTCAAACTTCAAATTGTCGAAAGATCCTCGTTCGGATTACCCGGGATTTCGGATTTCCGGGGTTCGGATATGAGGGGTTTCACTGTAGTTCCAACTTTCGCTACCAGATGGCAATGATACCTAATGGTGAACATTGGAACTTTGATAGAGCGTTCCAACGAAATCTAACCTAGAAATTTAGCTTCGCACAACTTTAGTCTGTTGACGGATCTTTATCATGCCATAAATCTATGACATGGGACCGCCGGCATTACTTCCCCTCCGAAGGAAGGCATACTGAAGGTTTTTAACGCTCTTAAAAATCCGACGACTTCGGCTGGGTTTGAACCCGCTATCTTGGGCATAGCAGTTCAGCATGCTACCAACTACGCCACCGTAGCCGCTAGTAGTAAATTGTAGCAGCAACAACAACAATGATGCGTCACTACATAAGCCACTGGATATGTGACGGAACTTGATACTTCTCCTCCACGGCCATTAGTATGCAGTAGCGAGTGCTCGCCGTTATCATGTAAAACAGAATGAAGTGGAAGGCCATTGTGATTCGTAAGTATCACCGGGAAACCAAGATAGAGCGCAATCGTTGCTCAGTCTATTTAAAATACGTGACATATCCTCCGGCGGAACCCCTCCGGGTTCTCGGAATAGCGCGATCAATAGCGAATACAAATTGAAACTAATAAAGGGAATGTTTATCGAAGGAGGAGCTTGCTGAATACAGGCCCCTCCCTGCCCCCTTCGCCCCCCAGCCCTCCATCCCCGTAAACCTACCCGAACAGTTTCACAAAATGGGATTCTCGTAAAAATCTCTTTCCAAGTCAATTCAAATGGAATGGCTGTGTGCGCTCCAAAGCAACAACAAAACCTCTGATACGCATAAATATAACAGCTGTGGAGGCCTGGGTGAATCCACGGCCACCTGAATACAAAATCACAGAAACGCATAAACAAAACAGCTGTGGATGCCAGCCAGAATACCAGGCGCCCTGAACACAAAACCTTTGATACGCATAAACATAACAGCTGTGGAGGCCATGCTGGATACACGGCCCCCTGAATACTAAACCTCTGAAACACATAGTCTGAACATAACAGCTGTGGAGGCCAGGCAGAATAGTCTTCATAGCCCCCTGATTACAAACCCCTGAAACGCATAAACATAACAGCTGTGGAGGTCAGGCAGAATAGTCTACATGGCCCCCTGAATACAAACCTCTGAAACGCATAAACATAACAGCTGTGGAGGTCAGGCAGAATAGTCTTCATGGCCCCCTGAATACAAACCTCAGAAACGCATAAACAAAACAGCTGTGGAGGCCAGACAAAATACTCGACCCCCTGAATACAAAAACCTCTGAAACGCATAATGTGGAGGGAGGCGGAATCCACGGACCCCTAAATACAAATTCTTTGAAACGCATAAACATAACAGCTGTGCAGGCCAGACTGTTTAACATAGCCATCTCTTGGTTGTAGCTCACTTACACCAAAGAATGTTGTGAAGTACGATCCATTGATTTGTAGAGCAGTGTCATGGTTCCTAATTTTAATAATGTTTGCACTCTCAGTCGTTTTGATTACTCCTTATTATTTGCATACGTTAAATTTCGATTTTGATTCTGCTTTTCCATTATTCTATTTCTTGGGTGAGGTGCCTTAAAGTACAAGGAGTATCCTGATGATGATGATGATGATCATCATCATCATACTGAACCCTTTACCCTCTGATGGATAAATGATTCTATGTTTTATTTCTTCAATTAATAAATATTTCCACCAGCATCATGAAAATAGCCAGACGGAGATGAGGAAATTTCAAGCATTGGTTGGAGACAATGGATACTTAGGATTGTGAAAAGATAGACCCTAGCAATGATTAAGAAGGACAGGTGGTGGCTACCTCAAAATAGAAAGGACGCGCAGTGAGACACGCTCATGGTATATTCATTGTAATATTCGCGCCTAGAAAAAATATGATGCAGTAACGTGAGTGGCTGATGAAAATACTGGACACTTCCACGAGGCCAAGGTCTGATAAAAACCGCCAAGTTACAGAAAATGTGGAACCAATGAGAGAAGAATGCTTACCAGCGCGGCAAGTCTAGCTTGGGCACGCGATGGCTAGCATTAACGCGGGAGATCGCCTAGACAACATCTCTACGATCGATTCTAGGATTAATGGGCATATTCTTGACCTGCGCTATTTTTCGAGTTCAGTGATATTTATTTCATTCCTGTACCACTATTATTTTGAGAAATTTTTATATAATTTCCCCCTCTATCAATACCTAGGGCCGGTTCATTTATAAGTGGCGTGAAGAGCCAAGACATTGCTATTACTTTTGTTCGTCTGAGGACGTAAGTTATACTTTTGTGTGTCGAGGACACAGAAATTATTAATAAATGTGTTAAATTCAGTGTTAGATAGTCATAGTACTATATTTTGTAGGGGCAGTATCATCGACAAATCGCCAACAGACAGTTCCGGGGAAAGTAGTACCTGAAACGGCGAATTTAGTAGTCAGATATCAAGTGTATAACAATCTAACTTTTTTGAATCAGCACGAGAGATGACATCGCTTATCCTGGAGGAAGTTTGGAACTATCAACACTCCGTCCAGATGGCTGAGATGAGCTAAGAAGCATTCAGTTGGGAGATGGCATCTGATGTCCTTTGACGGGTGACTGGCCGAGGATGAGTACAGAATAATATTCTTATTATCTGATAGATTAACTTATGGTGTATGGGACATATTTTTGTAAATAATTTGCTTGTGTGATTAACGTAGTATTTTTAGTTTTGGTCTGACACACCATTTGCATGGAAACAGCTCGCATATATGTTATTAGTAGAAGGTTCTTGTTTTTGTTTTGTTTTAACTAACGTAGCTATGTGGACGACCGTGTTTGCATATGTTACGCAATGCGGTTAAAAACGTCTCTCGGAGATATATTGTGTTTCAGAAGTAGGACTGAAGTAAATAATTATACAGTAGATTGGAGGGTAATTAATTTTTTTAAGGTTTATTATTGATCAGATTCAGTGAGATTATTGCCTTTGGAGCAATGTGATTTGTGACGAAGAGCAGTCAGCTCTATCGTAGGTTTTTAATATTTTTTTAAATAGCTTGTGAGCACCTATTCAGCCGACCTGTGTGAAAGTTCGTAATGTCATTCCCAGAAGTGTGTGTGTGTGTGTATTTTGTGGTCATTACAAGCGGGAATTTCAGCGTAGACTGATTTCTGTCAGCTTGGTGCCAGGTCCATATTGTTACCTTGCGAGGGCAATTGTGGATATTTTGATTAATGTCTGACCATATGTTGAGGTGGTTGAGATTTGTTGCTGTTGATTCCTTGAGATAACGGCACAGCTGGTCAGTTATTTTTACACACTGGAGTTGGGACAATGACAGGTATTGAGGAAGAGGGGAGCTGTTTCACAAGACGGACTGAAGGTTGCAAGCAAGGTCATTAGTGGGGAGTGCTTGTTAGGCTCCGTAATTACTTGAAATACAGAATTAAGAACTGATCAATGGTAAAAATTGTTTAAATAAATGGGAGTTGCCTACGAATCACGATAATCTCCGAAGCGTTACCTTAACATGCAGTTTTGTTCATATAAAGTAATCTCAGCCGGTCAGGCTTTTGTTGTTGTTGGTTTAAGTCCATGTTTATATTCCATATCAGTGACCCGTGAAGTCACGTGTGATGCTGTTTTCCTTGCTTGTGTATTGAGCAATTGGCCGGAGTTGGCAGCTCATTTTGTCCAGTGCGTCATCGCGCTAAATGAGGGTCTCGAGAGAGATTCCTGTAAATAGTATATTTTTTTAGTGTGTGTGTCAGCATTACATTTTTAAGGATTTTTATTAGTGTCTTGTTCCATATCCGTAAACGTTGATTTACGAGATGATTGTTCGTAAGCATCGTGGCTGTTAACCCGCTGTAAACAAACAGTCATCCAAAGTACTCATTCCTCGTAGTTAGTCATTACGCGTACATAAAATCCAAATGCAAGTTAGTGGAACTAGGATCCACATTTTTATAAAGGGGGAGATCCGTCTGACTCCTCAACATTGATAGATATTCCTGTCATGGGAAAAATTCAGGGAGGATATTTTTATTATTGTTGTTTATATTATTCTTATGCACTATTAGTCATTAAATCATGTTATTATTTTACGTCTTGTCACCTTTCATTCTTAATTATAGTTTTAATCCTATGACCCTTACCTCAGTAGAGCATGTTGTTTGGCGAACGTAAACATCACACTAGGAACTGAGCGCGACCCCTTGATCAAGATTCTTGTATATAAACACTGCTATTCTGAAGGGTTCAATACAGACTTCTAGGGTGTCTGATGACAGGAACAAAGATAAATTTGAGATAGGAAACCCTGGTCTGAAAACATCTCAGTCATCTGATTGACGCCGGAATAGGAGCCGGATGCAATATATTACGTTAGAATAGCTGTTCAACTGACATCCACACTCTTCTATGCAGGATTGACCAAGTCGCAGTAGGTTCTTTCTGATCTAGCACAACACCCCTACTGTTTCCGAAATCATAATAAAGCCACTTTTTGACAATAGGGCGAAGAGTGTTGCTATTTAATTTGATGAAATGTTTTGTTCGACAAGCGATCATCATCAGGTTACTGTTCACTTAGGCTTAGATTAGGTTTGGCGGATATGCATATCACTTATGTACAACAATATTAACAATTATTAAATTACAAACGTTTTTATAAACTTACGTAACGTGTCAAACATTATACAATAAATTGTTACTCAGCTCTATTGCACTTCTATAAAATGTTGCATTTATGTCGTCATTATTACACACCTCTGTTGTGAAAAACATGTGTTTATTAGAGCAAAAGTCTGCCTAGAGTAGAAGTGAGGAACCATGGAAAACCACTTCCAGGATGGCGGAGGTGTGAATTGAACCTTTCTCTTCTCATATTTGCCTCACGAGGCTGAGTGTACCCCGTTCTAGCCCTCAGACCAAAATTAAAATTTCTTGAGACTGCCGCGAATGGAACTCGGACCTCCGAGGCGACAGCCAAGAATGCTAGCTTCTACCCCACGTCGTGGTCGTACATGATCTCAATATAATTGAGCATTTCAGTCGTTGCTAGGCGACAAAAGTGGCCTTCTGTATAAGAAGTTGTATCTGACAAAAATCTGGAACATATAAACATTTCTGCCGTGACGGCCAAGCAGAATTCAAAGCCCCCTGAATACAAATTGACGAACGTACAATTATCTGTTAGTTGTAGTTCAGTCACACGTTCCTCCTGTTTCCTATTCCAAAGAGTAACGTGAACCACCTTTAATAAATATTGTTTGGTAAGTGCTATAATTTTATTGTTACACTCGTGAGTGACAGTGCCATTTCACTAACCTAAATGCGTGACACGTCCTATTCTTATCGTTGCTTTCTGCATACTTACAACATTTCAAGTAAGACTGAAGTATCTCTCTGCCACTCCGTTTTCCCATACATGGAGTTTGAGTGGTTAAAACTGCTGTCTATAGGACTTTACGATAATGTTCGTTCGTAATGCCCTTGAAGTTTACGGTGTCCCAAGTTTGGACTGGATTGTCAAACGTTTAGCCAATTTCACTCGCAACGAATAAGCTTCCGTTTGTGAAGAGAGCTAAAAGTGACTTCAAATCTTCTAATTATAAATTAGACATTTTATAACTCGAACAAGTGAACTAAAGTTTGGTGCTTTTCAGTCGGGGTCAGCACGAATGTACCCATAAGAGTTGGGTTATACCCTAATCCTGAAAAAAATTACATGAGATGAATACATCTGAAAAATGACTTCAAACCTCACAATGTCGAACAAGTAGTTTCGTGACGAACTACAGAGCCTACTTTATTAAAATGTAAGATACATTCCAATGATTGATCTATATACATCTATCTAGAATAATGACGAAATAAAATTGGTAATACTGGAAAATATTATTTTTTTCGAAATACATCTGAAATACTGTATAGTAGCCTAATAGAGTTTGTTTCAAATAGTTTCCTTTCATGGATTCTAAAATACTGAGTGTCTACGGCTCAAATGCTTATATATAGTACGGATGTCACATCCTGTTAAACGTTAAATCGATCAGCGCGCATTAAATCATGTTGGCATCATTGTCATGTATGTTTTGCTCAAAATTAACCTAAAATATTATTATCTATGTGCAAATATTGGAATAAATCCGTTTTTTTGTATGGAAGGTACATGCAGTTAAGCATTGAACCTATCAGCACTCGTAGAATCATGTTTACAGCACTGTCGTATATCGGTTACCGGTACTCAAAGCTAATCAACAATTTTAGGTACTATACGTGTGCAAAGTTTAAAACTGTTGGCCAGCATACTTTCTGAAATTAGGATAAAAATTATACAGATCATTTATCAACAGTTGGCAGCCCTGATGATTTTAAAGAATACGTATAGTCATATCCGTCGCGGTACATAAAGCATATACGAAATTTAGTTGAAATCCAATGGATTGGTTGGGAAGTTACATTAATATTCGAAAGTGAACTGGCCGGACAAGGAATATTCGAATCCTGCAGGCATGTAGGAAATCTAGAAACATTAAAGCATAGTTCTATCTGATCCTGAAGTGGAGACCTGTCCTAGAAGGTCCTGTGACGGGTGCAGTTTGTATGTATGTATGTATGTATGGATTAATGTATGTATGTATGTATGTATGTATGTATGTATGCTAAAATACGAACTAATTATAATACTTCGTGGTGTAGCCGCTAGCATTCTTGGCTATCGTCTCGGTGGTCCGGTCTCTTTTCCCGGCTCTGCCAAGAAATTTAATTCTAATTAATGTTATTGGTTTTACGTCCCTTTTAACTACACTGGCTTTTAGAGACGCCGGGGTGCCGGAATTTTGCCCCGAAGGGGATCTTTAACGTGCCAGTAAATGTACTGACACGGCTCCCTCGCATTTGCGCTCCCTCAAATGCCAGCTGACTGCGCCAGGTTTCGAACCTGCAACCTTGGGCTCAGCAAGCGAGAACGTTACCCCTGAGCCACGCAGCCAGTCAAAATTTAATTCTGGTCTGAGGGCTGGAACGGGGTACACTCAGTCTCGTGAGGCAAAACTGAGAAGAGGCGGGTTCGATTACAACCTCAGCCATCGTGGAAGTGGTTTTCTGTGGTTTCCCACTTCTACTCCAGGCTTAAGGCTACGGCCGCCTCCTTCCCAATCCCAAACTGAATTACAAAAACCACACACTATTACAGACACTGCAATGACACAGGTTATCAGACATTTTATGTATGTATTTATTTATTTATTTATTTATTTATACACCCAAGTATACGGGGATAAACCACCACGATGCCCAGCCCGTCAAATGAAACAACAATGATCCTAATAATATGACCACGTCTGTATTTACCGTCCAGTGTCGAAAGCTTATTGAAATGCAGTTAGCATGTATAATATACGTTTTTGTACCTCTGGGAGAAAAGATGAAATAGTCACTTTCTCCAATGACCGATTCAATTGGGATAAGTTACATTTCTTTTACTGTTGAACGGAACCTTGCGGCAATAGAAATAAATTGCAGCATAGAAATCGGTTCACTGGGAAGGAAGTTTTATTGAACGCAGAGGAAAAGGCCCTATCATACGGGTTTATTTCAGAATTTGATGGCTGTTGTTGTTCTGATCACATCAGCCTAGAATAATGCGGTGCCCTGTTTCAATCTCCCAAACTGCGGCGAGTTGCTGGTAACACAATATTCGTTTCTCGATTGAATTTCACTCGAGGGAGAGACTTGAAAACAGTTCTCTTTATTTGAAATTGGAATCGTGGTCGTTCCATACGAAACAAACCATTTTGAAAACAATCTGCTGCTGGTTGAAAACAATTGGCCTGGTCAACAGATGGAGTGAGTTTCTTTCGCAACCCTCGGGGACTCATTGGAGTGGTCGTGATGTGAGCCGGCCATCGCCGCTGAATGCACAACAAATTTCCAAACCAAACGTCGAATGTAAAGTAGAAGATAATAATTTAACACATACGGGAGATGCGGTAGTTTACAGGCTGCGAGGGATATAAGGGTGTAGATAACCCTCCCGCAAGAGTGAATATGGGAAATACAGGCGTGTCCGATGGAGGAGAGGAATGGGGCAGAAGTTATGGGGTGGGGCAGAAAATAGGAATATGGGGAGAATATTCAAATTGCAGAAACGAGTAATTCGATTCTTGTTTGGGTTGAAACCGATAGAATCGCATAGGGTTACATTTTTTAACAATCATATTATTTTAACAATATTTTCATTGTAGCCCATATTTTTAAATAAGGAGAAATTAACATAAAGTTGTCACAATCAAAACTGTCCACAGTTATGAATCTAGAGGGATTAATGGCTATTTTCAAAAGAGGGTCAATAAACAATATGCAGAAAAAAAAACACTTCACGCGCCTTACAGTAGTCGCTTATGAGTGCAACATCTGATATAGAAGAAATCTTACGTGAAATTGTTGATACACCGGTATTTTATAATATAATGGGCACAAATATTAATCTAGTGTAAAAGGGAGTGTTTTACAGATATTGTAGTTAATAATACGGAACTCATTTTATTAGACGATTTGTAGCTTCCACCAACACTAGCCTAAATAAAGAATACTATATGGATCAACCAGATTAATAGACGCAACACCGCTCATAACCTTAAATTCCTTATGAATAGGCCAACTTGCGAGTAAATGCTATGTGCACAGCAGTAGATCATGAAAGACTTGCCCAGTTCCCGGACCTCTTGATTCGCAGACCAACACGTACGGTAATTTCATATGGATTCTGTTAAAATTAGTCATATTGATATGATAAATATCGTTCAAAACGATAATCTGGTAGCAAAAATATCAATCCCATCCGGGATTCGAACCCATGATCTCTAGATTCACAGTCAAAGTTGCTAACACCACGGCTATTTTGACCACGCAAATATTGAACCATGTTCTTTGTGTTTCTATCAGTTGACACCAGAGTTCGCATGAGCGTTTACCATCAGAATGACAGTTTTGAGCAAAGTTACTCGAGGAGAGGATGCCGATCACTTGTATCCAGAGATTGAAAAACAGAATCTAAATAAATCATAATTGTTTTCAGCAAATAGGATATAATGAATACTTTTACACCAAAGAAAGACAACTTGAAGATGATTTAGTGTAGGAATATTTGTAATGGCGCCTCCAAGCCTTGAAGTAATCCGTATGAGATATACATTCCACAGCAGCCAGGAAGGATACGATCCAGCTGGCAGTGCGTCTTACACACTTCCGTCCGATCCACTTCCATCTGTTACACTTCCGTCCCATTTTTCAAAATCACTCCCACATAAATATCCAGCAACCGAGTGGAAAGATGTTACACATCAAAAGATCCTTCAAAAAGGAGCTATAGGCTATATCACAATAAATTACCAAGCTTCTTTAAACTTTGACTGGAGCTGAATTAAGAACGTCACTCAAGTTATATCTAGCCCAGAAAGTGTTCATTCCTTGTGAATTTTAATGAAGCATCTAAATGTTAAATTTTGTAAATAAGTCAATTTATATGTAAATAGGTTGAGTGAGATAATGACGTATCCAATTCTGTAAGATCTGCGGGCTCTGGAAATAACTAGTATTGTATTGTATTGAATTATTGTACAAGTGGCACCTGCTTCCATCCCCGCCAACAATTGTGTCCGAAAGATTCATTTCCAATATTTAAAATTCATGTGCACACATTTAGGTAGATTTCATTAGAAAGCTACCTATTTCAATGATTACCATGTTGCGACTTCCGACTTCCGACTTGCGTTCCACATTCCCTCGACCTCAAAACCACCGTCAGTTCAAATGTTTATAATTTATCTTATATATAAGGTGCGTTCAAAAAGTAACGAGCCGGAGGCATAATTACAGAAACCAGTACCTGTATGTTAGAAGTAATGGCCGTGGCTGTTGAGGCACTTGTCCCACTGAGACACGAGGCGGTGAATGGCTTGAAACGGTTTTCTTTGCTCCACGTTGAGCGTACAAGTGAAACGGTTCTCTTTAGCCCTCACTTTTGCGTGACAAATGTAATGCTTCTACTGGCCCTGCCTTGCACTTTGAAATATTTACTCTGCCTAAGATATGTTGTTTTAATGGGCGCCAAGATCTCAACGCTATGTTGATATCTAAATTTATATTTAACAACACCTAGCTCTGGTAGAACACCTTCAAGAATCGATTCACTCAGATCGTGGTATGATTTGATCATTAGCCCAACAAACAATTGTATCAGGAGAAGGAATTGGTCTATATCTAATGCTACCTACTGAAAGCAAAGATTGCCTGGTTAAAAGAAATGAATTTATTATATAAAACAAGTATAGCAAAATTAATAGTAATAATAATATATTCTGAATTTAAATTGGAGCGTTGCGATTTGAATATTACCGCTAGAAAATTACGTGAAAACGGGGTCGGATAAATTACTGATTTTACTCTTATTCCCAAGCTATGAAGTTAGTGAAATACTGAAAATGGAAACAAAAAGACGAGAGATTACGTAGTTCTGAGTCATTCGCGCTTACCACTGGAAATTGCCGAAGCATCTCCCTCGTACTGGATGTTGAAGAGAGCTTCCCGCAGCCTCCTGGACGTCGTCATCTTCTACGTTAGTTGATGAGATACTTGTAGATATGATAACTTTATGGTCCGAACATCGGAGCCAATCACACGTACAACCACACTGGTTAAGTTTTACAAAGATAGTCGCCTAGCCTCCACGGCGCGCAAACCATATATGCATTCGTCGCCTCCCCTCTCTAGACCCGGCTTCTTCTCGCCCACTCTCCTCTGATTGGCTGAGCCACCACGCGCTACCCCCCCCCCTCCTCAGGGTCATTACACTCGGCGCGAGGATGATGTCGATTACCGTTCCAGACTATTTCGCCTTTTCTTGAAGCAGCAACCCAGGCTTGCGTCATGCTTCTTGACAAGAATAAGCCTGTAGCCGAATTCCCAGTGACTCACCTCTCTCATAATACCCTAACTGACAAAACTCCGTAAAATTCCGTAATCATATAATTTTCTATGATAATGTTGTTCGTAATAATTTGCTTGATAGTGTTTTCTATGACATAGAAAACCTATCTGTATGCTTATAATTTTATAAAATGCTCCAAAAAATACCTTAATAATAATAATAATAATAATAATAATAAGTTAATAATAATAATAAATTAACATGAAAACTTCTCTTGGCTGAACAATTTGCCGCGTAAATAAATATAGAATGGCTTCCTACTGACTTATGTCAGTGGCATAAAATCCCCTCGAAAAACACGTTACATATTCGCCTCGGATCATCGGATGATTTACCGTGACGACGGTCCATTATCCGTTAATAATCCCCATCCAAAATACATATTACATAAATTAAATCACCCTAAATTACATAAATATACACTCATAACTTTTCTTTACGCACTTTGCGTCAAAGTTTGTTGTCACTATGGATTGCACTTTGCAACCAGTCCGATGTTTTTCATATAGAATAATGTTCCACGGATATTTCCGCCTCTCAAATTTCTCTATGTTGGAAAAATAGACATAAATAATGTATGAGCACTATGTATATAAGATATCACATCACACGCATCAAAGGTGTTCTGATATATTTATCACCACTGAACTTCCTAATTTCACTGGAGGTCCCTTCCTTATGGTGAAATTTAATCTCACTGATCTCACTGAGCACACGATCACACTATTGTGGCAGCGCATCGTGACCATAATACTTAATCTCTCTTTATAATAGACGAAATTAATATTGACTTCTGAAAAAAAAAACAGTAAATGCGCATTACATATAACACCAAATATTTCTGTGCCGTAATCGCCCTGTCTTCTTAAGTTCCCGTAGACCATATTCTACTTAATACCAGTTCTCAACACAGACCAGTTCTCCTCACACAAATAATACCATTGTACAAATTGCCTTAAATTACACACTTACAAATCTTACATGGCGAGGCCGTAAACAGAAATCACGTGTGCTGTTATGTATGAGTTTCATGAAGGACTGTCTCGCCTTCTGAAGGCCCATCTTTTGTCTCGTGGACGCCTTAAGCAAAAATACCCTGTTCAAGCGCTCACCCATCTCTTGGAGACAAATGGGAATTCACCAGCGCTACCTAATTCTGGCCTTGGTGTATCGAAACATTTTAGTGCTCAAGAGCATCCGACAATCCCGTCATATTTCCCTGTACCTTAAAAACTCTCAATTACTTACATACTACCCCCTGTGTGACTTCTGATACGCCTGCCTGGAAGACCAGATCTTCCACGCACCAAATACCACACTTACTCATTTGATAGGCTGGCTCGCCAGCTAAACACACTTACTTTATGACACATACTTTCGTAGACTATGTATATTATACGTCCCGTATAATTTGTTTCCCTTATTATCCTACAGCACATATGCTGTTTTGCCAATACGTTTGGAAACTATAAATGGGCCCTCGTAGAGATAAAAGAACTTGGACATGACTTTTTGTAGCTTATTTGATTGTTTCGGCACTCTAAGTAAGACTCTGTCTCCCGGCTCGAATAGGTCAAATTTAGTTTCTTTTTGTTGGCGAATTCTCTTTTGTGCTGACTTAGATAAATTCTGTTTCGCCAACTGGACAATGTAATCCATTCCCGGTTGCTTACCCTCATTTAATCCCAACACCCTCGCTAGTTCATTTTGTGGTCTCTTTCCGAAGTGAACTTCGTATGGCGTCAATTTCGTGCTCTCATGCTGGACAGAATTCAGCCAAGTCTCGACCTTGGGAAGATGTCCAACCCAGGCCGTATGCTTGTCATGCACTAGAGTCCGAAAAAGACGAGCCACTTCCCTTAATGGACGCTCTGCAGAATTACCCTGAGGGTACCTTAGAGAGGAATGAACGTGTGTTATACCAGCTTCCTGCATGCTGGTTCTCCATTTCTTTGCAGTAAACTGTGGTCCACTGTCAGATAGTATCCTGAGAGGAGTGCCAAACTCAGGTACATACTTATTAATGATCAGTCGGCTACACGCTAGTTCCGTGGCTTTCCTTAGCGGATATAGCTTGACATACTTAATAAAAGCGTCAATAACTATAAAAATGTACTCGTAGCCATACTGTCCTTTAACGATCGGGCCAAATAAATCCACACACAGTAGTTCGCCGGGACTACTTGTGAGAACTGCAGATCTCTCCCCCACTAAATATTTAACTGGATATTTACTCCTTTGACAGGTGTCACACTTAGCTAAGATCCTCCTAACATCCCTTCCCATTTTACTCCAAATGAAGTCACGACCAATTCCTTAGAAGACCTTGGCAGCACCAAAGTGTCCTAATTCCCTATGAATGAACCAAATTAGCTCCTCCCGCAAAGTGGCAGGAACACATATTGACCACCGATTATTCCTACATTTCCGTGCAAGAAGCCCATCCTGCATCTTGTACGTGAACCGTCCTACTTTCACATACTCTTCTTCACCTATTTCCAACCTAGCCAGTGGCTCCCTTAACTTAACGTCATCACGTTGCTCCACCAGCATCTTTCTCAGTGTCTGTAACGATGCCCTGTTGCTACTGTCCACACATGCACATATTAAAATACCGTCATCTGCTTTAACCACAGGATAATCCCTACATAAAATAGTGTCCCTCGATAGCATGTCTGCAAGAATGTTATCTTTACCTTTAATATATTTTACTGTGAATTCGTATTCCTGCAGAGCAAGAATCCACCTACTTACTCTGTTAGAACTGAGTTTACAATTCCTCATATACAGTAATGCATGGTGATCTGTATGGATCTCAAATTTCCCCCCTACTAAATACATTCTAAATTTCCCTAAACTGAAAACAATACCTAAAAGCTCTAACTCAGTAATCGTGTATCTTTTCTCTGCTGCTGTCAGTCCTCGCGAGGTTAAAGTTACAATGCACAGATTACCCTCATCATCTTTCTGACATAATACTCCAGCAATGCCTATGTGTGAAGCATCTGTCATAACCACATATTCCTTATATTTCAAAGGATATTTCAGCATTACAGCTTTCTCAAAACCTTCCTTCAGCGCTCTAAAAGCCTGATCATGCTTGGACTCCCGTCTCCACCGAGTCCCACTTTTAAGCAATTCCCTGAATGGTTCTACCAACCCTGAGTATTTAATAACGAACCTCCTGAAAAAGTTGCAAATTCCCAGGTATGTTTTTAACTGTTTAACATTCTGTGGCACCTCTGCGTTAAGTATCTTATTAACCCTACTTTCCTCTGGTGTCACACCTCTACTCGACACTCTATGACCTAAAAATGTCACTTCTGACTGACAGAATGTCGACTTAGACAGCTTCAAAGTGAACCCTGCCTGATCTAACTTCTGAAAAACTATATCTAAATGACGTAGATGCTCCTGAAAACTGCGTGAACTAATTACCATATCATCAATGTAAATGGTTACAAACTCTCCTGTGTCCTCCCCGTAATGCGATGTTTAAAGCCCTAATTAAAGCTGCTGAACTACTCTTTAACCCATAAGGTGTTCTACAAAATTGATAAAGGTTATATTTATGACTAAAAGCTGTAAATGGTCTATCCTCGTACATAAGTGGCACTTGCCAAAAACCGGAACTCAAATCTACACAAGTGAAATACTTCTTCCCCTCAAATGTTTGCATTAATTCCTCTATTGACATTGATTTCAGCTGATCTGAACTAATTCTACTGTTAACCAAACGAGCGTCTAAACAAATACGAACTGTGCCGTCGGCCTTGGGTACCGTGATCAAAGAATTAACATATGGACTGTTAGAGTGCTCAATAATCCCACCTTCAAGCATTTGGTTAATTTGTGAGTCAACTGCACTCTGATAAGCGAAAGGTACAGGATATATATGTCCTGTGAATACTGACCTATCAATAACGTTCAATGAATGTGTATAGCAATTGGCCATACCAATGCGATCCCCAAAAACTCTCCTATTACACAATAACACATCATAGAGCCGAACGCACTGTTCCACCTCTATATTTCCCTGAAATGCAGCATCACGTAACGAGTCCTCTAGACTACCGTTCGTAATCACACTGCCCACAAAACATGGAGAACCCCGCTCTACGGCTGGCGATATCTCATTTAAAGTACAAATCACACCTACAACACTACTTCCCTGAATATGGTCATTGAACGCTACTTCTACTTCAGAATCTCCCCATTTAAATTTCAAACTCCCTACATCATAACATAAGTTACCAGACACTCTACTTAGCCACTCTGAACCCAAGATAACACTGAATACTAAATTTGGAATTACAAGACAAATCTGCTTCTCTACATGATTATTAATTTTAATGTCTACTAAAACTTGCTTAGAAATTACTTTAGACCTCTTCCCAACAGCTGTGATAACAAAAGTGCTTTTAATTGGCATCTCCTCAAAATTTACTCCAGTTCCTTTCATTTTAGCATAAACTGCACTACTTATGCAACTCTTCATACAACCACCATCAATTAAAACATCTGTGTACGCCTCGGACACGTTAAATTTAACTATGGGGCTCTTACTAACCACCTCCTGAATAATACCTTCATCATTTAGTTCACGTAATAATTCACATCTTACATTTAGGTCATAGGGTTCCTGTATAAGTGTATGGACAGGGCATGTTATAGACTGAGATTCTGACCTTACATCGCAGCCTGGTTCGTGTTTAAAGCATTACTACCGCTTGGTGTAGTACTACTCACTACTGCACTGGTCTGGTTGTTCTGGGTTGTATTAACGGTATCTCTCTGTCCGTTATTACCATTTGGCTGATTCCCTCCTTGACCCCTGTTCTGGTTATAATTATTATTATTATTATACCTGCCTTGGTTACCCCTAAAATCATTATTTCGGCCTTGATTTCCCCTGAAATCATTATTTCTACCTTGGTAGTTTGTACCATACCCATCTCCTCTGTACTGGTTTTGTTGATTATTATTATTATTATTATTATTATTATTATTATTATTATTATTTTGGTTCCCCCTATTTTGAACGCTGGCCCCTTCGCCACTGTTCCCTTGAACTTCCTTGTTCCTATTCTCATTAGGCCTGTTATTATTGCTACCCTGGTTCCTACCGAAATTCTCCTCGTAACCACCTTTTCCCAGAGCATCGAATGTACTCAATAAATTCTCCACTTGTGAAATAGATTTAACATTTTGGATACAGGCAGCTTCCTTGATTCTATATGGAAAATGTCTTAGTAATAGCCTGACTACATCACTTTCCTCCTTCAAACCATCCAGATATTTGCACGTTATTACCTGTCCTAAAAAGTACTCGGTCATAGTGTAGTTGCCTCTCGGGTTTTATTTCCCACACACAATTCCCTCACGATGCTGAGACTGAATGACCTCATTCCAAAATTTCTCACAAAATTTAACTTTAAAATCTGAAATATTCTCGAAATTGTCTCTGTAGACAGCAAACCAGTTTCTTGTCTCCCCTACAAACGCTTGCTCTAAAATCTCAACTACCTGGCACCACTCAATACTACCATCTTCCAACCTCTCCCTGAATTTATTTTCTATTGCATTCATAAATTCCATGGGGCAACCCTGTCGATTGCTGAACTTTTCCAACTCTATCTCCTTGTGTGTGCTATTCACATAAACTGACCTACTCTGACTATTTTCCTGCCTAATTCTAGCTTTCAACTTCTGTTCTAATTCAGCAATTTTCTCCTCAGCTTTTCTTTCAATATTAGTTACAGTTAACCTAATGCTCCCTTCCGATGCTTCAACTTTACCACTTAATTTAGCTTGTTTCTCGTTAATCTCATTAATGCGTTCCTTATTCCTCTCCCTTAAAGTATTAACTTCAGTGATCATTTCTGCATGTACCTTATCAATTCTTCCCCCCAGCTGTTCTTTAACCTCTTTTGTTGCTACCTGAATCTTATCAATTTCTCCCTCCAATTGCTTTTTGACCTGCTGTGTTTCAAGTAGCACTAGTTCTTTTAAATTTTCAGCCTGTGTACTGATTCTAATTTCTAACTCCTCCTGTACTTTTCCTAATTTTCTGTCTACGTCTGCAATAATCTCTTTAGCCTTCTCTTCCATCACCCCTCTGATCTCACCTCTAATCAGTTCGAATTTATCACTAATTTCCCTACTGTTTTGTTCAAGTTTAGTATTTAAACTATCGCTCAATTCCCTATTACTCTCTTTATTGTCCCTACTATTTTGTTCAAGTTTAGCGTTTAAAGCTTCAGTACTCTCTTTATTTTCCCTACTGTTTTGTTCTAGTCTAGTGTTTAAAGCATCTGTGCTAATTTTATTTTGTTGCATAAACTGAAGAAGCAAACTCTCTAACCCTGCTTGACTGTTTTGATTACCCCCCTCAGTATCGGGATTTACCTCCGACATCCCTGTACTGCTTTCATTTCCATGACTAGCCATACTGCTCGTATCTTCACTATCCAACTGGTGACCACTACGCAACTTCATCTCTTCATCAACACTACCCATGCTGATACACACAGATAAATGAAAAACCCCCAAAATACAGGCACAGAAATATATACCCTTCTCCTTCCACAAATGTTATAAGGTTTTCGGTCTCACGTTGGTAGCGACAAGTGAAACGGTTCTCTTTAGCCCTCACTTTTGCGTGACAAATGTAATGCTTCTACTGGCCCTGCCTTGCACTTTGAAATATTTACTCTGCCTAAAATATGTGTTTTAATGGGCGCCAAGATCTCAACGCTATGTTGAAATCTAAATTTATATTTAACAACACCTAGCTCTGGTAGAACACCTTCAAGAATCTATTCACTCAGATCGTGGTATGATTTGATCATTAACCCAACAAACAATTGTATCAGGAGAAGGAATTGGTCTATATCTAATGCTACCTACTGAAAGCAAAGATTGCATGGTTAAAAGAAATGAATTTATTATATAAAACATGTATAGCAAAATTAATAGTAATAATAATATATTCTGAATTTAAATTGGAGCGTTGCGATTTGAATATTACCGCTAGAAAATTACGTGAAAACGGAGTCGGATAAATTACTGATTTTACTCTTATTCCCAAGCTATGAAGTTACTGAAATACTGAAACGAAAAAAAAAGACGACAGATTACGTAGTTCTGAGTCATTCGCGCTTACCACTGGAAATTGCCGAAGCATTTCCCTCGTACTGGATGTTGAAGAGAGCTTCCCACAGCCTCCTGGACGTCGTCATATTCTTCGTTAGTTGATGAGATACTTGTAGATATGATAACTTTATGGTCCGAACATCGGAGCCAATCACACGTACAACCACACTGGTTAAGTTTTACAAAGAGAGTCGCCTAGCCTTCACGGCGCGCAAACCATATATGCACTCGTCGCCTCCCCTCTCTAGACCCGGCTTCTTCTCGCCCACTCTCCTCTGATTGGCTGAGCCACCACGAGCTACCCCCCCCCCTCCTCAGGGTCATTACACTCGGAGCGAGGATGATGTCGATTACCGTTCCAGACTATTTCGCCTTTTCTTGAAGCAGCAACCCAGGCTTGCGTCATGCTTCTTGACAAGAATAAGCCTGCAGACGAATTCCCCGTGACTCATCTCTCTCATAATACCCTAACTGACAAAACTCCGTAAAATTCCGTAATCATATAATTTTCTATGATAATGTTGTTCGTAATAATTTGCTTGATAGTGTTTTCTATGACATAGAAAACCTATCTGTATGCTTATAATTTTATAAAATGCTCCAAAAAATACCTTAATAATAATAATAATAAGTTAATAATAATAATAAATTAACATGAAAACTTCTCTTGGCTGAACAATTTGCCGCGTAAATAAATATAGAATGGCTTCCTACTGACTTATGTCAGTGGCATAAAATCCCATCGAAAAACACGTTACAGGCTGTCTCATAAAATTCCCTGGGCTGCGATGTGAACCAGTTCCGTATGTACAGCTGGATGTCGGCGTCCAAGGTGAATCGTTGGCCCCACAAAGCCCTTTTCAGGGGACCAAACATGGCGTAATCACAGGGAGAGAGGTCTGAACTGTATGGCGGGTGGCCGAGAACCTCCCATTTGAATTTCTGCACGAGTGCCACGACTGTGTTGGCCGTATGAGGTCGTGCATTGTCGTGGAGCGACCACGGCGGCTATGGCGTTCACTGTCACTCGGCGGTCCTGGGTAATGAGTGCATCAACCAGCTGGACGTTGTCATCGGTAACGCTGAGGGGTGCCCCAGACCGGGCATTATCGGCTAACGACTCCCGTCCTTCCCTGAAACACTTGTGCCACGCCTTGACCCTTGCAAGGGACATACTGTGTTCGCCGTACACTTGTGACATTCGGCGATGGATGTCCGTTCCCCCTACTCCTTCCGCTGTCAGAAACCGAACAACACCTCTTTGCTCTTCGGTTTACGCCTCCATGTCACTGTTTGCAATGCGACTGGCAGCGTTGGACGATTGATGCATGCTGCTGCTCGCTTTGTATCGTCACGTGACGTGCACGCGCGCCCTCTAGCGACGGGCTGTGACCTTCCACGCTCTGGTCGGAACCACACCTCGTTACACACGCCACGATTAGCCGATGTAGTCTCCGGTTTGCACATTCCAGCCTCCGGATCGTTACTTTTTGAACGCACCTTATATATATATATCACATTCTTGTGGCTTAACAGATACAATTTGTACAGAGATGATAATTAATTTAGAAAATGATGACAAACTATATATTTATATCTAAATTGTTTATATAAGTAATTGTCTCTGGTGATCCATAAGCGAAATAGCCACTGTACTTTCTTTTAGGACACTTGGTGATGATATGTTGGATGGTCTGCTTAGGGGCACCACAATCACAGTTGGGTGAAGAAATTATTTTCCATTTATAATGGAAGTCTGCACAGTTGCCATGACCCGTACGAATCCTGTTGAGAGTTGACCATGTTTTCCGAGGAAACTCAAATCCAAGTGGCAGCGATGATCCAATGCGTGGTAAGATTGATCCAGGCCTAGTATCCTGCCTTCCATGCCATTCTTTAGTTATACTGAATTTGGTATTCTCCAAGTCTATTGCAGTCCTTGTTGATGTAATTGGAGATCGTAGACGATTCAGGCAAACATCAGCAATGTCACAGTGTATTGGTAGTTGTGGGTTATCCATTATTTTCTTGAACTCCCTGAGGAGAGCGCTTTTACGTCGAAGATCTGGTGGAGGGATGTGGCTGAGGATAGGTAGACAATGTGTGGGTGTAGACCTTATTGTGCCAGTGATTAGGCGCATGGTGGTGTTGATCTGGGTGTCTTTGAGGTTAGAGGGGGCTATTCAATGAAACTGGGGCACAGTACTCTGCAGCTGAAAACACAAGTCCCAAAGCTGTACACATTCTTGTGGACACGATAACCAGCGTCATTTTGCACCAATCACGTTAAAGTTTATACATAAAATATAACCATTCAAAATCACGGTCGAGTTCGTTAAATGGCAAAATCGCACCCAGAGGGGTGGAAATGGGGGGCCTTTCTCGAAAAAGTGAAATATCGCTATAACTTGCTTATTATATGAAATATCGAATCCATTCAAAGTTCGCACTATTCTTCGGATAAGAGCCAGAAACTTATCTTCGTGTGAAATTTATCAATAGCACCAACCATTGACCAAAGAGGTGGGAAAATGTAGTTTTAAGGGGGGGGGGGGGAGGGAATTCATACCTCCCTTGATAGGTACAATATCAAAAGAGTATAAAAAGGGCAATTGTCCTCTAAAAAGTACCTAAAACCTTCATCTGAAAATAATTGTGATATGACCCATCTTTACGCCAAGAGCAAAAGGTTTTCGGAATTATAAGAAGACGGGGCTTCTCGTATGCTAAACATTTGTAGATATACAACAATTGACAAATTTAGTGAATTCGTCATATATTTCTTTGCCCGGTGAAATCTACCTCCACCTTCCGGTGTTCCAAGAGGGATTTTCTTTTATATAACTCTCCTCCTTTCTCACAGAGAAACAAGAAGTTCCGTGGCGAACTAAAGAGCCTACTTTTCTTGAAATTCAAGATTCATGCCAATCTATATAGACCTATCTAGAATAATGACGAAATTATGTTGGTAACATCGAAATTTCTAATTAGTTCGAAATATACCTGGTATAATGTAGCCTAATAGAGCAGTTTAGTTGGCAGCCCTGGTGACTGAATATAGGCTATTGTTAGTTGCATCTCTTAAGGTACAGAATACAAAATTTGGTTGAAGTCCAATGGATAGCATGCACGTTACATGCAGTTAGACCTTGGATTTATCAGCGCGCGTAAAATTATGTTGGCAACAATGTCATGCATGTGTTGGTCAGAAATAATCTGAAATATTATGATCTCGTGTTGTACCAATTTTGGATGAAATCCATTTGTTAGTATAGAAGTAACATGTATTTTAAAATTGGACCTATCAGCAGGCTTAGAATCATGTTGGCAGCACTGGCGTAGGCCTATATTAGTTACTCCAAATTAATCTATAATGCCAGGTACTATACGTGTGCAAAGTTTAGAGCTATTGGCTTGCATACTTTCTGATATATTGATATTAGGGTAACAAAAATAGAGACCGTATTTATTAACAGTTGGAAGCCCTGGTTACTCTTAAGAATCGGCATATACATATCTATTATGGTACGCATGGCACACATGAAATTTGGTTGAAATCCAAATGATAGTATAGAAGTTACATGTATTTAAAGTTGGACTTCTCAGCAGGCTTAGAATCATGTTGGTAGCACTGACGTATATAAGTTACTCCAAATTAATATAGAATGCCAGGTACTATACGTGTGCATAATTTAAAGCTGTCGGCTTGCATACTTTCTGATATATTGGTATTTGGATAAAATAAATTGAGAGCATTTATTAACAGTTGGCAGCCATGGTGGATCTTAAGAATGCGTTCTGTCATATCTGTTCATGTACCCATAGCATATCGGCATGGATGTTCTTTATGAATGTGTTATTGTCGTAAGTGCATGAACGTTTGGTCTGCTGATTAAGCTCAGTCAAACAATCTGTACTGTCTTCATCGTTGCTACTTTTGATATGTTGTTTCACATCCACAATCAGTAGGGTGTCATCAGTTATCCAGCGCTTCCTCCTCTGTGTTTTGGCTACTAGATTGTCTCTGACTGCCTGAAATCCAATTGATAGTGTAGAAGTTATATGCATTTAAAATTTGGACCTATCAGCAGCCTTATATTCTTGTTGGCAACACTGCGATGTATGGGCTCCTGGAAATTAAACTGCATACGTGTGCCAATTTTGAAATAGCTCCTATTCATACCTTCCAAGATATCCAACATGGAGCTCAAATTTCAATTGCGATTTTTTAGCAGTTGGTAGCACTGACATCATTTTCAAATATGACCGTGAGATATTCAGGTATATATCTTTACTCCTACCAAATTTTGTTTCGATTACTGCAGCCGTTTAGGAGTTGATAGGGGGGAGACACACACAGCCAGCCAGACAGACAGACAGACAGAAGGACAGACAGACAGACACACATTTGCCCGATCTCATAAGTCTACTTTTTCCTCATTTTTGCAAAATGTGAAAAGTAGGCTAAAAATACAGGGAGATTATTAGGTTATTCATTGAGACGTAATGCTTTTCAGTCGGTCAACATGATTGGGTTCCGTCCCACGAGTCCCATTCCCATGAGTTCCGAAAACAAATTTCTTAGGAAAAACGTCCCATGAGTTCCGAACGCGTATTCACGCCTGAGTAAATAAGCTAATTGGTCCAACTAGTTCCGAATATCTCTGGGAAACCCAGCTGTCAGTTCCGAGGTTTGACCGGCTAATAATAGTACGACGCGACCTAGAAGAGGTATGTCATTTATGTTTGTGTCTTTGAGTGGAGCAGATAAACATGGAGTTCGCAACTAGCATTAAAGAAAACCAAATGTTGATATTTAATGGTTACCGTTTTTATAAGAAACGCGACATCAAATTAAATGAAGTGCGGATTTGTGCCGCAAAACCATGTGCCGGAAAAGTGATTTTAAAAAATCGGGAATTGATTAAAGAAGTGGACCATGATTGCGTTCCTGATATGGCCAGCGTTGAAGTGTTCAAAGCAGCTTCCGTGGCCGGGAGAATTTAATTATGCGGGCACAGTTGAATTTGCAAGCCACAAAAAGGAACAGAAAATATGTTGCAATGGAAGATAGAATCCAAAGAGCAACTCGACAGTTTGAAGATACCGGTGATTTAACAGTATTTTTAAGAAATGTTTCTTTCGCTGCAGATACTGTATTGATTAGAGTATAACGAGAAGAATAATTCAGTTAAAAGATTAATTTGACGAAGCTACGTGTTGATTACTAAGTGACTTGTAAATAGGATAAAAACAGTTCAAAGATGAAGCGACATGCTGATTCTATTTTAAGAAATATGTAAGGCACATGCTGATACAGATACTGAAAAGGCGAAAGCTGCTTATGCGAGCTACCGGTCCATGGCGTCCGCCCCCCTCTGTTAGAGGAGCCAATTCATTCATTTTTTGTTTCAGTAATAAACAAATTAATACAATTTTGCTGTAGAAAACTAAGCTGGAACTCGCTCAGGTAGTGTTCGGAACTGATGGGACTCGCCCAGGTAGTGTAATTGGGAGATAGCTAATCCGCTAAAGAATTTGGAACTGGTGGGAATCGGAGCTCATGGGAGGACACGACATGATTGTACCCAATTGTAATGGTCATTCCCTAAACCTGAAAAAGTGCATGAGATAAAGAAATTAATGTGGATAACCAGTTCGAGCGATCATCATCAGATCCTTTACACTTAGGCCGTTAAATCTATGTTTACAAGTACAGTAGCCTATGTGGATGATGGTATTTGCAATAAATACCGGTACACTTATTTTAAATTTAAATTTTACCTAATGAATAGGTAAATAAATGATAATCCAGCTTAAAGTCAATACAATAATGAAACTAATTATAATGTACTGTCATCGCGGCAGGAGATGGCAGTTGAACACGTTGCGGCGGGGTGCGGGGGGTCTCGCAGTACGCATGCGCGTTCCACCTATACCAGATCTAAATATATCGGTTCCCTGCATGCCAATCGTTGTCATCGCAGCACACAACACGCAGCCAGAGAAAGAATGTGCTGAGTGAGTGAAGCAAGTAATGACTAACTTAATGTTTCTGGAATGCGCGTTACGCAGTGAGCGGGAACACATCTGCAGTTCAAACCCAACTGCCAACTCCTGGAGCGATATCAGTAATACCAGTGTCGATTAACTTGTAACCTTCTTGAGTTATAATAAAAATAAAAATATTAAACTAAGAGCATCAATCTAACATTAGCATTCGATGAAAAAGGAGATGAAAAAGAAAATCCATAGCCTGTTTCCAGTCATCGACCGGGTCAGGAATGGAATGAATGAAGCCCCCATCTAGCGGCGAGGATATGAACTGTGCCGGCTGCCGAGGCCTGACGCACTCCTCTGGGGCAATGATTAAATGAATGACAGATGAAATGAAATGATAGTGGAGAGTGTTGCTGGAATGAATTGTTGACAGGGAAAACCGGAGTACCCGGAGAAAAACCTGTCTGCCTCCGTTTTGTCCAGCACAGATCTCACATGGAGTGACCGGGATTTGAACCACGGACCCAGCGGTGAGAGGCCGGCGTGCTGCCGCCTAAGCCACGGAGGCTTCTGAAAAAGGAGATACAGACTAAAAATAAAATATTCACTATATTTCTTTTCTCCATAATCGTAGACTAATCTTCAAATATTAAACATTCTGTTAACAATATTGTTAATTTTAATCGAAAATACTGTCTAATTAGAATAAATTGTTAAAGATATGGAAAAATATAATGTACATTTTCTTTAAAAATCAGATCTGTTACAATAGAATTATTATTGAAATTAAGAAAAACATATAAAAATATATATATTGCAAAAAAATTGAGGTTTTAAAATAGAGAAATCTGCTTCCATGGAGTAGAAAACGATATTGTCAAGATCTTCCTATGTTTTCAAAATGTTATTATCGTCAAATAAATGGGTCATTAATTTTGATGTTTTGTACCTTCTTTGGAAGGTGGCTGTGGATGTAGAATCTCATTGAAATGTCACCTTCAATAAAATGGTTGTTTTCATATTCCTGATTTGTACCTTCTTTGAGAATCAAAATGATGTGGCTATGGATGTATAAATGTTTTTGAAACGTCTTCTGTGTTTTCGAAGATTCTTCTGCTTGTATTTTAGGTATATTTATCTGAATGTTCATGGAAACTAATATATTAATAAAGATTAATATATTAGTTTCCATGCACATTCAGATAAATTTTTAGCCTACTTTCGATTTTTGCAAAAAATGAAAGTAGACTTATGAGATCAACACAGTGCGAAAAAAGTGTGTCTGTCTGTGTGTGTGTATGTGTGTGTGTGAGTCTGTGTGTGTGTGTGTGTGTGTCTGTGTGTGTGTGTGTGTGTGTGTGTGTGTGTGTGAGTGTGTGTACTCTGAATGTCTGTCCCCCCCCTATCAATTCGAACACGGTGAATGCGAATTGAACGAAATTTGGTACAAAGGTAGCACTAGCAAAGGACACCTCAGTGTCATGTTTTATATCGCCGCCATCTTGACGGAAACGTAATGGCGGCCACACAAATGTTCAAAGCTTAAATCAAATTACGACTAACCTAATCATCCGATCTCTACCAAATTTTGCAACAACATACCTTTATGGGGGGAGCATCCTTTGACCAAACTAATAAGTCATCAGCGTAATAGTTTACGGATGGCGGCCATCTTTGTGTGAAAATCGATTCCCCCTATTAATTCGAACACGGTGCAACCGAATGGAACGAAATTTGGTACAGAGGTAGTACTAACAAAAGGCACCTCAGTGTCATGTTTTATATCGCCGCCATCTTGACGGAAACGTAATGGCGGCCCCACAAATGTTCAAAGCTTAAATCAAATTACGACTAACCTAATCATCCGATCTCTACCAAATTTTGCAACAACATACCTTTATAGAGGAAGCATCCTTTGACCAAATAACTAGGTCATTAGCCTAATAGTTTGCGGATGGCGGCCATCTTTGTGTGAAAATCAATTCCCCCTATTAATTCAAACACGGTGAAACCAAATGGAACGAAATTTGGTACAGAGGTAGCACTAGCAGAGGGCACCTCAGTGTCATGTTTTATATCGCCGCCATCTTGACAGAAACGTAATGGCGGCCACACGAATGTTCAAAGCTTAAATCAAATTACGATTAACCTAATCATCCGATCTCTACCAAATTTTGCAACTACATACCTTTATGGAGGGAGCATCCTTTGACCAATCTAATAGGTCATTCGCCTAATAGTTTGCGGATGGCGGCCATCTTTGTGTCAAAATCGATTCTCCCTATTAATTCAAACACAGTGAAACCGAATGGAACGAAATTTGGTACAGAGATAGCACTAGCAAAGGGCATCTCAGTGTCATGATTATATCGCCGCCATATTGACAGAAACGTAATGGCGGCCACACAAATGTTCAAAGCTTAAATCAAATTACGATTAGTCTAATCATCCGATCTCTAGCAAATTTAGCAACAACATACCTTTATGGAGGGAGCATCCTTTGACCAAACTAATAGGTCATCAGCCTAATATTTTGCGGATGGCGGCCATCTTTGTGTGAAAATCGATTCCCCTTATCAATTCGAACACGGTGAAACCGAATGGAACGAAATTTGGTACAGAGGTAGCACTAGCAAAGGGTACCTCAGTGTCATGTTTTATATCACCGCTATCTTGACGGAAACGTAATCGCGTCCACCCAAATGTTAAAAGCTAAAATGTAATTACGACCAACCTAATAATCTAGTCTCTACCAAATTTTGCAACACCATATCTTTATGTGGGAAACATATTCAGACCAAACTGCAAGAACATCAGCCCAATAGTTTGCAGATGGTGGCCAAGTATGTGTGCAAATCGATTCCCCCTATCAATTCAAACACGGTGAAACCGAATTGAACGAAATTTGGTACAGAGGTAGCACTAGCAAAGGGCACCTCATATTCATGTTTAATATCCCTATAGCACGTTGTATTTCAACAAGCTACTACAACCAACATTCAATCATACTCCTTGAAAAGGACAAAGAGTTATAACAATACCCATGCATTTAGGAGAAAGTAGTCTATATGTTCTTTACTGAACATCTTGTTAATATTTGAAGATTAGTCTACGATTCCTGAAATAGTACAAATGCAACGAGCCTATAACGGCAATAATTAAAACACGAATATGTTTATAAAACGAGCGAAGCGAGTTTTATAATTTCCAAACGAATGTCTTAATCAACATTATAGGCGAGTTGCATACGACTGTTTATATTCGACGATAATTATAACGTTATTATATGGTCTAACATAAATATTCATACATATCTGTCGAGAATCTGTCGGTTGACTTCTTCTTCTTCTTGGGATTTGTATGGGCTCAGCATTTGCTCTCTACCCAATAACGAATTCCAAATCTTTGAAACATTGTTTATCCTGAAGTAGCACCAACAGATAGCGCACAGGTATTATGTGGGATCATTTTGTTATTTTGATCAAATAACATAAAATAGGCTGTTACAAACGCTTTAAAATTAAAATGTATCGTATTATCAGCTATTTATTCTTTAAATTCGATGCGTATAGAGTATCAACGGAAAGCAAATGATTTGAGTCCCAAATAGAACAGTCATGCCATCTGGCGGAAAAGTTTCGCACAGGAAATCCCTTTTCTGAACAAGAGCTGGGTTATAATTTCCGTGGATCAAATGTCGTATGCTTGCTGCGTCCATGACGTTCTAGTGTGTTTATATTAACAGCAGCAGTCACTAAAATTGTCGGCGAAATCGTACGAATGCAAGCAGTGTGTAGAAATTGAAGATGCGTATATTCAGGTACAGTGCTCTTTATTTTGCAATATTCCGTAGTTTGTTTATGCAAACATTATGGACGGTGAACACTTTCCGTGTCGGTGATTAATATAGACTAGGGTAGAATGATGGTGTGTTGCAAACTTCTGATCGTAGATTCCTAAATATCTTGCATATTTCATACCATTTTCTTGTTACCGCAAATGTTCGTGCTGAGTTTGTCTTCGTGTTTGGGATTGTAACTACAATGGTTACCGGGTGAGTTAGCCGTGGTCGTTACGGCGTGGCTGCTGGCAGTCGCTCACATACGGGAGGCGAGGAGGTTCGAATACACCTGCCGGCAACCTTGAAGATGGTCTTCTGTGGTTTCCCATCTTCCTTCCAGGCAAATGCCGGGGTTGGTCCCTAACTGTAGGCCACAGCCGCTACCTTCCAACTCCTCGCCCTTACATTCAAACTTTCCTCCCTAGACAACACTCCACACGTGCCGGCACTTGTAGCTCACCCCTTGGGTGTCCGCATAGCAGCTGCTACAAACTGGCGAGCCGAACATGTCCTCGGACACTCCCGGCACTAAAAGCCACACGCTAAAAAGAAGAAGAAAAAACTACAATGGTTGATCCGATATCCTTTACATTGTCAACATTCAAATCATGTAATTCATGTCCGACATGTTGCATTTTGAGCGCATGTGCGAAGCTATCCTTATCTAATTGGTCAATGAATGAAAATATTGAGCTCTGATTGGTGGGAGAAACTGTACCATAATGAAAAGTAGTACTTTAATGACCCTCATTATGATACAGTTTTCTGACATATAGCCTAATATTTACATTTTGACATGGTCGAACAAAAAAATACATTTATTTCTAGTCTGTATCTCCTTTTTCATGGAATGCTAATGTTAGATTGATGCTCTTAGTTTACTATTTTTATCCTATTTTCAATTTTGAAAAACATAGGCTTATGAGAACACCTTTTGTCCGTGTGTGCGTGTATGTGTGTGAGAGAGAGGTGTGTGTGTGTCCCTAATAACTTCTAAACGGCTGGAGCGATTTCAATGAAACTCGGTAAGTTCATAGCACTAGTCCGGTCGACCACGACCGTGCCCTTCAAATTTTGTTACGTCTCACCAATCCAACATGGCGGCTGTGCGAAATATTTCACCAGCATTCAATATCTCCGAAACAATTCCCGATATCACCCTGGAAATTTTAACAGTGATAAGGGAACTACTAGAAGTTTACCTATGTGACTTATGAAAAACTGGTAACTACATAACCAACATGGTGGCCACGCGAATTTGCATCTTTTAAATAGACGTTTCTCGCGATTTAACCAACCAAACGCAATAAACCTGGTGCAGTATATGTTTATACACATTGTAATGCACCGACATCTAACTTCGTTCAATTATTTACATAACCACAAGATGGCGGATGTGCGAAATATTTCACCGGCATTCTATATCTCTGAAACTATTAGCGGTATCACCCTGAAATTTTGTACGGAGATAAAGGGCACTACTGGAAGTTCATCTATAAGACTTTCAAAAACCGGTTAACTACAAAACGAACATGGCGGCCAAGCGAATTTGAAAATGTTAAATAGAATTTTCTCGCGATTTAATATTCCAAACGCAATGAAACTTGGTACAGGAAATGTTTATACACATTGTAATGCGCTGGTATCTAATTTAGTTCAATTGTTTACATAACCTCAAGATGGCGGATTTTAAAATTAAGTTTTTATTTCTTGTGTCGTAATCATGCGATCGAAGTGAAAGTGTGAATAATGAACCTACGTAATAATTTTCCTTTAATGGTACATGACTCTATGGCCTATACATTTAACAATCCATCATGGCGACCATCCGAAATATTTAGATGGCTCTGAATATCTACGAATCAATTATAGCAATCAAACTGATTTTTATGTTCATAGGGGCTATGAACTTAAGTTCACCTATAGGACTTTAAATAACCTGGTGATCAAAAATCCATTATGGTGGCAACGCGAAGTATAAATATTCACATGGACGTTTCTCGCAATTTAACCATCCGAGTGCAGTGAAACTTGGTACAGTAAATCCTTACACGAATGTTAACCCATTGGCATCTAATTTATTTCAATTGTTTCCATAACCACAAGATGGCAGCTGAGCGAAATTTTAAAATCTCGTTGTTACTTCTTGTGTCCTAATCATGCGATTGAAGTTTGAATGCTACACGTACACAATAATCTTCATGTAACAGTACATAACTCTAGGACCTACATATATAAAATCCAACATGGCGACCATCCGAAATATTTAGTCGGTTCTCAATATCTACGAATCTATTACAGCAATCAAACTGAAATGTTGTATGTTGATAGTGGCAATTAACATACGTAGGATATATGAAAATAGGCTGTATAGTTCTTCACGGAACTACTCTTATTTTTAGTATAACTGAAGAAGGTTACAAGTTAACCAAAACTGGTATTACATTATAATTAGTTTCAATACATTGGTGACTTAAGGTGGATTATCATTTGAAGGGTCCAGAGGAAGAAGGAGGAATGTCAAATAATGTAAAATGTTCAGGAAACGAGTTTTTAAGTTTCATTACTTATATGTATTTATATGTACGCGACAACTTGAAACGTCATTTTCTCACGACCCTCATTGTTCTCAGCCACATACAATTTTGCCTTCAATACGTCGCATAGAGGCCTTCAAGGGAGGATATGACGACCAGCAGAATGCAAGTGATGATGCAGTGGAGTGGATTACTTCTCTGGACATTCAACTGTGACTTTTAGTGATCACGAACAATGAATGTTACTAGATATTTATTACTTGTATATATTGTATATAGTATTACTGTATCATCTGTATGTCATACGAAATACATTTATTTAAGTGCGAATATATTGCGCAACACTGCTATTAGTAGCCTACAGTCAAGTTGGTAGAAGTTTGTACTTTCTCTTTCTTGCCCCAATAGAGGGGAAATCTTCAGAATTACGCGAAAATAACACATCACCTCGGCAGAGGTGGACGAGAGTAAATCTAGTGAACTTCTCTTTGGAGGAAACAATATCAACATCAATATCAAATTTTCAAACGTAAATAAAGGAAGCTTTTAGTATCTCTTGTAGACCCTGTGCTTTATTTAGTCTACTCACACAAGACCTTTCCCTAGAAACAACATATGATATATCGATGGTGTATTTCATTGAACACAAAGCATGCTAATAAAATTTTAATGCAGTTTCAAAGAGATTTGGCAGCTTTGCCCAGGCGTCTCGTATCTCATACTATCAGCAAATGGTAGGGACGTAATAGTTCTCTAGTCCTTTCAAACTGAACTTCATGAGGCAAGAAACGAGATGTATATTACTAAGTCGAGTGAACAATTTCCCGCCTTGAACTGGGTAAAAGAAATGACCACAGCTGAAAATGAGACGAACATTTTTCTAAAAAATACTGGCTAATAATTGTTTTGTAACATAAATAGGTTAATATTCACCTATTCATTTATTTTAATGAACTTTAATTTATTTATTCATTCTACGTAATATTTCATTTGTCTCGATACTTTTAAGATTATTTTATTAGTCTAGTCGCCTCCGTAGCGTAGCGGCCAGCACGATTAGCTGCCACCCCGGAGGTCCCGGGTTCGATTCCCGGCTCTGCCACGAAATTTGAAAAGTGGTATGAGGACTGGAACGGGGTCTACTCAGCCTCGGGTGGTCCAAATGAGTAAAGGGGGTTCGATTCCCACCTCAGCCATCCTCGAAGTGGTTTTCCGTGGTTTCCCACTTCGTCTTCGGGCAAATGCCGGGATGGTACTGCCCCCGTAAATTGAATTATACTGAGACCACGGTGGCTGTATTGGCATATGTGAATAAAGTTATGGCCGTCATAGTTGTGACGTGTATATTCATGACGTAGGCGTGGATGACGCAACGCTCGAGCAAGTAGGCTGGCTGAGCTTAGATTCTTGCTGACGTCACGATTTTGTTCGAGAAGGATCTTAGATTTACGACGCAGTCGCAGGGAAGCAAGTAAACGTGCTGAGGAAGAAGTTACGCTATTGGAGGAGAGGCTCGAACCAATGAATGATAGCTTGAAGGGAGACGGAGATTACTGAAACTACCATATTTAATAACTTTTGGCATGCAGAATTGTGGAAAACTATTTTCAGTTATGGCATTGATTTGGAATTTTGAAGAAATTAATTATATGTTTTTGAAATCTGAAAATCCGTCAAGAATAGCCAAAGTTGGAACTTCGAGTAATGATGGAAGAAGAAGCTATGGTAGGGATGGATACGCCCCTTCAAAGTTGATAAAAGGCCTTGCACAGCAAAGAGGAGTTTCTCACTTCGTGGTTTTAGTCTGACTTCATAGTCTGACTTCGTGTTCTGATAGAACAAGCATATCGTCATAAGCAAGCGTGGCAGAGCCCACTGCATCGAACAGTATTGGGTATCCAGCAGTGCAATTTTACTGTTACTAAAACTAGGCGAAGTTGGAGCGCACACATAAACGATTCTACAGTTTATCTATCAAGAATTAGCTACTGCATTTATACTAATTCAATAGTGCATTACAATATTGAGGCGTGTGCGAAAGTTGAACATTTTCATTATGATACTTCAGAAGATATTCGCATTTAAAGACTGCAGAGAAAAGTGTTTTTCTCGAATCCTGAGAAGCATTTTTATAATACCACATTCTACGCTACGGCAGACACGTGTATTGCAACCGTGATACTGAAGATTACATTTGGTGATACAACGCTACATTCTACTATGGAACTGTACAATCTGGCAGTACTTTCGACTAACATTATAATGGAAGTGGAGATGGAAGACTAAAACTTTAATGCAATTGGGACATACATCAGTAGTGTGAAGTAGCAACATGGAGCTTCGATAATCGTCATTCTACAAAGACGAGCATGTAGTGAACATTCAGCTACACTCATGCATCGTAATCCATCGCTGAATTACATCAAATGGCAGTGGAAATAAATTCATACTCCACAATTATGAACATTTCTGCGGAAATATTTGCAATGAACTTCATGGCTGATTTCTACAAGAACTTCAGGGAACTTTCAAGAGGGGCAAGGGTTTTTCCCAGCACACAAAGAAGAGTTTTGCCAGAGGGATGTCTATCGTCTACACGGAGCAGTGCGATTTCCGGAGGAGGAAGCTGTTCTATTCTCCGAGGGCGCAGGTTCCAGGTTCGAGGTCGGTGCACATCTATCCTGTGGTGAAATGGAACCAGCAGCAGTCTTCTGTGAAATTTTCTTCTAGAACTTCAATCCAACAGATAAGGTAGCCGTGAACGTTTCTTGATTTATTTGAGCCATTTTAGTGAGATCTGAGCAACTATCTTTCCCATATTTTCTGTCATATATTTGAGTGCCCCATATTCTTTTGCTAGATGTTTCTGTACTCTGTACACTTTGCAGCTTTATGCCATTTTCTTCGATTTATTGAGACATTATTATGTCATTTGCATATTTAAACATTTTGGATCAGTTTATACTGAAGTTAAATATTCTTTCATGAATTTGAATTTTTCTTGTAGTCACGATTTGACTGTAAAGTTAACGATTTTCTATGGCAAGTTTGAATTCAGACAGCGTGTCGTTTTATTAAAGTAATTCTTTCCAGTAAATTACTTTGACCAATTTTCTGTCATCCTCAAGAAAGAAGAATGATTAAAAGATTTTAGAGCGTTAAAATCTACTACTTTATCGACGATCTTGGAAATACTAGTCGTTTTTATGAACATGATTGAAACAAAGACATTTTTAGTCAATTCTGAAATACCATTGCATTATAGACAATTTTATGAAATATGAACTTTGAATACGATTTATTCAGTACACTATAGTAATTAACATTTGATAGGAGATTTTCTCAATTCTAGATTGAAACAATAATGTTTGCATTTTCTGGTCTATTTGCATTCTATTCGAATATTTCTGCAGTTAAATGAATTTTGCTTGAATATAGTATTTTTATACTGCGATAATTATGATGAGATTAATTCATTTTGATAGACCAGGGAGGCGTGTCTAATCGTATTTGCTATTAAATTTATTTGTGACTGGCAAATTTTTACTTCATATCGCTTCATGAATGAAACCCACGAAGGTTAAATATAATAACAGTTTTCGATACAATTGATGAATATAAGAATTTTTAAAGAGGAACTATGGATGTATAATCGTTAGTTCAGTGGACATGTAAAAGTCGCTGATGAATAATGCCCTTTAATAAGTGAAGGAGGTTCCCACAGTAATATTGATGATGATGATGATGAATTTATAAGTGGAGGTTTTTTGTGTGTATTGTGGAAGATTTTGATGCTATATATAATGAGATATATGATGAATTATGGGCCAATTTTGTGCGTTTGTGCGAGGTATGTTTCCGCTGAGTTGTATTGTTCAGGTCCATTGAAAATTATTCATGTGAAGTTACTGTTAAAATTAACAAGAGTGATAAATTGATTGAATTATAGATTTTGAATGGAGGTTACCGTCACAAATAATAATTATTAAATCTTATTAAACCTGAATCTAAAATTTAAATATAAGTAACCTTCATCGGTCGATTATATTACCACGATTTAAGAAAATATCAACCGGATAAACGTGTGGTTAATGTATTTCAAATATAAATAAAATATAAATAATGTACATAACTATGTAAATATCTATAATAATAATTTGAAACAAACGGGATTAATAGAGGCGTGTAAAAATTTTTCAATTGTCGTTTGACTAAGTTATGAACAATCTAAATGTTATAAATAATTATTGAACACTATGATATAACATTATGCGTTTTGCTATTAACATTTAAACAACGCTAGTTCGATAATTGGATTAAACATTTAAATAATATTTGAGATTAACAGAGTAATCCACTGCAATGTGAACGGAACTTGTATAAATTTTGCATGATAATATTTGAGTTGAGATGTGAGCATTTAAATTGTTTTGAATGAGAGCTAGACTCTGCGTTGGCCAGCATATGGTGACACTGCTTAGGGTGTATTGCAGGTGGCCAGATAACTGAATGGTGGAGGTCAAGGTCAACTACTTAGCGGCCTTGCGGTTATTAATAAATGTGTGTCAATGAACTAAATTATGAAGTTCATGAACAAGGAAACAAATGCTATATGTCTCGTCCCAGCTCCCTTATCCATTCCAATGTGCATTGTTGTTATTATTACGTTCTTTTGAGCTAGAGAAAGCTGAATTTTTGTATGTGAAGTCTACAGTCTTACAGGAGGACATGGTTGCATTGACAATGGCTTCAGACAGCCATAACTATTTTGTTGTTAAATTTTGTTAAAAAATATTTTTTTATGTGAAATAAATTATTGTGCAGTTTAAATTTTCTGGTCTCCGACTTGGTTCATTTTAAATATCGTGGTGGAGGTTATTGTGAGGGCATACTATTAAGTGATCCAGTTGAAAACCCAGACCCGAGATTAAATTGAATAGGTAAGTAAAAGGTAAGTATGAACCCCCGTATATTTTGGTGTGTTCCACAAAAATTTCATGTTAACTACTGTGCTCTAATCTCGGTAGTATCTGTCAGTGCCATTTTCATTGATGTAGCTGTGCCGGTGCAATCGATTATTGGCAATCCGATTGAGGGGGCGGATTTGTGACAGCCTACTATCCGGATTATCGGGGACAGTACCTACTGTAAGGCCACGGCCGCCTCCTTCCCTCTTCCTAGCCTCTCCATCCCAATCTTCCATCCCTTCCCAACCCTCATGAGGCCCCTGTTCGCTTTGCAGGTGAGGCCGCCTGGGCGAAGTGCTGATCACAGCTCCCCAGTTGTATCCATCCCGACCAAATGTTCCAAGCTCCAGGACACTGCCCATAGAGGCGGTAGAGGTGAGTTCCCTCGCTGAGTCCGTGGGAGCCACCAACCTAGAGGGTAAATTGACTAATTAAAAAAAAAATATTTGTCTAAATGCTTTTTATTATTTTCACATTCTTTCCGTTTACATTTTCATTTTCTGTTTTCGGTTCTGTTTTTGTTTTGGTTGTGGTTTTAATTCTGTGTTGGCGTTTTGTTTTGTTTTTGATTATGTTTATGTGTTTTGTTTTTGTTTTTGGTATTTTGTTTTCTTTTGTTTTGCTTTTGTTTTTTGTTTAGGTCTTGCTTGTGGTTTTGGCTATGGGTTTATTTTTGTTTTTATTTTGGTTTAGGTTTTGGTTGTGGTTTTGGTTTAGGGTTTATTTTAGTTTTTATTTTGGTTTTAGCTTTGCCTGTGTTTTTTTTCTTTTTTTATTTAGTCAATTTACCCTCTAGGTTGGTGTCTCTCACGGACTCAGCGAGGGAACTCACCACTACCGCCTCTATGGGCAGTGTCCTGGAGCTTGGAACATTTGGTCGGGATGGATACAACTGGGGAGGTGTGATCAGCACTTCGCCCAGGCGGCCTCACCAGCAAAGCCTCATGAGGTATGGGATGGGATGGAAGATTGGGATGGATAGGCTAGGAAGAGGGAAGGAGGCGGCCGTGGCCTTACAGTAGGTACCATCCCGGCATTTGCCCGAAGACGAAGTGGGAAACCACGGAAAAAGCACTTCGAGGATGGCTGAGGTGGGAATCGAACCCCCTCTACTCATTTGGACCACCCACCCGACAGTAGTGGCTATGCGGGCTAAAGCTCGGCGTTAGGTCAAGGGGCCAAGCTCGCTACAGACTCGGTAGACGCGTGGGTTCGAGCCCCACCGTCGGCTGTCCTTGAAATGGTTTTCCGTGGTTTCCCATTTTCAACACCAGGCAAATGCTGGGACAGTACCTTCTGACAGGCCACGGCCGCTTCCTTCCACATCCTTGCCCAGTTTCATTCATCTTCATCCTTTCCATCTCTCATCCCGACGCGCAGGTCGCCCACGGGCGTCGACTAGAAAGACCTGCACTCGGCCTGTCAGGAGGCTACACGAAAAAAAAAAAAGAAAAAAATTGGACCACCCGAGGCTGAGTAGACCCCGTTCCAGTCCTCATACCACTTTTCAAATTTCGTGGCAGAGCCGGGAATCGAACACAGGACCTCCGGGGCGGCAGCTAACCATGCTGACCGCTACGCTAGGTTTTGGTTATGGGTTGTTTATTTTTTAAAATTTTGGATTTTGTTTTGGTTGTGGTTTTGGTTATTGGTTTGTTTTAGTTTTTATCTTGGTTGTGGTTTTGGTTATGTTTTTATTTTGATTTAGGGTATGGTTGTGGTTTTGGTTATGGGTTTGTTTTTATTTCTTATTTTGTATTTTGTTTTCGTTGTGGTTTTGTTTATGGGTTGGTTTTTGTTTTTTATTTTGGTTGAGGGTTTGGTTATGGGTTGTTTTTGATTCAAGTTAATTTTCTTGGAAGGCTTTATAACCTTCCTTTAGTTCTTGCCTCATAAAATGTAGATATTGTATATTGCAAAGTACTAATAATAGCTAAATATATAAGAATAGAGAGATACTTTACAATAGCATGGTGAGCTTGTCCAGCCTCAATATAACCCAACTAAACGGAGATGATACACGGCGCAACTCCCATGAATCAAGTCAGCAGTGACAAATGACAAAGCGAGCAAACATTCTCCCCTCCTACGCTGGCAACCCCGCTCCATTTTTTAAACTGCGTCCTACATGTGAATATGCTGAGTTGTGACACCACAGAGGGAAAGGAAAAGATATAGAGAAGAAAATCTCATTTTTGTCTAACCGAATTCTCATAACTTGTGAATGGATTCCATAAGCTTGTGACACCACGTACAAGCTGGTTACGTACAAGTGGAACATCACTGAAGAGCCTCTGATGGTTAAAAGAGCCGACACGTTTATACGCTGGGTATTCAAAGGGAAATTACACGTGACAAATAAAGGATAGAAGCCATTAGGTTGTGTGAGTCTTCAGTCTTTTGACTAGCGACTTCAGTGCCGTAGTTGGTAGCATGCTGAGCTTCTATGCCCAAGATCGCGGGTTCAAACCCGGCCGAAGTCGTCGGTTTTTTTAAGAGCGTTAAAAATCCCTCAGTATGCCTTCCTTCAGAGGGGAAGTAAAGCCGGCGGTCCCATGTTATAAATTTTTGGCATGTTAAAGAACCTTCCACTAATTACACCTGTGTGGACCTAAATTATAGGTTAAACAACGCTCTTAGGGTTCCTACGTTCGTCGCCAGGAGCTGACTGCGGTGGTGTCTAGTAGCCAAGTTCCGAACTAGTAGTTGTTGACGGTGGCGTTTGGCGGCAAAAGTAGGAACTACTTAAAATTCAATGTCTGCAGTCCTTACTTGAATTAAAAACAGATAACATACACTAATACAGACATCACAATTAACACCGGTTATCAGACAGATTCTACACACACCCAAAGTATACGGGGCTACATGACCGCGTTATCGCAGCCCCTAAACTAAGGAACCAACCAACCAGTCTTTTGACTGGTTTGATGCAGCACACCACGCCTCCCTGTCCTGAGCTAATCGTTTCATCTCTACATAGCAACCACACCCTACATCCGAGGCAATCTGTTTAACATATTCTAACCTTGGTCTACCCCTACAGTTCTTGTCCTCGACCCTTCCTTCCATAACTAAGCTAGCTATTCCTGGGTGTCCTAGTATGTGTCCTACCAACCTAGGTTGTGTAATGAACAAATAGTACAAGCTTCTGACCTATGTGGGATTGTCGATATTGCTACATTTCAGTAGTTCAACACAATATAATCCCAATTACTGGGACATGTGATAAAAATCAGAAGAAAACTACATGTAATTAAAATGTATTAAAATATATACAACTAGCAGTAGTGCCCGGCTTCGCCCGGTGGATTTGTCTGTTTTATGGATGATAATGAACAGCCTACTACAGAACTGGCACATGAAACTTAAATAATAGAAAACAATATTTTAAAAATATATATTTTTGTGGTGGTGGTGGTGGTTGTAGTGGGGGTGATAAGTAGTCGGCCTACAGTATAATGGACGTAACATACAGGTCATTTTCCCGTAATGAAATTATTAATAGGGAAACAGCTATTTACTAACTACAGCACTGACACATGTAATGTACAAACAAATTTACGGGGGAAAAAAATTAGAAAGAGGAGTAAGTGAAATAAAAGACTCTGCCTAGGGCCTGTATCTCATTGGCTGTTAGAAATGTACAGACCAATAGTGTCGTCTTTGGTCGCATAGCGCGGTAGAAAAATAATCAGAACTCTTTGGAAAACTTCGGCTTTCCCGAACTACTGAGGTAGCAATAGTATAATTTATCGCCACAAAGCGCTTAACGATAAGTTTCGGAATAAAGGAAGGTAAATTTGAAAGCACCAACGCTTATTGCAGCTGATAACCTCAATGTACTGCACCATCACCATTGCACTTATACAGAGGCATAATATTTTCATGATGATAACTGTGTAAAGGGGCCTAAGAAATCATTTTGCACTAATGACCCCCCCCCCCCCCCCCCCCCCGTGACCGCAATTTATAAACAGCGCAAGATGCAACTATTTCCGCAATTCTGCACCCGAACACTGGTAGGAGCGATGTGATGCAGTCCGAACTGCCCGTCAACAATGGACTTATTAAAATACTCTTACAGTTACACTACTACGGACATGAATGGTTCTAGGGCCTTAATACGTGGTTTTCAAGTTCATCTTGTCTGTTATTCTAAATGCAGGGAATGGGGAGCGTTGTCCAAAATATCAAGTGGACAGTGTTACCAGCAGGGTTTCAAAGTGTATGTAAAAGTTGGTGCAATTAGGAGAAACGGTGTAGATTTGTGATGACGGGCCTAAATGCAGGGAATGGAGTGGTCTGTCCAAAATTTAAAGTGGATAGTATCACCCGCAGGGTTCCAAAGGGTAAGTATACAAAATGTGGTTCAGGTCGGTGAAACGGTGTAGATTTGTGCCAAAGGGCCTAAATGCAGGGAATGGAGTGGTCTGTCCGAAATTTAACATAGCCTAAACTGTTCCTCTTGAATCAGGCTATCATATACAAAAAGAATTTTTCGAATCCGACTGGTAGTTCCAGAGATTAGCACGTTTAAACACATAAACACACAAACACACAAACTCTTTAGCTTTATTATATTAGTATAGATTATGCAATAAATTAGATTCGAGAATTCTTCAGTTTGTTGTAATTCGATGTTTTGCAACAAAACCATTGATGACAGATTTGTTTATTCAGTATACCCTGAAACATATATTAGTGATTTATATCACACATGTAAAAACTGGGTTATAAATACAGTATACTCTCCATTATCCGGGCTAATAACCGGGATGAAAGGCACAGATAATCGGAATACATGGATATCCAAAAGCAAGTGTTTATTGCAAGAGAAATGCCGTCTCTTATATTTTTAAACACAGTATAAGGTGTAAGCCTCCATGGCTTAGGCGGCAGATCGCCGGCCTCTCACCGTTGGGTCCTGGTTCAAATCCTGGTCACTCCATGGGTGATTTGTGCTGGACAAAACGGAGGCAGGCTGGTTTTTCTCCGTGTACTCCGGTTTTCCCTGTCACAAATTTCATTCCAGCAACACTCTCCACTCTCATTTCATTTCATCTGTCATTCATTTAATCATTGTCCGAGGGGAGTGCGACAGTCTTCGGCAGCCGGCACAGTTCATATCCTCACCGCTAGATGGGGGCTTCATTCATTCCATTCCCTAACCTGATCGGTCGACTGGAAGCAGGCTGTGGATTTTCATTTTCACCATATAAGGTAGGCTATAATACATTTATAAAGTTACCGGAACTGCACTGCAAACATACGTACGAAGAATGAATTCAGACAACTCCTCTTCTTGTTTTAGCCTTTGTCCCACAGAGTAGGCTCGTCCCTTGTGCCTCCATCTTGCCCGGTCTGCAGCGTTCTTCTTCTCCACAACATTGCCTGCTCTCTTTTCCCAGTTGATTTGGTCAAGCCACCGCTTCTTTTATTCTAATGACCTTTAATTTATTAATTTATTCTGCGCAATACTTTAAGTATTATTTTATTTGTCTCAATTCATTTATTGATCGTTCATTTGTCTCAATACTTTTAAGATTCTCTTATTTGTCTCAATGCTTTTTTGTTTTCATTTTCTTTCCGTTTACGTTTTCATTTACTGTTTTAGGTTATATTTTAGTTTCTGTTTTTGTTTTGGTTAAGGTTTGAATTTTGTGTTCGTTTTTTTGTTTTTGTAATAGTTGTTTTCAATGTTTATGTATTTTGCTCTTTGTCCTTTGTTTTTGTTCTTTTTTTAGGTTTTACTTGTGGTTTTGGTTATGTTTTGGATTTGGTTTTGGGTTTTGGGTTTGGTTTTGTTTGTGGTTTTGGTTATGGCTTTGTTTTTGTGCTTGTTTTTTAATTTTGGTTTAGGGTTTGGTAGTGGTTTTGGTTATGTTTTATTTTATTTTGGTTGAGGTTTTGGTTATGGGATTGCTTTTTTTTATTTTAGTTTTGGTTTTGTTATGTGTTTGCTTTTGATTTTGATTTTGGTTTTTGACCGTCCTTGTGGTCGCTTGCCTACTACAGAGGTGTGCAAATTGTTAGAATCAAATAAAGAATTTAAACCAGTCACAATTTTGTATTCAAAATCATTTTATTGACCAACTGCTGGCATATTTTGTAGCCCTGCTTAGTAATGTATTCTCATCCGTGGACTTACACCTTTTCCCATAAGAAATTACGTCTAGAAACGATTAGAATAGGGGATTCCGAGGGATACCTGAGCTGGGTCCGTTATCCACTTTGGAATGTAGGCCTACCCTCTAAGTCAGGTGATTTCAATGCATGGTCCATGAATCTTTGAATAATTCAAGAGCGGATCATATGCATAACAAGACTCAAAATATTTGTGATATAAATTCACACGAAAAGTAATCAAAACAAAACGTGTGGAATTTTGCATTAGTAAGGCTCCTCTGTTAGTGGAAATTTTAACAAATTATTTTACATTCAGTTTCTTAAAAGAAAATATAATTAAGACTCTTGGTTAAACATTTGAAGTAATTTCAACGCCTTACAAACATATTTAGTTCATTAAGCCTGTAACTGTACTAATTATCGGAGTGGCGGTTTTTTTAGCACAATAAGGAAATCTTTATTTTATAAACATAAAATCCTTTTTTTTCTCTCAACAAACAGATACTAAACTCTCCATTTTTAATCCTTTTCAAATCACTTCACAATCAATTCTAAAACAAGCCTACTATCTTCTATTCTTAACAAAAAGAATCAGAACAACTGACTATCTAAAAAAGAATATCTATACAGATATGGAACTCCATATCTCCACCCATTACTAGGACATCACAAAGAATGCCATAGCCCAAGTGCTAGACTCTTTGCAATGCCAGCAAGAGGTGGCCAGGCTACTAAATATTGATTCCCTTAATAAAATGAAATGTTTCAAGCCGTGAAAAGTATATACTGTAAATGTAATTTTTGGAAACTGCCGTCTCTTTTCATCTAGTTGTAATGCTCCTTTTGCCACTGTGTCCTCGCAACTCCGTAGTATATGTCCGTATCAACGCAGGCGAGCTTCCGGCATCTTGTCAGGCATCGGAGCGACACCAAGGGTGCCTCTTACATGGACATTGGTGACATAATCTAGTCTTGTTAGGCCAATGGACCAGCGCAGCATCCTCATCTCCATGGAGTGCAGCACTTGCTCAGATCTGTTGGTTATTGGCCAACACTCAGTTCCGTACAATGCTAAAGGTCTGATCACAGTGAGGTGTACTTTCGATGTCAGCTGTACAGAAATCTTACGATCACATAAAACTCCTGTCACCTGTCCCATTTAGCCCAAGCTCTATTTGCACGCAATCGCACTTCTCTCAATGTGTCTCCCAATATCGGAATCCAGTGATCTTGTTGAGTTGTTTTCCATCAATATACGAGGGCTGTATTTTTTCAACGTCCGATGGGCTGTATAAAAATAAAAGATTTACGTACCAAACTGATTGTATTACTGAATGTTTGCTTGCTTTGTACTTATGTTTCAACATAATTGCCAAAATAATTGAAACATTTGTCGTACCGTTACGCCAGCTTTCCAACGTCCTCTGCAAAGAATTCTGCCGCCACTGAGTTGGGTACGTCTGGAGAGTCTCCTGAAGTTTATCCTTTTTGGCGAGGCGTTGGCACCCAACCATACCCTCAATTCTCGAAAAAGGTAAAAATTGTTCACGACAGCACTCTGCCAACGTTACGATAGACTTTCTCAAAGAATTCAAGTGGGAAGTTTTCAACCATCCGCCGTTTAGTCTAAACCAGACTGAATGATTTTCACCTTTTTCGAGAATTGAAGGTATGCAAAAATTAATTATTTCAGCATGTAGAGCACACTCCGGGGAATTATATCACACCAAAAAAGGAAATTCAAATTTTTGACCGCAAAACACTTCCCAGTGTCCTTCAGTAAGGCGTCAAAGTTTAGCCTAATTGACACAGTCATTTCTTTCTTGATACCCTCATTTTTCAAGGGGTTAGACCTCTTCTGAGACCACCTCGTGGTGTAGCGGCTAGTACTCTTGGCTGTCGCCCTAAAAGTTTGGGTTCGATTCCCAGCTCTGCCAAGAAATTTTAATTCTGATGTGAGGTCCTTAAAGGCACACTCAGCCACCTGAGGCAAAATTGAGAAGAGGTGGGTTCGATTCACATCTCAGCCATCGTGGAAGTGGTTTTTTCCTGGTTTCCCACTTCTACTTCAGGCAAATGCCGGGATGGTACCTACGGCCTCTTCCTAACCAAATCCTACCTCAATACAAATACAACTTTGTCAGTCGCCAGTTAGCATAAATAGGGAGTATAGAATGGACGATGCTCCAATAATGTGGAGTTTGCGATGACATCGTAGATTAAACGTTGCCAGGCGGGAGATCACCCGGCGCGGAGGGTAAAGGTTTTCAGCATACGATGAAGATGAAGGCACGACGCCACGCCCTATTCATTTTCCATGCAGGGTAGTTGGCTGTATATTGCCTTGGGAGCAACCCCCAACAAAGGGGTGATATAACTGCTTGCTCCTCGGGGACAGCAACCTACATAACGACATGTGTGACTGTCTATTACCGTGTCAAACAACGATGACAAATTAACCACTATTACCACCCTTGTAGTTAAGTTGTCAGATGTGCTGCCTAGGGATGTTACTCTTATATCCACCCTTCCAGTCACATGACGCAATGCGATTAGCTCAATTGTTCTCTGATTGAGTGGTCTGATGTTCACAAACCGTATCTGACGTATTTTCTGGCTATAGTTTTGCTTCTACCAAGACATTAAAAGTGTCTTCTGACTAATCCAGGCCAGAATTGGAACTAATGGAAGCTGGATGGGGGCATAGGAAAGAGTTTCCTGTCTCGGAGGAAAATATCCATGACTTTGTGAAAAAATAGCATTAGTTCAGGCTACGAAATCCAACGGAACAAAACACCTCTCGGTGTAGCCTATATTAATTAATTCATTCATTCATTCATCCATTCATTCATTTTTATTTAAGACTGTTTTTCCTTTCAGCGTCCAATCTAGTCTTGCAAACCTCTGTTTACGAACGAGTCGCGTCCAATCAAATAATAATAATACTACTACTAATAGTAATAGTAATAATAATAATAATAATAATAATAATAATAATAATAATAATAATAATAATCTATATACGAGGGCTGTTTTTTAAGTAATACCCGTTGTGATATTACGCCGTTGCAGCGCTGCGGTCGGCATTCCGTGCAGGTGCGCTGTGTACCTGCATCTATTGGCAAGGCTGAGACTCCATTATGGCAACAGTCGCCCATATGTGGGTGTGTCGACAAGCCATTGAAATGGCATCGCCGATCGCGAGTGCCGCCGACCCGTAAACGAGAAAGAAAACTCCCCTGTAAGATATCCTGCCGTTCGGCCACCACTGTCAGGCAAACTGCGTATGTGGTCAGGATAACTCCTAAACATAGTCAGTTCTCCCGGTAAGCACGCAATTTTCATAACAGTGGTGGCCAAATGGCAGGATATCTCACAGGGGAGTTTTCTCTCTCGTTTACGGGTCGGCGATACTCACGATCGGCGATGCCATTTCAAAAGCTTGTCAACACACCCACGCATGGGCGACTGTTGCCGTAATGGAGTCTCAGCCTTGCCAATAGATGCAGGTACACAGCGCACCTGCACGGAATGCCGACCGCAGCGCTGCATCGGCGTAATATCACAATGGGTATTACTTAAAAAACAGCCCTCGTATATGATACGCTAAGGTGTATGTTCCACAAAACTCAAGCTCCTAAACCAGAGGGAGTTAGAAGGAGTGGTTTGTACCAAAATCTTCCAAATCGTCTCAAAAGTACTGGAAAAATCTTGCACTTCTTGAAAAGACAACGGAAATATACTTATTTGTTTATAAAGTGCTTTTAAACAAATAAACAAGACGATAGCCCCTAGCAGAACTGTGTCGCATACAGTCCCATAGCACTAGGGCTGGGCGGGTAGTCTGTACACATGGGGCACATACAATCCATTGTGCAACCAGCAGCAGTGATTAATTGCTCTCTGATTTCATAAATATTGACAATTTGTTTAAAAAGTGCGTTTAAACAAATAAACATATTTATAGAAGGCCGCATAACAGTAAAGCCAGGCGGGTGGTTTATATACATGCGAGAGTTCTCGAACGGGTCCGCTAGTAATAATAATAATATTGTTAACGCTCCAGACGTGCCCTGGTGCTCCTCAGGTAGCGGCATTTCATCCGAGGCATAACCAGTTAATTTCTGCATCCGGCATTCTATGGGTTTGCTTTTTATACATATAGCCATTTTTGTTGTTATCAGCCGTCCCTAACAGACGCTGTTGACAGCTGCGGGTTCCGGGTCAGACGCTACCATTGTAGGTTTAATTTTGGAGTTTTCCGTCTCCTAGGCAAAGCCTTCACTACGACTCAGGAGTCCTGCCTACTCCAGGTACTACCCTCCGGGACCTGGGGCTGCATGTGCAGGTGCGCCATGCCCTGAGTAAAGCTATCAATGGGAGTCTCCACCTGCCACTGAAACGGCTCCCTCGCATTTTTGCACCCTCTAATGCCAACTGACTGTGCCAGGATTTGATCCTGCTTCTTGGGCTTAGGTGGCGAGAACGTAACCCCTGAGCCACGCAACCAGTCAGTCACCTCCATGATCCCCCATTAGCTGTTAGCACTGCGACCTTCTCTGCTTCTACACATATTTAAATCGTTAAACACGCCTCCTGCGTCTACCTCTGCTTATCTAACCCTCTATAGCCGAATCTTAGGTCATTTCTCGCCTATTCCCATCACAGTTGAATCGGCTCATTCAAACAGCCTCATCCAAAGTGTCCATTTCTAAATGAACCTTCAGCTCTTCTTTGCGTGTACCCTCCGTAGTTCACATCTAATTGTCCCAACAATCATTCATTTACCCTCGTATCACTTACCACCAGCTTATATCCTGAATCCACACTACTCTCACTTCCATACAGCAAGGTGGGATTAAATACTGAGAGATATAGAAAGCGTTTCTTGGCTACACTAACTTCTTTCTTGCAGAATACAGTGGATCACATTGACTGCATTGACTTCTCTGCTCCTTGACTTTTACAATACTACCAACCTATGGCAATACACAGGCCGATTTTATTTGAAACTAGCAGCCCACCCCGACTTCGCCTGGTATCTTTACGGTTTACCCAGCGTAGGCTTAAAACGCAGGACGGCAGGTCCTAGACGCAATTCACAAAAGCCGAGGTAAACAGCGGAACTCCAAACACATATACTCTTCTCTGAACTCGACGCGACTCGATAATTTGCTGCTACCTGTAGCTTGGGTGATAGGCTCACTCGCTAGCTCGTAAACTTGCTCCAAAGTTAGTAATTTAAATTTCCTCAGAATGGAGATTGTTGGAAGAAATAAAAAAATACGAGCCTTACAGTAGGCGCATATGATGTGTAACATCTAACATAGAAGAAAACTCACGTGCAATTGTTGACACACCGGTATTTTATACTATCATTGGCACAAATGTTAATCTATTGTAAAAGGGAGCGTTTTACAGATATTGTAGTTTATAAAACGGAACTCATTTTATTAAATGATTTGTAGCTTCCACCAGCACTATCCTAAATAAAGAATACGATATGGATCAACTAGATTAATAGACGCGACACCGCTCATAACCATAAATTCCTTATTAACACATTCACTGACCAACACGTAATGTCATATGGATTCTATTAAAATGAGTCATATTGATATGATAAATATCGTTTAAAATGATAATCTGGTAGCAAAAATATCTACCCCGTCCGGGATTCAAACACAAGATCTCTAGATTCACAGTCATAAGCACTAACCCCACGGCTATTACGACTATGCAAATTTTGTGCACAAGATGGTGACTTATTTCCACGTTCCAATAATACTGCATTACGGGATTAAGTCTCATTTATATTTTGCTTGTTTCGATAATGTTCCTGCGTGAAATTGAGTTTAAAATGCCTTATGAATAGGCCCTCTTGTGAGTAAAGAGAATGTATTCAGTAATAGTTCATGAAGGCTTGTTCAATTCTCGTATAACCACAACGATTATATTATATTGATGACTGCATTACCGTTATGTGGGTTAATATTTGAAGAGCCATTGTGCATAAACACAATACCGGCAATGCCGACTACTTACAATGTTTGATATTAAGGCATTTTACCATTTAAATACTGATACGAAGACTTCGAACATGTACCATGTCATTTGTTTCAATCGCTTGACACCAGAGTTCGCATGAGCGTTTTCCTTTCAGTATGTCATATACATTCCACATGGCCGACAGTAAGTCATGGTATCAATTTCAGACACCGCGCGCTCATTGTTTCTCGTACCACTGCCAGCTGGGTCTTACCACTGCCCGCTGGATCGATCGATCGAGCGGGCAGTGCATACTTCCGTTTTCTACCACTGCCAGCTAGTACGCCTTCGTTCGATCGATCGAGCGGGCAGTGCATACTTCCGTTTTCCACAACTGCCAGCTAGTACACTTCCGTTCGATTGATCGAGCGGGCAGTGCATACTTCCGTTTTCCACCACTGCCAGCTAGAAAACTTCCGTTTGATCGATCGAGCGGGCAGTGCATACTTCCGTTCGATCCACCACTGCCAGCTCGATCGTTCCGATCCACTTTCGTCCCCAATTTTCAAAATCACTCCCACAAAACTATCCAGCAACCGAGCGGTAAAATGTTACACATCAGAATGTAAAAACACATATAGTGGGCGATATATTAAAGATAGAGATAATATTACGCTGTCGCGGCCTTTTATGTTCATGCTGAACAATTCTTACACTAATAGAATATAGATATTTTTAAGGGTTTACCTAGCGTAAGCTTAAAAGTCGCATGGTCGGCAGGTTTTTCTTCGACTCACTTTAATCGTTACTACTCGGCTTCCTTTGGTAATAAATGATTTATTTTTTTACTATAGAAACCTTCCTCAAGAAATCCTTTACAGAATGGTGTAAACCGCATCATCAACCAACCTGTGGTTCTCGAGATTACCCGTTGCATCCAAGAATCGGAGACTTTGTTTTATACTAAGTAGAGATGTATACCACTTTCTTGTGGACACGATAACTACCGTCTTTTTGCACCAATAACTTTCGAACCTATACATAAAATACAACTAATCAACATCTCGGTCGAGTTCTTTAATGGGAAACATCGGGCAAAGGGGGTGGAAAGGAGGGGCCTTTTTCGAAAATGTGAAATTTCGCTATAACTTTCTCACAAGGGAAGTATCAGGCAAGACAGCTCGAAACCTATCTTGAAACTTTGTGGACGCAATCGTTGTACTATAAAAGGACAATGTGCGGTAAATCAGCCGTCAGATTGAACTGCAAAGCTCCGAAATCATGTGGCGAATCTCTCATATAAATCAATGGGAAGTAGCGAGTACCGTACATGTTGGAGTGGACAGCCCTGACTGCCCAAGCACTCAAGGTCGGTGGGAAAGAGCCACACGCTCCAGTCAGCATATACGCCCCACCTCGCTACTACTCCGAGTGTCACAGGGATGCCCAGCTCCTCAAGCCGTCATGCCTGCGTACCAGGATGTCAGGTACGATTTCGGAGCCTAGCAGTTCAATCTGACGGCTGATTTTCCACACGTTGTCCGCTTATAGTACAACGATTGCGTCCACAAAGTTTCAAGATAGGGTTCGACCTGTCTTACCTGATACTTCCCTTGTGAGTATGTGATAATTCGAAACCATTCAAAGTTCATACATTTCTTCGGATAAGGACGAGAAAGGTTTCTCAGTAAAGTTCTTTGATAGCACCAACCATTGGCCAAAGGGGAGGTGAAAAACTGATGTTTTGGAGGAAAAACTCATACCACCCTTAACACGCACAATATAAGAACCGTTTGAAACGGTCAGTAGTCGCCTAAGAATTACCTGAAACTTTTATCTGAAAGATTTTTTATATTACCCTCCCTTACGCCAAGAAATGAGCAACTTTTGTTCGGAATGATAAGAAAATGGGGCTTCTTGTATGCTGAGCATGGGAACGTTTGTAGGTGCACAACAATTGCCGAAGTTAGTGAATTCGAAATATTTGTATTTGCCCAGTGAAATCTACCTCCGCTTTCAGGCGTGCTAAGTGGGATTTTTTTTGGGGGGGTGGGGGTGTAGGTGTCCGTTGTGACCAGGACTTCGAAAAGTTCTGATCTACAGGGACTTCCACGGCGCGTGGAGGGTCGGACGAGCACATGACAACTCGCTGAGATGTGGTCGAGAGAGCGCCCGTACGAATCGCATGTAAATAACAAGCACTCATAATCTCTACTTCGTATAAAACAAAGTCCCCGATTCTTGGATATTACTGGTAAACTCGAGAACCACTGGATGTATTTTAATGCGGTTTTCACCATTCTGTAAAGGATATCTCGAGGATGATTTCTGTAGAAAATTATTTATTTATGATCAAAGGAAGCCGAGCAGTAACGATTTTAGTGGAAAAGTCCAAAAAAAAAAAAAAAACTGGCGTCCGAGCACTTTTTAAGCTTGCGCTGGGCAAACCGTTAAAAATAGCCTCAATTTCTCTCATGATATTTAGTTTGAGTTCATCTAGATTGTGAGGGTTTATTGCATAAACCTTATTTTTTAATTTCCCCACAGATAAAAACTGAAGCAATAGGCTTTAACCCTTAGCAATAACACGTTATACAATTTTGAAACACAATAACAATTAAACAATAACAACGTACACACGTTATTAACTTACAACACTTATAACTTAAAATAGGCTATAAACGAAATAACGAAGTCAACTTTACTCGTCAAATCCTGCGACGCAACTGTCTCAGCTCCGTGTTGCGATGTGCTCGTCTGACCTTCGGCTCGACCTTCTACCGGCAACGCTGCGCCAGCCGTGCGGCTGGCCCCACTTTGAGTGAAAGACCTTGTAGAACCCGCGATCACATTTCTTGAGCTAGTGATTTTCTCCACACTCCACACATTGGAGTAGCAGTGAATGGTACGCAGTTTCAGGGCCGTAGAGAGCGAACACGGGCCCTAGGTTAAGAGCTTCCGGGCCCCTACACATTTCTTGACCTGGTACATTATTTTGGAGGTATCTATATATTTAAAACACTAAGCTGTTTTTTGTACACACGAGATTGTGAAAACGACTTAACCGATTGGCTTCGTAAATCATTCTAACGAAAGCTCTTGGCCAGCAGATTTGCAGAGTGTCTTTAAAATAAACAAATATGTTATCATATATTTTTAAATTTATAAACAAAACTGCAAAATTATTGGCTCAAGCGCATGCGCAGAATCACCTTGGTTAATGACAGACATGGCGGATGTCCACCGCGTTTTAATGTAATAGTTATTTATAAGAATTATAATAAAGGAGGGGAATAGTGAATATGAAGTTTCCACGATATAAACAGGAATAGAATATTATAAAGGACGGGAAATGTAGAAGAACTTATACTGACTGTTGAGTGTGAATGTTGCTTAAGTACCTTAATATTGCGCTACATTTGCAGTGATTCGGTAGCTCAGATGGCAGCGCTGAAGTCATAGTTTGTACATCGCCCAGGGGAAGCAGTTCGAATCCCACCTCTGCCACATATTTTTATTTCCCAATTATTCTTTCTGGCTATTGGTAATACATTGTCTTAACATATTTTACTTTTATTATTCCCGTAAAGTAAGGAATTCTCCACGATTTACGTTCCCATACACTTTTAAATGATTAAATAAAATATGGCCACAATCGCTTTCGCCATGAGAGACAATTGACGAACATAATTCATTTGATGGACTCAGACATCGTGGTCACTCATCCCCGTCTACTTTAGTGTGTGTGTGCGTCTCAAATTTTCTCTGATAACCTGTGTTATTGTGATGGCTGTACTGATGTGTGCATTTGTAATTAAAGTGGGGAATGGGAAATTGACGACCGAGGCTTTAAGTTAGGAACTATCCCGGTATTTACCTGCAGTGGAAGTGGCAAACCACGGAAAAGCACATCCTAGATTGTTGAGATGGGAATCGAACCTTGCCCTTCTTAGTTTTTCCTCAAGAGTGCGCCCCGTTCCAGCCCTCAGACCAGAATTACATTTCTAGAGAACTGGCGGATAAAGGATCCTCCGTATCGTAGTGTGATCTTTGTTTTTGAGAATTAAAAAGAGGGGATTGAAGAACTTCAACAGGCGTTTGAGTTCGTTTGTTGTTTAAGTAACTTAATATTGCTTTGGAAGTCTGTTGACTGGGTGGCTCAGGGGTAACATTGCGGACCCAGGAATGAATTTAGCATAGTCGAAGGAGTTCACACCTCACCTCAGACATGTATTTCTATTTCCTAATTATTCTTTCTGGCTATTGGTCATTCATTGTCTTAACATATTTTACTTTTATTATTCCCGTACAGTAAGGAATTCTCCTCAATTTGCATTGCCATATACTTTTAAATTATTAAATAAAAGATGGCCACAATCGCTTTCGCCATGAGAGACAATTGACGAATATAATTCATTTGATGGACTCAGACATCGTGGTCACTCAGGCCCGTCTACTTTGGTGTGTGTGTAAATTTTTCTATGATAACCTGTGTTATTGTGATGCCTTTACTGATGTGTGCATTTGTAATTCATGTGGAGAATGGAGAATTGACGACCGAGGCTTTAAGTTAGGAACTATCCCGGTATTTACCTTCAGTAAACGTGGCAAACCACGGAAAATCACATCCCAGATTGTTGAAATAGGAATCTAACCTTGCTCTCCTTAGTTTTGCCTCAAGAGTGCACCCCGTACCAGTCCTCAGACCAGAATTAAATTTCTTGGCAAACCAGGGTTCGAACCCGGAATCCGGGGCGATAGCTCAGAATTTAGCCTTAAGATTTGGCTTCCCTGTGTTTATACGATTTTTGACAAGCACTGAACATATAGTCTAACCCTTAAACTCTCCATTACGGTGGCTGTCGAAGTGAGTCTATGCTCATTCCAGTAGTTGGCGAAGTATGCTCCCTTGCTTAATTTACTGTCATGGAAAAAATGCAAAGGATTGTACCTACAACAGGTGATGGAAATTGCTTATTTAAAGCAGTTTCGTACTGTTTATTCCAAAATGCAGAACGTCATCCTGAGCTGCGTCTGCAAGTAAATTGCAAAAATTGTTGTTGGCATGAATAATTATAAGGATTTTATTATTGGCGATCAGTATCATCGCATTCTCATCAGCAACAAACTTGAGAATGAAAGTATCTGAACTTCATTGTATAAATGAATATTATTGTTTAATGATTATTTGTTTAGAGTACATAACAATGACTCTAACCACGCTGTTGATTTTGGCAATGGAAGTATTATGTGCCATTTAATATTTGGCGGCTGCGTTGATGCAGGCCACTATAATGTTATTGAATATGACGCAAATTTGGAGAAAAATGCTACAATAAATATATCCATTTGACGAAAAAGAATATTAGCCACAAAAAAAGTGGGAAATCGAAGAAAAATACGAAGCCACTTTTAAAATCTAATATAAATATGCCATTTCAGAAACAATTCCAGATATTATGCCGTACAGTGTATGGTCCTTGACGAACAAATGTAAACATTGTTCTGCACTGTATTTCTGTAGCGAGAAATCTACGCTTGGTTACTTTGACCTTTGGTGTTGTAATGGCAAAATTGATCTTACTAAATATAAAATATTTGACAGACTGCAACAATTTTTCACTGGAAATGATACCTCAAGGAATTTAGGAGAGAATAATCGGCAGTACAACAAATGCTATGTCCTTGGTTTCATTTGGTGCCAATGTCACTGTGCCACATGCATACGGTCCATATTGTTTTAAAATGTATGGAATTGCACATCATCGCATTTCTTCGTTAATGTATATTCCAAAATTATAAGCGACGGTTCTTGCGGCCAGTTGTATATATTACACTCCTCAGAATTCTTGAATTCCTTGGAATTAAGTGATTTGCTTCCACATACTCCAAACGATTGACCCATAGTTATGCTCCTTAGAAAACTGAAGTTTCCTAAGGGCTCATAAATACTACCATATTAATTATAAGAAATGTGTACCAAAATTGCTTGAATTTGGAAATAATAAGTGCAGTTAAAATCAGGCGGATGATCTAACCCTTCGATTTGATTCCATATTAATTATAAGAAATATGCATGAAAATGCTTGGATTTGGAAATAAGTGCAGTTAAAATTAGGCAGAGAGGTCTAATCCTTCGACTTGATTTAACACCATAGGATAAACCAATCAATTTCTTTTAAGAGGCAACATTTTCCGATTCGCTTGGCATACTTTATCACAATCAATAAAGCTTAATGGGGAACTCTGGAATCTTTTGACGCTCTTAAAGTATCAATAGCGCCAAAAAATAATTGTACAAAGAACGTACACTGAAGAAAATGGAAATTGCAACATCCAGAAGGAGTGGTGCTACATTGCTGCAATTGAACATGCAGGACGAGTGTTCGGTTGTGATTCCATGATTACACTTTCAGGGCAATCTGACCGCAAGTTTAGACAACAATCAATACTGGATGTGCCCACCACGAGCTGCAATACATTGATGAATTCGGCGAGGCATGGAGTCAATAAGGCCCTGGATCGCTTCCTGAGGAATTGTGGCCCATGCTTGCTGCACTGCACGGGTCAGTTATTCCAGAGTTGTGGGTGGCTGAGGACGGTTGGCCAGTTGTCGACCCATCATGTCCCACACATGCTCAATAGGGCTGAGGTCCGGGGATCTGGAAGGCCATTCTAAGGTTGTGATGTCTGGAGATGCGTGAAGTGTGAACCCGGGCATTGTCCTGCTGAAACATCCCATTACCAATGTTCGCCATCATAGGTACAACCACTGGTTTGAGTACCCTATCAACATACTGTCGAGCAGTCTTAGTGCCCTCAACAGGCACTAATTGTGATTTCACATTAACGCCAAGAGCTCCCCAGACCATAATGCTTGGTGTTGGCCCCGTGTGCCTCTCGACAATAAGGTCTGGGCGGCTCCTCTTCCCGGTATGTCGGTGCACACGATTCTGGCGATCACTGCGGGCAAGACAGAAGCGCGATTCATCACTAAAGACGACCCTATGCCATTCGTCGACCCACGTCGATCGTTCTCGACACCAGGCCAGCCTTACACGTCGCTGTTGTGGGGTCAATGGAACACCTTCTGCAGGGACACGGGATCGTAAGCCAGCTGCACGCAGGCGATTACCAACTGTTAGTTGTGTAACGTGGGGTGCCACAGCTGCTCGAATTTGCGCTGTTGTTGCATGGGGTTCCATCCGGGCCATACGAATGATGCGGCGATCCTCTATCACAGTTGTCTGTCGCTGTGGGCTTGTGCCAGGTCTACGAGTGTGGGTACCTTTATTTGACCACTGCTGCCATACACGTTGTACCGTAGATGCCTGTCGGTCAACACGTGCAGCGCCAGTGCTTAGCGATAATCCAGCCTCACACAGCCTAATTATCCGACCCTTCTCAAACGGCGACAGTTGTTGATAGCGTGCTCTTCTCTGTCGTCGAGGCATGTTTGACGGGGAACACTTCACTGCACAGACTGCAAGTCAACTACGCTACACCGGTGTCCGTATACTGGAGTTGAATCCTCCGCGACCAATCACGTGGGGAGACCTGTAGCAACAATCCAATGGGTCTGAAACTTTGATCGATTACATACCTACAAGGCATCGTTCCATATCTTGAAAATCAACACAAACGACCAATGCCTTCATGGTGTTGCAATTTCCATTTTCTTCAGTGTATATAAGAAAATTCTTCAGTAAATATTTTCTTATTGACCGTCATGTATTGACGGGTTTCAACTAGTTAAGATTAAATCTGCTTAACCCATAAAAAGCACTTCGTGGAATTTAACATGTCCATACTGAATATTAGTTTACTACGTTTTCAGCCACTCTTCTGTTTGTCTCTCATTGCTTGTTGTTTCACTTCATGATTTTGATCATTGTCCATTTTAAATTTAATTTTCGTTATATCTGACCGTGACACGCCTCCTTGGCTTAGGTGGCAGCACGCCGGCCTCTCACCGCTGGGTCCGTGGTTCAAATCCCGGACACTCCATGTGAGATTTGTGCTGAACAAAGCGGACGCAGACAGGTTTTTCTCCGAGTACTCAGGTTTTCCCTGTCACAAATTTTATTCCAGCAACACTCTCCACTACCATTTAATTTCATCTGTCTTTCATTTAATCATTGCCCCAGGGGAGTGCGACAGACTTCGGCTGCCTGCACAGTTCATATCCCCGCCGCTAGATGGGGGCTTCATTCATTATATGCCCTGACCCAGTCGGTCGACTGGAAGCAGACTGTGGATTATATATCTGACCGTGCTTGGGCTACACAAGAATAAGCCGTGCTTCTTTCAGAGATGTATGAAGTAGGCCTATACTCGTAAAGTAGGATATTTCAGAGTTCGAAATAGATACTCACCGCCCTATATAGGTATCTTCAACTTCTGTATGTTATAAATTAAATGATTAACTGACCCTACTGAGAAGTGAAAGACACAATGGATATTTATAAAATTCGTTATAGTGCTCTTTGTAATGATATGAATACTATTCATTGGTTCCATTTTTATTGAACATAGTCTTATAAACATTTCAAAATACTTTAGCAATGAATTTGAGTAGATTTGTCAACTGTAATCTATCCCGGGCCCAGGGCTGCAGCCCCGCTTGCCGGGCGTCCGCAGTTTCCGTGCGATTGGTCAGTTAGTTTAATAATAATAATTTTATTAATGCAGCCAATGGCCATGTACTTTTCTTTTCAGGTTGGGATATTGGAAGGAAATTGACCGTGGACCTATTGAAAGGAACAGTCGCGGCATTTACCTGGCTGTGAAAATGGGAAACCACGAAAACCATTTTCAGGACGGCCGAGGTGGGATTCGAAACCACGCTCTCCCGATGCCAGCGAGGCACGAGATAGTGCAGTAGCGCTCTCGGCCACCGCGGCCGGTGAGTCAGTTTAATACACAATTACACAGTATTACACTTAGATGCAGCTTGCAAGTTGAACCGCGATATTGGTGGTCACCACGAAGCGCTTGTTTGGAAGTTACTATATCGAGCGATAACACAGCCGTACGTCAAAGTCGACAATAACTTTGATATTCCTTTCTCTACCCCCTCCTTCTATTCTCCCTCTCTTTTCTTTATTTATTTCCCGATACATGGAATCACGTCTTGAACAAAACTCCCCCAAAAACCGCTATCAAGGGAAATATACATTCAAAGCATGAAAAATGTGAAAGCGAAGAAGCGCGTGGACTCCCCAAGGAGGTAACATGTATTACCACAGGAAGACGGGGCCATTACTAGGGAATCCACTTTATGACCCGTCTTCGAGCCTCGCGCCTGTAATACTAATGCGCACGATCATAACACGTCGAGATGGGAATATCTGTATTTGATAAAGAGCAGACCTTTGTATGTGTAGAAAGAATAGTGGTTTCTAGAAATGCCTCGATATTGCAGCGAAGGAAATAGTGTTTACATAGTAGCGATAGGACTGGTAATAGCTTGTCACGGTGGGTGAGTGGTTATCGTGTCAGTCTACCATCCCCAAGCTTGCATGTTCGCTCCTGGCCGTAGTAAATGATTTTTGAAAGACGACAAAAATCACGACACGCATGTCATACGTTCTTGGCATGTTAAAAAATCCATTCGAATTCAGTAGGTCGTGTTTATAATAGCAAAATTAATCTCTGGATTTTCCGCCAACACAAACGTTCCTCCTTTCTCCACTAGAAAGCGCCATAATGTCAAGGATATTATCAAACCTCCTTGACTTTTATAGCGCTCCAAGAAACAACTAAATTCGACATGCAAGCGGCCCTCTGGGTGTCATATAACAAATCTTACACCCGGCACCGAGGCCATACTATATTATTATTATTATTATTATTATTAGGACTGGCAATAAGCGATGTTCGGTGAATCAATTAATAATCGATTAATTGAATAATTTGAAATTAATCAGAAGGGATTAATCGATTAAACAACTGATCGATCACTCGATTAATTAATTGACTGGATATCAGATTAATCGGCTAACCGAAGAATCGATTAATTTATTTGTTGTCACGAGATAATAAAAATAGAAATTTAAATGAGAGGTCGTCCATTTTAGGAAGGAAGGACGAACATCAATCAAATTGTGAAGGGTTTTAAAAAAATAAGAGTTTTCAGTAAAGATTTTGAATTCTTGTTGAATGATTACAATATAGGACAGGATCATTTTTGTTTCGCTTTGATTTGGCATAGTTTTCACACAGAAGGTACATTTATTTAAATGTATATGATAGACTACTATATATTTTAATTAATTCAATGACTGTCTTCTGTGACAGCGTCGGGAATGGAACGAAGTACATCGATTGATTGACAAAACAATTAATCAGTTATTCGAACAACCGATTAATTCATTAAACGCCCAAACGGTTAATCGATTAAACGCACAATCTATTAATCGATATTTGTAGCAATTGTTCGATTTGTCTTCTTTGATTAATCGATTATTCCAAAATTTAAATTAATCGATTCGATTCATAGTAGCGATATATAGCTACACTGAACAGCAAATAAGCGTAATACTTGAGTATTGGCGCCATAATGAAACAATTAACGATTTCCATTATTGGAGAGGTTCCATGTCTTCATTTTTGTAAAAATATTTTTTTGCCTTAATAAAGGTGTAATAAATTATATTTTGAAAAATTATTAAGTTATTTTCTATTTTGATCACCTTCGTAATACATTATATTTAGATTTCTCGAAGAAAGGAAAATACGAAATGTTACGCTTTTCTTGCTCGTCCGTGAAGTCCTATAGGCCATGAGAAACTAGCATTCATTACCAATCGTTGACTGGTTCATCGCGTAACTGTTTGTCTGTAATGTAGACCCTTAAATAAGAATAACATTAAATGTGGAATTAAATCAGTCGGATGCTCGGGGTCAAAGCCGGGTTGTCAAATTAGAATCATGATAGCACATAACCAGGTCTACATTTGGGCTCATAGAAATACTAATGATCGACACATACTCTCGGGTGGATTGAAAATAAATTCAATTAGCTACAGTAAGTAACTACTATACCCATGAAGTTAATTTAAACACATATAATCAATTTGTGAAACACATTCCCTAATAAAATCCTATTTGGTTTGAAACAAGAAGTTCCGTGACGAACTAAAGAGCCTACTTTTCTTAAAATTAAGATTCATGCCAACGATTAATCTATATGGACCTATCTAGAATAATGACGAAATTAAGTTGGTAATATCGAAATTAATTCGAAATATACCAGGTGTAATGTAGCCTAATAGAGCACTACAGTTGGCAGCCCTGGTGACTGAATTTATATCCTTAGTTCCATCTCTTAAGGTACAGAATACAAAATTAGGTTGAAGTCCAATGGATAGCAAGAACGTTACATGCAGTTAGACATTGGATCTCTCTGCGCGCGTCAAATCATGTTGGCAACAATGGCATGCATGTGTTGGTCGGAAATAATCTGAAATATTATGATCTATTGTTGTGCCAATTTTGGATGAAATCCATTTGTTAGTCCAGAAGTTACATGTATTTTAAAATTGGACCCATCAGCAGACTTAGAATCATGTTGGCAGCACTGACGTATATTTGTTACTCCTAATTAATCTAGTATGTCTGGCACTATACGTGTGCAAAGTTTAGAGCTGTTGGTTTGCATACTTTCTGATATATTGATATTAGGGTAAGAAATAGAGACAGCATTTATTAACAGTTGGCAGCCCTGGTGTTTCTTAAGAATACGCTCAGTCATATCTGTTTATATACACATAGTGCATACGAAATTTGGCTGAAATCCAATTGATAATTTAGAAGTTATATACATTTAAAAATTGGACTTATCAGCAGGCTTAGAAACATTTTGGCAATACTGCCATGTATGGCCCCCTGGAAATTAAACTGAAATATCATTATCTATAAGTGTGCCAATTATGGAATAGCTTCCATGCATAGCTTCCAAGATATCAAACATGAGCTCAAATTTCAAGTGTGGTTATTCAGCAGTTGGTAGCACTGACATCATTTTCAAATGTGGGCTTGAGATATTCAGGTATAGATCTTTACTCATACCAAATTTGGTTTTGATTGCTTCAGCCATTTAGGAGTTGATAGGGACAGACAGATTTGCCCGGATCGATCTCATAAGTCTACTTTTCCCTAATTTTTGCAAAATGTGGAAAGTAGGTTAACAAGGAAGAAGCAATATCCTTATACAAACAATTTTTGTTTAAAACAATAAATATTTTGAAACACTGCAAATTTTTGAATTTTCTGAATTTGAAACATTGAATAACCTATTTCTTTATAGGCTACAGTGAGAGCCCTTTTTTATAGAACGGAAACTCGCCGGTTGCAGAGTCTGCACTTAATTTTAGTCATAGTATCCATTACATGTTTCATCTTCAATATCAATCTAACCATTAGGGGCCGATAACCTAGATGTTAGGCCCCTTAAAACAACAATTATCATCAACATCACCATCATAATCACTATTCCACACATTACAATTCATCTCTTGGCTTCTCTGAGGCGGGTCGACACATCTACAGTCGGCCCACGGCTGCACTTTAATACACATTAGCTTACTCAATTTGTATCTGGACATGGAAAATACACGTCATACTTTGAGCGATTTCACATCACTATTTAAAATGGCTATGCATGATTTTGTGGATCCTATGAAACTGTAAATCACCTGCTCTTTGACTGCCCTGCTTTTGAATGAGAAAGACCATCATAAAATGTCTCTTGAGTTACTGCAATAGTGAACTAACTAAACCTCTGCATCCTATATTTAAAAACACATTTTCTTACATTCATTCATCCATCTTCCATAAGTTATTATAATGTAATACAAGTACTGTTGTAAATCTATACTAATATAATAAAGCTGAAGAGTTTGTTTGTGTGTTTATGTGTTTGTGTGTTTAAACGCGCTAATCTCTGTAACTACCAGTCCGATTCGAAAAATTCTTGTTTTATATGATAGCCAGATTCAAGGGGAATAGTTTAGGCTATGTAGCATTAGGCTTAACCTCTCAGGTAACCTTAAAGATTGATTTTTGTTCAGTAAGTCGGTAGAACAAGCGCTCCCAAAGAGCTCTATTCGCATGCGCTGGCGTTATGGTTAGTGATACGTACACCGTTTCACCTATCTGAACCAAAATTTGTATACTTACCCTTTGGAACCCTGCGAGTAACTCTGTCTACGTGAAATTTATGACAGACCAGTCCATTACCTAAATGTAGGCCCTTTGGCACAAATCTACACCTTTTCACCAATCTGAACCAAAATTTGTATACTTACACTTTGGAACCCTGCGAGTAACACTGTTTACATGAAATTTGGGACAGACCACTCCATTCCCTGCATTTAGGCCCTTTGGCACAAATCTATACTGTTTGACCAAAATTTGTATACTTACCCTTTGGAATCCTGCGAGTAACACAGTCTGCATGAAATTTCGGACAGACCACTCCATTCCCCGCATTTAGGCCCTTTGGCACAAATCTACAGCGTTTCACCGATCTGAACCAAAATTTGTATACTTACCCTTTGGAACCCTGCGAGTAACACTGCCTGCATGAAATTTATGACAGACCAAACCATTCCCTGCATTTAGGCCCTTTGGCACAAATCTACACCTTTTCACCAATATGAACCAAAATTTGTATACTTACCCTTTGGAACCCTGCGAGTAACACTGTCCACATTAAATTTCGTGTAGACCACTCCAGTCCCTGCATTTAGGCCCTTTGACACAATTCTACACCGTTTCACCGATCTGAACCAAAATTTGTATACTTACCATTTGGAACCCTGCGAGTAACACTGTCTGCATGAAAGTTTGGACATACCACCCCATTCCCTGTATTTAGGCCCTTTGGCACAAATATTCACCGTTTCATCGATCAGAACCAAATTTTACATAATCACCCTTTGGAACCCAACGAGTAACACTGTCTGCTTGAAATTTCGGACCGACCACTCCAATCCCTGCATTTAGGTCCTTTGGCACAAATCTACACCGTTTCACCGACCTGAAACACATTTTGTATACTTACCCTTTGGAACCCTGTGGGTGACACTATCCACCTTAAATTTTGGACAGATCACTCTATTCCCTGCATTTAGGCACTTTATCACAAATCTACACCGTTTCTCCTAATTGCACCAAATTTTTCATACACTTTGAAACCCTGCTGGTAACACTGTCCACTTGATATTTTGGACAACGCTCTCCATTCCCTACATTTAGAATAACAGACAAAATTAACTTGAAAACCACGTATTAAGGCCCTAGAACCATTCATGTCCGTAGTAGTGTAACTGTAAGAGTATTTTAATAAGTCTATTGTGGACGGGCAGTTGAGGCTGCATCACGTCTCCCCTACCAGTGTTCTGGTGCAGAATTGCGAAAATAGTTGCATCTTGTGCTGTTTATAAATTGCAGTCACGGGGAATAATTAGTGCAAAAAGATTTCTTAGGCCCCTTAAAACAGTTCTTCTTCTTCTTCATCATCTTAGCGTCATCCCATAGGAACGGGGTCCGCCTTTTGGATCAATGCACGCCATTTCTTGCGATCTAATGCTTCGCGCGATTTCAAGTTTCTTGATCGTAAATCGACGTTGATAGTGTCAAGCCACCGCAATTTTGGTCTCCCACGCTGTCTCTGGCCGTCGACCGTTAGATGGTAGGCCGAGCCGATGACTGAACTTTGTGGTGCACGGACAACGTGCCCATACCAACGGAGTCTCCATTCCTGCATTTTCTCATTGATTGGAGCCACGCCAGCTGTATGTCGAATCGTTGTTTTGGGGATATGGTCGAGCAGAGAAATGTTTAATGATCTTCGCAGCATCCGCATTTCCATGACATGAAGTGAGTGCTCAGCACTTCTAGGTGCTGGCCAACACTCGGTACCATATAATACAACTGGTCTCACCAATGTGCGGTATATCTATGATTTTAGGCGGATAGGCATCTTCTTATCACAAAGAACACCGGTGACATCTCTGAATCGCATCCAAGTCGCATTGATTCGTGCTCGCACATCTTCATTCACAGAGCTGTCGCCATTCAATCGTGAGCCTAGGTATCGGAATGTTTTTACCTTGGTAAGAGGAGCTCCATTAAGATCTATAGTTCCAGGGGATGGAATCGCTTCGAGGTATTCAGTCTTGTGGATGTTCAAACGGAGACCAAATCCTTGCAGACGATCATGCCATGTCTGCACTTGGGTTTCAAGATCCTTCCTGGAGTCTGCCGCAAGCATCACATCATCAGCGTATAGCAATGTCCATGGGACACACTTCTGCAGGTCTCGCGTTATGGAATTCATGACGATAACAAAGAGCAGGGGAGACAGAGCTGTGCCTTGATGAACCCCAACTGTCACAGGGAAGCTGTCAGTCAGTCCTGCAGGGCATCGCACGTGGCTTTTGGTGTTGTTGTACAGCATTTTTATCCAGTTTATATACATTTCTGGAACTTGATGATCTCGGAGAGCGTACCAAATCATCTGATGTGGTTCTCGATCTAATGCCTTCTCGAGGTCAAGGAAAGCAAGATGTAGTGGCCTCCTCTTCTCTCGGAATTTCTCCATCAGCTGGCGCACAGCAAAGATTGCGTCTATCGTGCCACATCCCTTGACAAACCCACATTGATTTGCTGAGAGCTGTACGATGTTCCTCAGCCTATTGTCTAGGATACGATCGAATATTTTCATAGTGTGGGAGAGAAGTCTAATTGGACGGTAATTGGTACATTCAGCTGGGTCACCCTTACCCTTAAAGATAGGTACTGTGATACTAGTTGACCAATCTGTAGGTATTTGACCACAGAGAATAATTGAATTGAAGAACTCTGTCAGCCAGGTGGTTGCGTTGTCAGTAAGTTCCTCAATTTTCCAGATGTCTGCAGGAAGGTCGTCTAGCCCTGGGGCCTTTCCATTTTTCATGCTACGAATGGCAACTTTGACTTCATCTTCAGTGATACAAGGTACTGCTCCAGCCGTAACATTGTTGTCTGGTATTTGTGGGTGAGGGAATTCAGTGTTGAATACTTCACTAAAATACTCTCGCCAACGGTGCAGAATCATCTTGCTATCGTGAAGTCGTCGACCATTCTTATCCTTCACTCACATATAGTGTTCTATATCCTGACCTGCTCTACACCGTGCTCGGGCTAGTCGGTAGATAATTTTGTCTCCGTCTTTAGTTGTCAGTTGATCATATAAATGTTTGTAGTGATCTACTTTAGCCTCAGCAACTGCTATTTTTGCCTCCTTCTTGGTGGCTTTGTATTTCAGAAGATTCTCCTCAGTCGGTGATGTTCGTAACTGTTTAAAAGCTGCTTTTTTTCATGCACCATTTCCTTTACCTTGTCTGTCCACAACCACGTGTGTTTATCAATTCTACGTGTGCCGGGCTGTGTTACACCAAGCTCAGATTGAGCTATACTAGTTACGCAGTTGGTGAATGATGCCCAAGTATAATCCGTATTAACAGAATCAACTGGAGGGAACACAATCTTCTCACTGAATGCCACTTTATGGTCTTGTAGCTTCCACCATTTGATTTTGGCATGACCTTTCACATGCCCCTTAAAACAGTTAACATCATGAAAATATCATGTCACTGTATAATTGCAATGGTGTTGGTGCAGTACATTGAGGCTATCAGCTGTAATATCGTTGGTGCTTTCAAATTTACCCTCATTTATTCCGAACCTTATCGTTGAGCGCTATGTGGTGATAAATGATACTATTGCTGAACCAAAATGTGTATACTTACCCTTTGGAACCCTGCGAGTAACACAGTCTGCATGCAATTTCGGACAGACCACTCCATTCCCTGCATTTAGGCCCTTTGGCACAAATCTACACCGTTTCACCGATCTGAACCAAAATGTGTATACTTACCCTTTGGAACCCTGCGAATAACACTGCCTGCATGAAATTTATGACAGACCAAACAATTCCCTGCATTTAGGCCCTTTGGCAAAAATCGACACCTTTCCACCGATCTGAACCAAAATTTGTATACTTACCCTTTGGAACCCTGCGAGTAATACAGTCTGCATGACATTTCGGACAGACCACTCCATTCCCCCTGCATTTAGGCCCTTTGACACAATTCTACACCGTTTCACCGATCTGAACCAAAATTTGTATACTTACCCTTTGGAACCCTGCGAGTAACACTGTCTGCATGAAAGTTTGGAAATACCACCCCATTTCCTGTATTTAGGCCCTTTGTCACAAATATACACCGTTTCACCGATCTGAACCAAAATGTGTATACTTACCCTTTGGAACCCTGCGAGTAACACAGTCTGCATGCAATTTCGGACAGACCACTCCATTCCCTGCATTTAGGCCCTTTGGCACAAATCTACACCGTTTCACCGATCTGAACCAAAATGTGTATACTTACCCTTTGGAACCCTGCGAATAACACTGCCTGCATGAAATTTATGACAGACCAAACAATTCCCTGCATTTAGGCCCTTTGGCAAAAATCGACACCTTTCCACCGATCTGAACCAAAATTTGTATACTTACCCTTTGGAACCCTGCGAGTAATACAGTCTGCATGACATTTCGGACAGACCACTCCATTCCCCCTGCATTTAGGCCCTTTGACACAATTCTACACCGTTTCACCGATCTGAACCAAAATTTGTATACTTACCCTTTGGAACCCTGCGAGTAACACTGTCTGCATGACATTTCGGACAGACCACTCCATTCCCCCTGCATTTAGGCCCTTTGACACAAATCTACACCGTTTCACCGATCTGAACCAAAATGTGTATACTTACCCTTTGGAACCCTGCGAGTAACACAGTCTGCATGCAATTTCGGACAGACCACTCCATTCCCTGCATTTAGGCCCTTTGGCACAAATCTACACCGTTTCACCGATCTGAACCAAAATGTGTATACTTACCCTTTGGAACCCTGCGAATAACACTGCCTGCATGAAATTTATGACAGACCAAACAATTCCCTGCATTTAGGCCCTTTGGCAAAAATCGACACCTTTCCACCGATCTGAACCAAAATTTGTATACTTACCCTTTGGAACCCTGCGAGTAATACAGTCTGCATGACATTTCGGACAGACCACTCCATTCCCCCTGCATTTAGGCCCTTTGACACAATTCTACACCGTTTCATCGATCAGAACCAAATTTTGTATACTTACCCTTGAAAACCCTGCGAGTAACACTGTTTACATGAAATTTCGTACAGACCACTCCATCCCCTGCATTTAGGCCCTTTTACACAATTCTACATCGTTTCACCGATCTGAACCAAAATTTGTATACTTACCCTTTGGAACCCTGCGAGTAACACTGTCTGCATGCAGGTTTGGACATACCACCCCATTCCCTGTATTTAGGCCCTTTGGCACAAAAATACACCGTTTCATCGATCAGAACCAAATTTTACATACTTACCCTTTGGAACCCGACGAGTTACACTGTCTGCTTGAAATTTCCACTTTAAATTTTGGACAGACCACTCTATTCCCTGCATTTAGGCACTTTATCACAAATCTACATCGTTTCTCCTAATTGCACCAAATTTTACATACACTTTGAAACCCTACTGGTAACACTGTCCACTTGATATTTTGGTCGACGCTCTCCATTCCCTACATTTAGAATAACAGACAAAATTAACTTGAAAACCACGTATTAAGGCCCTAGAAACATTCAAGTCCGTAGTAGTGTAACTGTAAGAGTATTTTAATAAGTCTATTGTGAACGGGCATTTGGGGCTGCATCACGTCTCCCCTACCAGTGTTCTGGTGCAGAATTGCGAAAATAGTTGCATCTTGTGCTGTTTATAAATTGCAGTCATGGGGAGTAATTAGTGCAAAAAGATTTCTTAGGCCCCTTAAAACAGTTAACATCATGAAAATATTATGTCACTGTATAATTGCAATGGTGTTGGTGCAGTACATTGAGGTTACCAGCTGCAAAAAAAAAACGTTGGTGCTTTCAAATTTACCCTCATTTATTCCGAACCTTATCGTTGAGCGCTATGTGCGATAAATGATACTATTGTTACCTCAGTAGCTCGGGATAGCCGAAGTTTTCCAAAGTGTTCTGATTATTTTCCTACGGCACTATGCGACAAGAGACCACACTATTGGTCTCTACATTTCCAACAGCCAATGAGATATTGGCCCTAGGCTGTGTCTTTTATTAATTCACTTACTACTCTTTCTGATCATTTTTTTAAAATTTGTTTGTAAATTACACGTGTCAGTGCTGTAGTTAGTAAATAGCTGTTTCCTTATTCATTATTCTCATTATTATCATTACGGGAAAATGACCTGAATGTTACGCCCATTATACTGCACCACTTATCACCCCCACTACAACCACCACCACCACCACCACCACCACCACCACCACCACCACAAAATGTTATATTTTTAAAATATTTTTTCTGTTAGTTTGCGTATCATGTGCCAGTTCTGCAGTAGTAGGCTGTTCATTATCATCCATAAAACAAACAAATCCACCGGGCGAAGCCGGGCACTACTGCTAGTATTTAATAATTGTCGAACTATAACTATAGCCCTGCGCGGATGCGGATATAGTTTGCGTGGCTGTGCGTATAGCGGATAAGCTGCGGATAATGTGTCGAGAAAATTTGCGGATATTTTTTTTAGAATACAATGTTTATCTGGTGTTTTAAAAATAACTTTAGTTTTTGCAAAGATTTGCGTCTTTCTAGTTTCTTGTTATTTCCCTCTTTGCTTTCGCTTGGATTGTATGAGAATAATAGAGAAGTGAGAGAAGACAATCATGGAAATACCCTCAATTAGTGTTGACTTATGCCCCCCCCCAAAGTCCTTTACATCTGCGCTTGCCTGCGGATAGCGTTTTGTTTATCCGCGCAGGGCTCTAACTATATTTGTTCTATGTTTTGGAAACTCAATAAATAAATACATATATTAAGAAAGGATTAACACGTGTTATGACACTGGAGTTACATTCATAACAATTTACACTGTACACTCGCTTGACCTCACAATGCTGAGTAGTCTTTCGTCGCGCGACTGCGATACTGATTAGATACGCCCGATTAAAGTTCGAGTTACTAACACATGTTGCTGTATAGTTCACAGTCTTTGTTAGAATCGTCGTGCGCTATATCACTATTTATACTAGAACTTTCGTTGCCTAGGCTAAATATGATGAGCTGTCTTTTGATAACGCTAATTAGCTATGCAGGCACTGTTCATGCCAATAACCCTTTCATCTTTGGCTATTACTGCATACTTGGTGAAGCTATTTTATTTGCTCATGCAAATTCTTTATTGCATACTCGCTTTGAAAGCCGGCCCTGTGGTGTTGGGGTAGCGCGCCTGCCTCTCGCCCGGAGGCCCCGAGTTCGATTCCCGGCTCTGTCAGGGATTTTAGAAACTGACGTGAGGACTGGAACGGGATGCACTCTGCCTCGTGAGGATAATTGAGTAGCTGTCTGACAGTGGGGCAGCGCCCCGATCACGAAAACCAAGAATAACGGCCGAGGAGACCCGATGCGCTGATCACGCGTCAGCCCAATATTTGCAGGCCAAATGGCTGGGCAGCGGTCGAATGGTAGGCCTTGGTAGGCTGTAGTTCCAGGGGTTATTTATTATTGCATACTGGCTTTGATTAAAACATTTTTGGTTTTGCAATCAAAGGTGCACTGTTCACAGCTATAAGCGTCGCAAAGTTACTGTCTCAGTTGACAAGGTAATACTGTACTTATGCTGTTGTCGCATCGTTCTCTTATAAGTTCGGTGCATTTGGTTCCGGAACTTATAGATCACGTGATCTCAACTTCCATAGAATAAGGTCTCTTGGTTTAAAAATCGATCAATGATTTTTATGCAAATGAGTTCGCGTGGCTAGGCCTTATTTCGTAGAAAGGCAATTCGCCTCGGTGGCTTCGCTCATTCGTAGCTCTGGTCGTGCTCTATTACAGAGTTCCCGTAGCAACGAATTTCGTAGAAAGGTAATTCCCCGCACTGGCTTTCTCATTCGTTGCTCTGGTGTAAGCTTAATCATTCTCGTGCTCTGTTACTGCGTGATTAATTGAATCTTTCATTTATTATTTCGTTTAATTAGCTCTTAATTATAAGCTTAATCTTTCCCTTCATTTTATAACTGTGCCGAAGCGTCTTGAATTTGTATAAATCTCTGTAGTCACGTGTCTATTTCTCGTCCATTGCCACGCCTACTCGTCTGAACCAGAACTTGAATTGCCTTTTCCTTAAGGTGTCAGTGGTCTTTTCAGAATGTTGATGAAAGTTCTATGGCCACATTCTCAGAATGAGGAATGACAGTCTCACCAAAAAATTCTCAACCTTCCTTTCTCAAAGAAGTTGGTTGGTTGGTTCCATAGTTTAGGGGCTGCGACAACGCGGTCATCTAGTCTCGTGTACTTCGGGTGTGTGTAGAATCTGTCCGATAACTGGTGTTAAATGTGATGACTGTATTAGTTTGTGTTATCTGCTTTAATTCAAGTAAGGACTGCAGACAATAATTTCAAGTGTTTCCTACTTTTGCTACCGAATGCTACCGTCCACGACACCTAGCTTATGGATTTGGCTACAAGACGGCATCGCAGTCAGCACCTGGCGGCGAACTTTGGAACTAATAGAGCGTTATCAATTCTTATCTACAAATTTTGGCTTCACACAAGTGTAGTTAGTGGACAGTTCTTTTTCATGCCATAAATCTATTACATGGGACCGCCGGCTTTACTTCCCCTCCGAATGAAGGCATACTGAGGGATTTTTAACGTTCTTAAAAAATCCAATGACTTCGGCTGGGTTTGAACCCGCGATCTTGGGCATAGAAGCTCAGCATGCTACCAACTACGCCACCGAAGCCGCATGTCTTAATGAAAGAACAACTGGCTTAGTGAATTAGAAATCAGAGTTTCAGGAAATTTGCATCACAGAGAAAATTATACAATACTGACTCAGGTTCAAGATAGTAATCAACAGCCATCATTTTGTTCAGGAAAAAAATAATACTAGGATCAATAAATCGTGGCTGAAGAACGAAGAAAGATTTTCAGTGTCCATATGAAAAGATTGTGGGAGAATAAAAATTCAACATCATCATCCAAATAAGTTCTATTGCGCTTCACATATAGGCGTAACGATGTAGAGATGATGATAATAATAATATGAAGAAATACGAGCCTCACAGTAGTCGCATATGATGTGCAACTTGTAACATGTTATCCTGCAATGTGTTTGCCGGGAGCGCAAATCCCTTGTTAACAGTGAACTCTGTTGGTCATCGAAATGACTAATTGTAAAACTCCAGTGTCAACGATTTATTGTAGGAATATCTTTAATGGGGCCCCCAAACCTTGAAGTGAAATGTATGCGATATACATTCCACATAGGGCTGTATGTTGGCCACAGTACCTCGAATGATTACATTATATAACAATACAGCAAAAGTGTGAAGATTTAGCCTAATAAATCATAATTATTGTTTTCAGCAAATAATGAATATTTTCAGACCAAAGAACGACAACATGAAGTTGATTTATTGTAGTGAACCCGCTGAGCTATGGTTCATGTGATATTTTTTTTATGACAGAGCATTTATGATGGGATGTTGTACTTTCGAACACACCCAGGAAGCCACGTGGAGCTGAGAGATCACGCGATATTTTTTGAAGTAGCGGTGAATCGCACTTTTGAGTTTGGTGAAAACTGCTCATTATTTATCTGAGGTCTTATTAATTAATTTTATCTTTCCACAAGACTCAGAATATTCCATTTCGTCATGGTGCATTATTAAAACATTTTTGGAGAATGTTTATTTTTACTTTAGGTAAGGTAATACCCTTGCAGATACGCAAAAAGGAACGTAAGTAGTCGCTCAACGACTTCATTTTGACGACCTACTTTCTAGAGACACCCAGTGCCTGGCACTGCGTCTGGAGAATCCGCCTTGTGTAGGCGTGGAGTTGCATTTGTCCTACGAGACGTAGAAGAATATCCGCTGTTGAGCGTTGAAAGTGATTATAAGGTGCCATCGAGCACGCTAATACTATTATTCACTGTTGTTGAAGCCCAGTGAACTAAAGAAGAAGTTTGGGAAATAATAATTGGCAAGTATAGTGTATTGCACAACATTGCTGTAACACCACATTTTACCCACGCGTATGTGGAGGGCAGATGCCTAGTGGAAATATACAGGTAATAGTGTTACAATTATCCTGAATAAGTGTGATTATAATTGTATGATATATTTAAATTGCCAAAGTGAAAATTTCATTTTTAAAACGACGTATAATTCACGGATGCTGCGTGATACAAAAGTAGCGTCACTAGCACGTGCAGAATTATAAAACAGTGTTAGCTCACATGCTAATCCACATCTACGAAATTAAGGCTGTGTCGTATTCTACAATTGAAGCCTATGGCATTCACGACGAACATTATAATTTTGAAAGTGAGAGGATGAATTATCACGTAACTTATTTCACTATCCACGTGATTGGACTTTTCTTCACCATGATTGAAGCAGTCACCATGGGCTAATACCATCCCGGTATGAGGGTGATGTTTCTACGGGAACCAGCATGATGGTGGAACTTCCAGGACAACGAACGAGAAGGAAGGAGCCAAAAATGCCATTTCCAGGCATATCCACGAAGTTGTCGACAGGGACAAATCGAACCCTGGTCTTTGGAGGAGTCCAGATGGGAATCCTGATGAGGAGGATACCGTTCCAGAGAGCCAGAGAGGATTTGGTACAACCCTTGTTGTGGAATAGAGGACTGAGTGAGAGCTTCTCCATTTCGTGAGTTTTTGTCACATCCCTTTCTTGTTCTAGTTTCTGGTGGTATAGTAGATTTAATGTAGTTTGTGAACCAACCGCACTCAGTGACAGCCATTTTTCTAGGTAGGGATGTAACTAGATGAGTTAAATGTCATTTATTTCAGTTATAGTGAGACACCCTTGGGTCAGACATTTTGGTCAGCCCTGGTGCAGCTTGATGAACGTCGTAGAACGTCAATGCCTACCTTTTGCTGAACCTGACCGTAGTCATTTTGAGGCTATTTTGTTCAACCCTACTTGGAGTAATTTTCAAGTCTTTGCTGACTTTAGTTATGGCAATCAGATGCCATGGTTATTAGTTAACTGCATTCTTTGCAGCCATCCTTTGTTACACCCCTGACTGTCGTTAGAACAGTCGTATCATTTAGGTAGTCGACTGTAACTACCAGTTTTGTAAATGCATTATATTTTCATTTTGAGTAAGCTCAGAAGCTATTCTTGGTCAAGTTTGAACCTAACAACTGGAAGGAATGTTTCGTTGCCTAGCATCGAACTCAGTTCCCAACGTATCATTAAGCGGATCCTTGTAGTGAATCTGCGCCACAATTATCATTTTTGCTTGTGTCATGTAAGACACGTTTTTATTTGATGTACTAGCAACTACTGAATTGTATTTTTAAAGCAAAGAGCTCCAGTAATTGTAAGATTACTTTCATTTAGAAGTCTTTGGTAGAAAGACGGAATTATATTATTATACTCAGATTTATTGCGTGTTTTTATACACGGACTCTTTAGAGGTTCATAACCTATGGTAAAGTTTTTTATTAACAGGCCAGATGTATAGTTTTATTGATTAAATCGCCGGCCTTGAATAATGTGTGTTTTGTGTCGACCAAACACAGGAATGTGGTAACCTGTTGGTGACATAAACTGGTTATCTAACCCAGTGCCCTTGAAAGCACTGCTGCTTTATTGTGAGACAAACTACTTTTGACAAGGACAGAGTACGATTTGTATTCGCATTTCCATTCATTGCTATTTTGCTTATGGAAATCAGTTTCCACTCTTGTATTTGATCACATGTTTTATAGATCGCTTTTTGTTAGTTAAACGCTCTGCTGCGTGTACTGTCGTTTGACAGGTACAGTTATATTACATTCTGTCAATACGGAAAAATGTCCGACTTTAAATGTCAAAAAGGTACAGTTATGTCAGGTTTTCTATAGTATGGTGAAGGCTACCCTGTCATAGCAGGATGTTATTGTATGAAGGTATTTTGAGTATGCCTTGTCCGGGACTGTTCCCGTTGACTAGATGTTATTGGAAGGTAACTGTTGTGGACAGGCCTATCCCAGAGTTATTGAACGCGAGCTTAGCGCCGCTGGTAACTTGTGTTATTGTGTGTCCGAGTTGTTGTACTCGTTGATTATATTCCGACTGTTGAGTCGAGGCTTTTTGGGGGAGAATGATCTCAGTGGAGACACTCCGTGCCCAGGCTATTGTCAATGTTATTCGCCATAAACCTACGATGAACCTATAAACCGACATCTTAATAATAAAACGCATAATTGTTGTAAAACAAGGCTAACTAACGATTCTTTCTATCTAACTTTGTTCTTTGCATTTGGAACTGTTGACATAGCCGTGCAGTTGAAGATAATTTCCTTGTGTGGAAATGACTAGGACAGTTGACATTTTTGTAGCGACCTGAAGCATGCGCGAACCTAGAGTTCGTAGCTTGTGGAGCTCAGGCCATGCGATGTCAGACGTGGTCTCAACTACGCATTCGTCACCGTAATTACGCACATTAGATGACTATGGCTTACAAAGAGTAAACCAAGGTGCAGGCAGGAATTTTTAATAAAACTACTGTGTCTATTTCATTACTTATTTATGATGTCAAGTGTATAAATCCTACATGTTACCTTATTGTGTGCTGTTAGCACATAGTTATTAAGCATAATTAAATTGTTTGTTTTTCATGGCTGTACACTTAGCTTTTGGATGTAATTGTTTTCTTTTACGGACGTCATCGCCGTAAATTTTGTTAATTGATAGGACTTAGCTAGATGAATTAACGTTAAATGTAAATGTCGAAATGGTACCATCCTAATTTAGATTTGTTTTGCTACCCTGTTAAATGTAAATTCAGATATTAGTTTGATCTTGTAACTTGAATTAGGGACTTGCGTCGTGCCATTTTCTTAGCGTTGCTGTTGTTGCTTTATTATTGTGAGTTAGATCTTTCGTGAGGGTTTTTCAGTAACTTCTCAGGTAGGGACCTGCTCTTTATTTTCTTTTGTTTATTAGTTTGCGGACTAGCCGATTATAACCCTCCGAACTAGGCTAGGGGCTTGTGAATTTTAATAAATTTTCACTGTGTTTTACTTAAGTCTGGATGTTTAATTTCTCAGTCTAGTTTTGAGGTGAACCTTTCCTTAGGCAGTCTATGTCCATCGTCACCATGTACCACGATCCCCGTGGACTACAGTGTATCGTGCCGCTTAGCCTATTAGGAAGTTCACCTGATCCTCACGGTAATTTTATTCGACTTATGGGATGTTAGGAAAGTCATCGTGGTTGTTGACTCGACTAACGGTCTCAGTAGGAATGTCTTTAATGGGGTCTCCAAACCTTGAAGTAAACCATATGAGATATACATTCCACATAGCCACATGGCCGACAGTACGTCGTGGTACCAATCTCCGCACCGCTCGCGCTCATTGTTACCGCACCATTTCCTTCCCTTTTCCAAATCTCACCCACAAAAATAACCAGCTACCGAGTGGAAAGATGTTACACATCAAAAATAATATATATATTTTTTTAGTGTCGGTTCCTGAGTGGCAGACTACCCCGTTACTTCTTAACACAAGTCTGGAACCGTTTATCACATTACTTCAGGCTAGAGGCATTTTATCTTTGCCCGTAGGGCACTCTTCCGTAGTGAATTATCTTCAAAGGCGATCCAGATCTGTCTTCTTTGTTCGGAGGATATTTTCAACAAAACTTGTTACCACCTTCAAATTTTCTTCATTTTGTAGCATTGCAGCAACACTATTGTCCCCCTAAGGGCTCATATCTAGTGGGACGTGGGTTGGCTACCGCGGGACCCCAGCAGAGTCTGACATTCCTTCAATTAACTTGTGCCAGGCCCCTCTCCATCTTCTTTTCTGTCAACCTCTCTTGGCCAACTCTTGTTCTCTTCCGACCCCGACGGTATTAGGGTATCCGAGGCCTAGGGAGTCTTTCACTTTCCCGCCTTAATTGGCCCTTGTCTCATCTTTCCTGATCCCTCATTCTTCGAGGAGTGAGCCTTCTTTTTCTTTTCATATTCTCTCCTGCCTTCTGCTCAAGGCCCTCAAGGAGGCAGGGTGTATGTAGCCCCACCACTTCTGGTGCACCTGGATAGTGCTACACCCTTAAGTGCTCACGGCTGGTGAGTTTGGGAGTTGGTGACCCCGGGGGATTCCTGAGCTGGGTCCGTTGTGTCCCCTTTTTCCCTCTGACCTTGGGGCGGGCCCTCTCCTCTTTCCCTTTCCTAACTGCCTTTCATGGCTCTCCTTCCTTCCAAGTCCCTCAATCCTCATTCCTCGAGGGTTGAGAGCATTTCTTTTCTTCCTGTCCTTTATTTGCTTTATCCTTTATTTGTTTACCATTTCTTCTTCTAGTATGTAAGTTTGTAGTTATTATTAGTTATAGTTTACATTATCATCTACCCCCAGGGGCTCACATGTAGTGGAACGTGGCTTAACGACCACGGAGCCCCAGCTGAGTCCGGCATTGCTTCCACTTACTTATGCCGGGCTCCTCTCCGTCTTCTTTCCTGTCGACCTCACTTGGTCAACTCTTGTTCTCTTCCGACCCCGACGGTATAAGGGTATCCAAGGCCTAGGGAGTCTCTTCGTTTCCCGCCTTAATTGGCCCTTGTCTCATCTTTTCTGATACCCTCCTTCTGCGAGGGGTCAACCTTCTTTTTCTTTTCATGTTCTCTCATGTCTTCTGCTCAAGGCTCTCAAGGAGGCAGGGTGTATGTAGCCCCACCACTTCTGGTGAACCCTAGATATTGCTACACCCTCAGGGGCTCACGGCTGGTGAGTTCGGGAGTTAGCGACCCCGAGGGATTCCGGTTTTCCCCCTTTTCTCCATTACCTCTGGGGCGGACCCTCTCCTCTTTCACTTTCCTATCTGTCTTTCATGGCTCTCCTTCCTTCCAAGTCCCTCAATCCGCATTCTTCGAGGGTTGAGGGCATTTCTTTTCCTCCAGTCCTTTATTTGCCTTATTCTCCTTTTGTTTTCCATTTCTTCTTCTAGTATATAAGTTAGTAGTTAGTTTTAGTTATAGTTTACATTTCATTATCATCTTCACGATCACCCAAACCATTAGGGGCCGATAACCTAGATGTTAGTCCCCTGAAAACAACAATTATCATCATCATCATCATTCTCATCTCATCTTCCACTATAACCCAAACCATTATGGACCAATAACCTCTATGTTAGGCCCCTTAAAACAACAATTATCGTCATCATCAATATTGTCAGGAGATATCTCCACCTCAATGTGCTCTTGAAGAGACTGCCTGTTTTGGACCCAACGTCCACAAGAAAAGAAGGTGTTATTAGCATGATCTAGTTCATTAACACAGTAGATATAATCTGGTGAATCAACCTTCCCCATCTTCTTAAGATCAGGACAGAAGTACCCGCGCCCAGTCAAGCACTGAGTGAGATAATAACCAACCTATGTTTCCTCCCGGTTCAAACTTGCACCTAAGGGAACATTCTCTTAGTCCACTGGCTTCGGTCTCCTTGCTCCCATATTTGATCTGCCAATTATGAAAGGTTTCTACTCTTGCTGTTCGTCTTGCATTTTGTAAAACCACATCAGATTTCCTCAAGTAAATGTTCTTGCGTTTTCACAAGAAACAAAATTGGAATAATCTCGGCATCAACAAAAACTGCTTCTTCAGAGACCGTGCGATATGCAGAGAGAACGCGATATCATTTGTTTTTCTTTATTTTTACATTTCCTTTGCTTAACATTTTTTAACTTAACTCATCCTTTCACTTTGCTGTTACTTTATTTTCTATTTTATCTTCGATATTTCTTTCACGAGGACGTCACGAACACCCAGTCCCCAAGCTAGGGGAATTACCATAGCAAATTAATAAGTAGTCTACGGTCTGGCCAGGAATCAAAAATTTTAGAAGACTATTGACCTTTTAAATGGTTTTGATATTGTGCCTTTTAAGGGAGGTATGATTTTTTCCCTCAAAATTCCATTTTTCCCACCCCTTTTTTCAATGGTTGTTTCTATCCAAAACGTTACTGATATAGGGTTTTGGCCCTTATCCGAAGAATGGTATGAACTTTAATGGATTCTATTTATAGCAATATTTTATTTCATTGAAAAATGCCCCTTAATTTTTCCCATTAACGAACGCGTACGCACCTATGCTAGTGATTTCCCATAAATTTCCTTATCCAAAGCATCCGCTGATATTTCCGTTCCATACAGCAGAACTGAATGGATGGCTGTCATCAGTAGTCTCCTCTTACTAGATTTTTGCCCACCACCATTGGCCATGAACTCATAATAATAATAATAATAATAATAATAATAATAATAATAGGGCCTATATGTATTGGGTGGGGGGAAGAAATGCATTTACGTACTGAACCCTTATTGATCTACGATAAATAAGTATTCATATTTATTATTATTATTACTGCAGCCCAGGTAGTACTTGAGGAAGTGGACATGGATAAAAGGGAGGCTAGCGTTTCGTAATGATTGCAACAGGAGCAGAGCTGGTAGCTATTCTTGGGGGACGGCCAGATTTAGCCGGGTTCAAGGCCAAATTGAGCAATTACTTGCACCAAAATTGGAAGCATAAAGGAATGATCACGAGTCACTTGCAACGAACATACGATTGAATCAGCCAATCACGAGAGACCAAGCCATGATCACGCGATGGACAGCGTCAGTAGTAAAAAGCCCGCGGAATTGATTATCTAAAGAACCGCCGAACGGACTGATCTCCGCACGAGTGCATTGAGACGTTTGATTTATTTGAAGAAGAATGACACTAGTCCCATATTTGTGAGATAAAAACTCTGGAAATGTTTATCCAATTCCACCCCACTCCTCCGTCCCCTGTCAGTTTCAAATAAATAGTTTGGCATGACGCTACTCTAAGTCAGTCGTTTTGGAGCCTTGAGAGGCTAACTTCACGCCCGTTTGTACAACGATTTTAACGCTCTAAATTAGTTGAAATTACTTTATTTGTGAGCTCTGAGGAGCTAAATTCGCATCAGTCGTAATAACGAATTTTAAAGCTCTAGTACATTTTATCTGAAGTTGACTTTATTTTTGCGAGCTAATATTTCACGCAGTGTGCGTGGTGACTTGTAACATTTTCTTAAAGACGACCATTTCAGCTCTGAGGGGCAAGTCTTGTAATATCCTAATTAGCGCTCACCAGAGCGAAGGTCAACAGTACAGTACGGAAATACCGAGCAAGATAGCGACTGCCTGTGCAGTCAAGATTTTAAACTTATTATCGAGCCAGTGACGTGGTCTCGAGGTGTATATTTTATGTACAAATTTCAGTGTATTTTTCATGTGTTTATTGTGCGTGTGTGCGAGATATCTAGGGCAAGTCTTTGCAATTAATCGCATTAGGACAATTTGTGGGCGAATTGAGTAACCTGCAAGCGATTATAGCTAGGTCATAATAATTAACATTGTACTTTTCTGCCAAGGAGTCGATGCCAAGATGGTCAACACGTGGTTTGGAGTTGGGATGATCTTCAACGATTCAACGCAGACGACCACGATGGAGTGTTAATCTGTCCATAGGGAAATGGGCTGAGAAGGATGTCTTAAGTTCTACAAGCTGATCGGTGATGTACAACAATTGGATTATTTCAATTATGTAGTTAGATTTGGCCGGGGAACTTTTGTAAATAGTTATGTTTCTTTTCTTTTTGTTTAGAGTTTTTCTTGCACCGACACTAAATGTTTTAAATGTCCGTTGGCGTGTGGCCAAAGTGTTTGTTGTATATTTGTTTTTCTTTGAGTCATATTTAATGTGCGCGGCGTGCGTACGTGATTTTTATCCATGCAAATGCGAAACCCGTTACATTCGATAAATGGTGCTTTATTAACGTTAATATTTGAGAAAGGAAAGGGAGGTAATTACTGTAAGAAATTTGCTGAACAGGTTGTTATTCATATTAGGGTTGCCAAGCGCACCAACTTAAAATGTAATTTGTAGAACAACTTCGTTCTAATTTTGATAGATTTTTTTTGAGTCCTTTTCAGGTTAACTAGTCACGGCATAGAACGGTGGCGCTAGCATGTGGTATTTATTTATGTCTTTCTATTTCAGGGTCTGTCAAAACCCATACGTGTGATTCTGTGTGTGTTACTGTGTCAAGTGTGTGTTGATTCTACGTGAGGAGGGGGTAGAGGTCCTACCGCCCTCATATTTTTTGTTGCTGTTGTATTTTTGATGGAAAGACAGGGTGCTCTAGGGAGACCGCTGTTTCTTGTCCATATTATTCTGACACACACACACGTATTATTGTGCTTTGGGGCACACTTCTTCGAGATTCGACCCCATGTCCTGGGAGGTCGAGATTATTGACACGTGGGTTGACAGATATGCAGAGTTCCACAAACCGCCCGTTTTTCCTGGTGACTTATTTTGGTAGGCAGTCCTGTTTGTCCGACTGGCCCCTGTAAGCTTTCATGTAGCAAAACCTGTTCATTGTGATGGTTATTTTTTTAAGCCATGATTAATTGGGGAGTTCGCCATGTGTGTAACGGCTTATTGTACGTTGTATGGGTAAAATATTGTATTAATAACGTAAATGTTGGCTGTGAGCCTATTTTTTTTTTAATGACTCGATTCATGTAATTTTAGTGTGACACCTGTGTGGTGTCGTGGTAGTGTACTTGTAAATTTTGACGGCGGCCATATGTGTATTTTTATTTGGTCACGTGTTAATGTACTTGTGTTGATTTGTGTGAGAAGTCCTAAGTTTTTAGGCAGTAAACGTTGCTACGGCAATTTGATTCCAATTTCACACGGAAATTATTGTGTTGTTTATATTAGGTCTAGGAAGTGTCGGTTTAATTTTAAGTATTGTAGTTGTGTTCCCCCGTGTCGGTCTAGCTCTAAGAAATGTGGATTCGTTGTCTGAATGATTATTCTGGATGATGACGAATCACGCATTCGTTTGTACACATCGTGATGCATGTAGAACGACATACGCGCATACATAGTCACTTTTGTTATTTTATCTTAGGGACACTTGGTCCATGTAATTAATCTCTCCAGAGATTTTGGCCTCGTTTTGGCATTTTTTTTATTAAGTGGGAGTCATATGGGAGTTTTATTTTGTTAATTGTTCAGTGTAAATATGGTGATTTGTTTATTAAATTCATTTGTTTTAACCCTGGCTTCACTCTTTCCTGCATGTTATTTTGTTATATGTTACCCTGCAAGTTAATGAAGCGCCTTGACAACAACTTACGATATGAACCGATACACCCCCAGAAACTGAGTCTCATATGCTTCTTTGCAAGGATTCATAAAACAAAAATGGCTGCCCAAGTGGGGATTGTTGTTGTTGTTGCTTCGCTGATCTCATATTTATTTCGTTGAGAAATGATGCCAGGTCAAGCGGACATGTAAATTCAGTAAATTGAGGCGATGTTGTACCGCCATGTGCATTAGTAAAATCACAGAGTTCCTAAAGTTAGAGATATTGAACAAGGTTAGAATTTGATATTGTATTTGTTATAAACCTGTTCTGGCGCCCGGCATTAAAATTAGAAAATTTGCATTATTATTGAACTCAGTCAAAGCAGGAAGGTGTTGCCTTATATTTGACATTTAATTCACTTCGGTTAATTGGTGTTTCGTAAATTCTGTTTGTTAGGAATTTAAAAGCAGATCACTAGGGGTTATTTTGTTGTTTGGGAATAAGTGTAATTGTATTCAGTAAATTTTGTTACTGAAATTTTCGTTAAATTAGAGCCAGTAATATTTAAATGTTGTGATATGTATACGTGTATATGACTGAAATCTTGGTGCTTGACCCTGTTTTCTCTGAATATATTTGTGTGTGTGAAATGGCGATTGTTGATGAAATTAAGGCATTGTTGGAACAGATGTCCGTAAAGACGGAAGAACAGTTAAAGAACATGAAAGAGGAAATAAGCGGAGACAATAATAAAGAATTAAAAGAACAATTAGGAACTCAGAGTGAGCATAGTGAAAAACAATTAGAACAGATGTCCGTAAAGACGGAAAAACAATTAAAAGAACAATTAGAAGCTCAGCGGGAGCATAATGATAAACAATTAGAGCAGATGTCCGCGAAAACGGAACAACAGTTAAAAGACAGCGGAAAACAATTACACGATATGAGCGGTAATATTTCGGTCCAGTTAGAAGTCCAGAAATTAGACACGGAAAAACAATTAAATGAACTAAATCACAAATTGTCGGAACAGGTGGTAACACAAACGGCACAAACCGAACAATTAGGAAAGATTACTAACGACATTAATCAGAGCGTTATAAAGGTAGAGAAACTGGCAGGCGAGGTTGCGGAGACCAACGTCAAACAGTTAGGCGAAATTAAAAAGTTGGAGGCGAAGTTTGATAATAAACTAGTACAATTTGACGAGATGGTGGCCGATAAACTCAAGCAGATAGAGGCAGCATGTGTCAATAACACCGCGGGAATGAAGAAAACCCAAGAAAAATTGCAGCAACAAATTAATTCGGTAGACAGCAACGTGCTGGAATTAATAAAAGAAATTGATAAAGTCGAGGTTAAGGCCGAAACCGAACGGATACACTTGCGGGAGAACTTAGAGGAGCAATTAGGCAAAACACAACAGCAAATACAAGAAGTAGGAGAACAGCTAGTAAAAACACAAGAGATCATAAGGAAAGAGGTGGGAGAGCAGCTCGTCAAGACTCGGGATAATCTGGAAGGCCAACTAATAAAAACACAAGAGGTCATAAGAGAAGAAGTCGGGGAACAATTAATAAAAACACAAGAGGTCATGAGAGAAGAGGTTGGGGAACAACTAGTCAAAACACAAGAACAGATACGTGAAGAGCTAGAGAAAAATCAGGAAAGGAACGAGGAGAAAATTAACAGCTTGAAAAGTAGGATCCGGCGAGATTGGGACCAGCAGGCTCACGCAAATAAGGAAGACAGGCTGACAGTTTTAAAGCGAATGCAGGCATTGGAGGAAAATGTAAAATCAAAATTACAGGAACACTCAGATTTAATCATCAAAAACGAGATTAGATCTTTAGAAAATGCGACATTATTTTCGGCTGAAAATATACCGGAGAAGCTGGGAAGTATTGGAAGTCCTGCAGGCTTGAAGTTGGCTGAGGATACCAGCCGGGGTCAAAGTCCCAGACTAACGAGTAACGCATTCCAGCAATACAGGGGAGAGACTTCAACACCACAACCGAACTTGGCACCCGCCCAAGTCATCCAAGTCATTCGGGGTAATGATTTCAAGCCCGATAAATTTAAGGAACATTCAGGAACCACTCCCAAAGCATTTCTACGACAGTTAACTGATTACTTTAATGACCAGCACATCGGCCCTGAGAAACAATTAAGACTAGTGGAGAAATTTTTAGAAGGACCAAGCCTAACCTGGTTTTTAAGCTTTAAGTATACTTTTACAGACATGACTCAATTCCGTGAAGCATTTTTAAAGAAGTTTTGGAGCCCTTCTTTACAGCAAGGGTTGATAATGGACCTGTACACGCGAAAATATCATAGTACGCATCCAACCCGGTTTTCAGAATTTTTCAGCCAACAGTTGGTAAAATTCAGAGATTTTGACGACCCGCCTAGCGAGCAAAATATGGTTCTAACCATCGGGAAACAACTCCCAATGCACATCCAACAACTATTAGTCGCAGGAAACATTCAAACCGCAGTCCAAGCCGAAGAATTACTCAGACACTTAGACGAGACGAGTATGGTGAGCCCACAGACAGGAAGGAGGAATATGGAATGTGTCAACACGGCAGAGGTAGTTCAGGGACTCCAAAATAACCACTGCCAGGGGAACCAAACCAAGACTCAGTCCACAGGGACACAATTCACACCGAGAAGGCAAGATTTTGACGGCCGAAACCAGTTCAACAATAATAATCAAAACTATCAGAAAAACCGCGGGAGATACAATCAGAACAACCAAAATCAGAACAATCAATGGACGTACCAGTGGGAGTACACAAATTGGAGGGGAAACCAGAGACAAGGTAGACCTTACCAAAGAAATGGAGATGGTAGATGGAATAACGGCAGGAACTATCGCCAAGAAAATAGGGGAGATTATCGGAACAACTGGGACGAGCGATATATTGAATCACGAAAATACTTGGATCAATTAAGTGCCGAAGAAGCGGAAAAGGAGAAGTGGGGGCGTGCCATGGCAAACAGACAGAGCCCAGACAATCACCATGAAGAAGAGAAGAGACCAGCCGACAAGGCGAAACAGAAAAATAATAGAGGGAATTTGCGGGACGAAGTTTCGGGCAAGGGCCTGGAAATATGGTAGCAGGAGAAGAAGACGGGAGAAGAAGAAGATGGGAGAAGAAGAAGACGGTAGGAGAAGAAGATGGGAGAAGAAGAAGTGAGCACTGGTGCTAAATCTGTTTTTAATAGCGCCAATTTAAAACCTTACTACGGAAGGGAACCATTTGATGACTAGGAAAGATGATGTGTGCAGAATCTGTATTGCAAAAATTTTATTTTGAGAGCCAACACACAAATATACGTGGAGCGCACGAGTACGCGCTTTGTTTGTAAACAACAAGCAGCTGAGACGACAATCACGTGAGGAGAAGGGGGAGACCTAGTGAGGATGTATGAATGACATTCCAGCGAGAAAGAGAGCACACTAATTGAGTCAGAGGGGCGTACACTCGAGCAGCTGAGCGAGGTATTAAAGAGATGTTGTTGTTACTACGGTGGATTTTGTTTTTGAAATCAAAATCAATAAATTGCTTCGAATTTCAAAACCTTGCTGAGGATAAATGAACCCTTATTGATCTACGATAAATAAGTATTCATATTTATTATTATTATTACTGCAGCCCAGGTAGTACTTGAGGAAGTGGACATGGATAAAAGGGAGGCTAGCGTTTCGTAATGATTGCAACAGGAGCAGAGCTGGTAGCTATTCTTGGGGGACGGCCAGATTTAGCCGGGTTCAAGGCCAAATTGAGCAATTACTTGCACCAAAATTGGAAGCATAAAGGAATGATCACGAGTCACTTGCAACGAACATACGATTGAATCAGCCAATCACGAGAGACCAAGCCATGATCACGCGATGGACAGCGTCAGTAGTAAAAAGCCCGCGGAATTGATTATCTAAAGAACCACCGAACTTACTGATCTCCGCACGAGTGCATTGAGACGTTTGATTTATTTGAAGAAGAATGACACTAGTCCCATATTTGTGAGATAAAAACTCTGGAAATTTTTATCCAATTCCACCCCACTCCTCCGTCCCCTGTCAGTTTCTAATTAATAGTTTGGCATGACGCTACTCTAGGTCAGTCGTTTTGGAGCCTTGAGAGGCTAACTTCACGCCCGTTTGTACAACGATTTTATCGCTCTAAATTAGTTGAAGTTATTTTATTTGCGAGCTCTGAGGAACTAAATTCGCATCAGTCGTAATAACGAATTTTAAAGCTCTAGTACATTTTATCTGAAGTTGACTTTATTTTTGCGAGCTAATATTTCACGCAGTGTGCGTGGTGACTTGTAACATTTTCTTAAAGACGACCATTTCAGCTCTGAGGGGCAAGTCTTGTAATATCCTGATTAGCGCTCACCAGAGCGAAGGTCAACAGTACAGTACGGAAATACCGAGCAAGATAGCGACTGCCTGTGCAGTCAAGATTTTAAACTTATTATCGAGCCAGTGACGTGGTCTCGAGGTGTATATTTTATGTACAAATTTCAGTGTATTTTTCATGTGTTTATTGTGCGTGTGTGCGAGATATCTAGGGCAAGTCTTCGCAATTAATCGCATTAGGACAATTTGTGGGCGAATTGAGTAACCTGCAAGTGATTATAGCTAGGTCATAATAATTAACATTGAACTTTTCTGCCAAGGAGTCGATACCAAGATGCTCAACACGTGGTTTGGAGTTGGGATAATCTTCAACGATTCAACGCAGACGACCACGATGGAGTGTTAATCTGTCCATAGGGAAATGGGCTGAGAAGGATGTCTTAAGTTCTACAAGCTGATCGGTGATGTACAACATTTGGATTATTTCAATTATGTAGTTAGATTTGGCCGGGGAACTTTTGTAAATAGTTATGTTTCTTTTCTTGTTGTTTAGAGTTTTTCTTGCACCGACACTAAATGTTTTAAATGTCCGTTGGCGCGTGGCCAAAGTGTTTGTTGTATATTTGTTTTTCTTTGAGTCATATTTAATGTGCGCGGCATGCGTACGTGATTTTTATCCATGCAAATGCGAAACCCGTTACATTCGATAAATGGTGCTTTATTAACGTTAATATTTTAGATAGGAAAGGGAGGTAATTACTGTAAGATATTTGCTGAACAGGTTGTTATTCATATTAGGGTTGCCAAGCGCACCAACTTAAAATGTAATTTGTAGAACACCTTCGTTCTAATTTTGATAGATTTTTTTTGAGTCCTTTTCAGGTTAACTAGTCACGGCATAGAACGGTGGCGCCAGCATCTGGTATTTATTTATGTCTTTCTATTTCAGGGTCTGTCAAAACCCATACGTGTGATTCTGTGTGTGTTACTGTGTCAAGTGTGTGTTGATTCTACGTGAGGAGGGGGTAGAGGTCCTACCGCCCTCATATTTTTTGTTACTGTTGTATTTTTGATGGAAAGACAGGGTGCTCTAGGGAGACCGCTGTTTCTTGTCCATATTATTCTGACACACACACACGTATTATTGTGCTTTGGGGCACACTTCTTCGAGATTCGACCCCATGTCCTGGGAGGTCGAGATTATTGACACGTGGGTTGACAGATATGCAGAGTTCCACAAACCGCCCGTTTTGCCTGGTGACTTATTTTGATAGGCAGTCCTGTTTGTCCGACTGGCCCCTGTAAGCTTTCATGTAGCAAAACCTGTTCATTGTGATGGTTATTTTTTTAAGCCATGATTAATTGGGGAGTTCGCCATGTGTGTAACGGCTTATTGTACGTTTTATGGGTAAAATATTGTATTAATAACGTAAATGTTGGCTGTGAGCCAATTTTTTTTTTTTTTATGACTCGATTCATGTAATTTTAGTGTGACACCTGTGTGGTGTCGTGGTAGTGTACTTGTAAATTTTGACGGCGGTCATATGTGTATTTTTATTTGGTCACGTGTTAATGTACTTGTGTTGATTTGTGTGAGAAGTCCTAAGTTTTTAGGCAGTAAACGTTGCTACGGCAATTTGATTCCAATTTCACACGGAAATTATTGTGTTGTTTATATTAGGTCTAGGAAGTGTCGGTTTAATTTTAAGTATTGTAGTTGTGTTCCCCCGTGTCGGTCTAGCTCTAAGAAATGTGGATTCGTTGTCTGAATGATTATTCTGGATGATGACGAATCACGCATTCGTTTGTACACATCGTGATGCATGTAGAACGACATACGCGCATACATAGTCACTTTTGTTATTTTATCTTAGGGACACTTGGTCCATGTATTTAATCTCTCCAGAGATTTTGGCCTCGTTTTGGCATTTTTTTTTATTAAGTGGGAGTCATATGGGAGTTTTATTTTGTTAATTGTTGAGTGTAAATATGGTGATTTGTTTATTAAATTCATTTGTTTTAACCCTGGCTTCACTCTTTCCTGCAAGTAATTTTGTTATATGTTACCCTGCAAGTTAATGAAGCGCCTTGACAACAACTTACGATATGAACCGATACACCCCCCGAAACTGAGTCTCATATGCTTCTTTGCAAGGGTTCAGTACATAGTCTCGGGCTCCTGAGTAGCAGACCACCGACTAAAACTTCCCCTGTTACTTATGACCACTAGCCTGGAACCGTTTATCACTTTACTTCAGGCTAGAGTCATTTTATTTGCCCGTAGGGCACTCCTCCTTAGTGAATTATCTTCAGTGGCGATGCAGAACCGTCTTCTTTGTTCGGAGGATATCTTCAACAAAACTTGATACAAGTTTCCAATGTTCTTCATTTTGTAGCATTACCTCAACAATATTGTCCGGAGATATCTCTACATCAATGTGATCTTGAAGAGACTGCCTATTATGGACCCTCCGTCCACAAGAGAAGACGGTGTGATTACCATTACCTAGTGCATTAACGCAGTAGATACAACCTGGTGAATCCAATTTCCCCATGGACTGGCAGCGTGGCTCAGCGGTAACTTTCTCGCTTGCTGGACCCTAGGTTGCAGGTTCGTATCCTGGCGCAGTCAGCTGGCATATGAGGGTGCGCAAATGCGAGGGAGCCGTGTCAGTAGATTTACTGGCACGTTACAGATCATCTTCGGGGCAAAATTCCGGCACCCCGGCGTCTCTAAATGCCACAGTAGTTAAAAGGGACGTAAAATCAATAACATTATTATTAACACTTTCTCTATCATCTTAAGATAAGAACAGAAGTACCCATGGCCAGTCAAGTACTGGGTGAGATAATAACCAACCCTACCATGTTTCCTATCTGTCCAAACCTGCACCTGGGGTATCATTCTCTTAGTCCACTGGCTTGCTCCCATTTGATCTGTCAATTATGAAAGGTTTGTACTCTTGTTGTTTGTCTTGCATTTTGTAAACCTACTTCCGATTTCCTCCAATAAATGTACTTGCGTGCTTTCACAAGAAAATAATAATAATAATAATAATAATAATAATAATAATAATAATCCTCAAGTAGTGCCATACTGCAAAACGCAGTGAATTTTATGAAAAATGAATAAGATACCGAATACAGGGAATTCTCTATAACGTGTTATTCTATCCTATTTGTGCCTAAACATCCCGGCATTAGCCATGAAGATGCCAACAGAGAAGGAATTCTAGCGAGGGCGTTCTTTATACATCCCTTCCCACCCTGCCTTCTCTTCTGTTACTGTCACCCTTCTCTACAAGACTATTAAGGTAATATGCGCTTCCTTGGCATCAGTATGATCTAACCGGAAGTTCCGTGTTCCATCACGCGACAAGTCACCTGTTAATTGCATTGCTCTGTTAACAAAACAATGGTATGATTGATTTAGAATCTAATAACGCTGTTGAGCTAAGCCAAGTGCCAACAGGATAATTGTGTGTAAACTAGGAGCGTGTTGTCACGTCACAGCTCATGCGTGGCAGGGGGCCGTGCTTCTGCTCACTGTTCAGTGGACAAACAAAGAAAGTTCGCACCTCACATGCGCAATATGTCTTCTCACCGCCAGCGCAAGGAGCAATGTATTGGATCTAGTGTTTCTTTCAAAAAACTACTTCCGGCTTTTAGGAAGATTTCAGTAGATGATGATGATGATGATAATTGTTGTTTTAAGGGGCCTAACATCTAGGTTATCGGCCCCTAATGGTTTGAGAGATCGTGAAGATGACAATGAAATGTAAACTGTAACTAAAACTAACTACTAACTTATATACTAGAAGAAGAAATGGAAAACAGTAGGTGAATAATATATACCAACAATATCCACTTTGCAATACAAAATGTTTTTATATGATGTCCATAACTTTTTGATACATGTTTTGGTTCTTGTAAACCTTGTGGATATTGTTGCTATATATCAAATCAATACGGGAAAATCTAGAAGGATGACAAAAGTCATAGATATTCATAGGAGAATAAGGCAAATAAAGAACAGGAGGAGAAGAAATGCTCTCATCCCTCGAAGAATGAGGATGGAGGGACTTGGAACGAAGGAGAGCCATGAAAGGAAGATTGGAAAGGGAAAGAGGAGAGGGCCCACCCCAAGGTCAGTGGAAAAAAGGGAAAAATCGGACCAGCTCAGGAATCCCTCGGGGTCGCCAACTCCCGAACTCACCAGCTGTGAGCCCCTGAGGGTGTAGCAATATCCAGGGTGCACCAGAAGTGGTAGGGCTACATACACCCTGCCTCCTTGAGGACCTTGAGCAGAAGGCAGGAGATAACATGAAAAGAAAAAGAAGGCTGACCCCTCGAAGAATGAGGGTATCAGAAAGATGAGACAAGGGCCAATTAAGGCGGTAAAGTGAAAGACTCCCTAGGCCTTGGATAGCCTAATACCGTCGGAAGAGAACAAGAGCAGACCAAGAGATGTCGACCGGAAAGAAGACGTAGAGGAGCCCGGCACAAGTAAATGGAAACAATGCCAGACTCAGCTGGTGTCCCGTGGTCGTCAAACCACGTCCCACTAGATGTGAGCCCCCAGAGGAGAGATTTCATTAGTAAGCTACCTATTGCAATAGTTACGATGTAGCGACTTCCTGAAAGTTTTAACATATCTTCGCGTTTCACATCCCCCAGAGCCCAAAACCACCGTCAGTTCAAAATGTTGTGTACAATTTACATCACTTTCTTTTGGATACGATAACCACCGTCAGTTTGCACCAATCACTTTCAAATCACTATATCTGCTTCTGGATTTGAAAGGATCAGCCGCCAGGCATTTCGTGGTTGCCTGGCGTTGCCCAGGGTACGCCCGATTGCTTCCTTGTTCCATTAGACAATCTTCGGGGAGGGCTCTGAACTACAGCATTATTTTACCCCCAAATACCTTGGACTTGCCCTAGATAGATCGTTAACCTATCGGCGGTACTGCCTTATTACTAAACAGAAGGTGGCAGCCCGAAATAACATCATTCGGAAGCTCATTGGTAATAATTGGGGTGCTCAACCCCAGGTGGTCCGTACTTGTGCAATGGCACTCTGTTTCTCCGCCGGTGCATATGCCTGCCCTGTATGGCAGAAATCAGCCCATGTAAAACTAGTTGACGTAGCTCTTAATGAAACTGCAAGGCTTATTCCAGGATGCCTGAGACTGACTCCCGTCGACAAGCTGTACTACATGGCAGGCATTGCTCCCCCTGAAATACGTCGGGAAGTAGCCGCAAATGCCGAAAGAAAGAATGTGGAAGAAAGTGAGCTATACCCGCTGCACGGATATACTCCTCCAAGACATAGATTGAAATCTAGGAAGAGCTTTTTACAGTCAACATCTCCACTTACCACATCCTCCAACAAAGCCAGAGAAGAACTGTGGGCAGCCAAAATCAATCATCTTCCAACAGGGGTAACACCAGCAGAATGCTTACCAGCCGGGCACAACTTGTACTGGGCCACTTGGAAATCATTAAACAGATTACGAGCAGGTGTTGGCAAAACTAAGGATAACCTAATGAAATGGGGATACCTACAAGAATCAACACTTTGTGAATGTGGAGAGGTACAGACAACAAAGCCTCTGTGTCAGTGCTTGTTCTGCACTGATTTTCCCAGTGAGGAGGAGTTGTTTAAGACACAAGAAAATGCTATAGCAGTTGCTCGTTTCTGGGCAAAGACAGTTTAATTATATATGTATAATTCCATGTTTCTCCTTTGATTTTGTATGTACAATATTATTTATCTGTCTCTGATTCGAGTAAATAAATAAATACTTTCAAATGTAGTCTATACTTAAACTATAACCATTCAAAATATCGGCCAAGTTCATTAATGGGAAAATTGGACCAAGAGGGTGGAAACAAGGGACCGTTTTCAAAAAATAAAATATTGCTATAACTCACCAATTCTTCTAGGTTTGTGCCATATCTTGTGTGGGGTTTCGCCTAGGACACCATGCTGGCTCATCAGCGGGATCTTGGTGACCCTGCCCGGACCCCCACAGGAGTAGCGAACTGCGCGCTACCTTCCTTTATATAAAGTGAAACTGCACCTGTTTACTGCGAGAACTATAAGCTCAAGCAGCCTTACCCTCCCTATAAAGGCTTAATGCTATAACCTTTTTAGTATGTGACATATAGAATCCATTAATAGTTTATACCATTCTTCGGATAAGGGCCAAAAATTTGTTTCAGTAACGATCTTGGATAGAAACAACCATTGAAAAATGGGGTGGGAAAGATAGAATTTTGAGAAAGAGATAATAATAATAACCATGAGTACGAGTTCGTGTCTGTCAGTTTGGGTACAGCGTTAATCATGAACACGAGTTCGTGTCTGTCAGTTTGAGTACAGCCTAAATCATGAGCACGAGTTCGTGTCTGTCAGTTTGAGTACAGCCTTAACCATGAACACGAGTTCGTGTCTGTCAGTTTGAGTACAGCCTAAATCATGAGCACGAGTTCGTGTCTGTCAGTTTGATACAGCCTTAATCATGAGCACGAGTGCGAGTCTGTCAGTTTGATACAGCCTTAATCATGAGCACGAGTTCGTGTCTGTCAGTTTGAAACAGCCTTAATCATGAGCACGAGTTCGTGTCTGTCACTTTGGGTACAGCCTTAATCATGAGCACGAGTTCGTGTCTGTCAATTTGAGTACAGCCTTAATCATGAGCACTAGTTCGTGTCTGTCAGTTTGATACAGCCTTAATCATGAGCACGAGTTCGTGTCTGTCAGTTTGATACAGCGTTAATCATGAGCACGAGTTCGTGTCTGTCAGTTTGATACAGACTTAATCATGAACACGAGTTCGTGTCTGTCAGTTTGAGTACAGCCTTAATCATGAGCACGAGTTCGTGTCTGTCAGTTTGGGTACAGCGTTAATCATGAACACGAGTTCGTGTCAGTCAGTTTGATACAGCGTTAATCATGAGCACGAGTTCGTGTCTGTCAGTTTGAGTACAGCCTTAATCATGAACACGAGTTCGTGTCTGTCAGTTTTGGTACAGCCTTAATCATGAGCACGAGTTCGTGACTGTGAGTATGATACAGACTTAATCATGAGCACGAGTTCGTGTCTGTCAGTTTGGGTACAGCCTTAATCATGAGCACGAGTTCGTGTCTGTCAGTTTGGGTACAGCCTTAATCATGAGCACGAGTTCGTGTCTGTCAGTTTGAGTACAGTGTTAATCATGAGCACGAGTTCGTGTCTGTCAGTTTTGGTACAGCCTTAATCATGAGCACGAGTTCGTGTCTGACAGTTTGATACAGCGTTAATCATGAACACGAGTTCGTGTCTGGCAGTTTGGGTACAGCCTTTAACATGAACACGAGTTCGTGTCTGTCAGTTTGAGTACAGCCTTGTTCAAAAGCACGAGTTCGTGTCTGTCAGTTTGGGTACAGCCTTAATCATGAGCACGATTTCGTGTCTGTCAGTTTGAGTACAGCCTTAATCATGAACACGAGTTCGTGTCTGTCAGTTTGAGTACAGCCTTGTTCATGAACACGAGTTCGTGTCTGTCAGTTTGAGTACAGCCTTAATCATGAACACGAGTTCGTGTCTGTCAGTTTGGGTACAGCCTTAATCATGAGCACGAGTTCGTGTCTGTCAGTTTGATACAGCGTTAATCATGAACACGAGTTCGTGTCTGTCAGTTTGAGTACAGCCTTAATCATGAACACGAGTTCGTGTCTGTCAGTTTGAGTACAGCCTTAATCATAAGCACGAGTACGTGTCTGTCAGTTTGAGTACAGCGTTAATCATGAGCACGAGTTCGTGTCTGTCAGTTTGAGTACAGCCTTAATCATGAACACGAGTTCGTGTCTGTCAGTTTGATACAGCCTTAATCATGAACACGAGTTCGTGTCTGTCAGTTTGATACAGCGTTAATCATGAGCACGAGTTCGTGTCTGTCAGTTTGAGTACAGCCTTAATCATGAGCACGAGTTCGTGTCTGTCAGTTTGATACAGACTTAATCATGAGCACGAGTTCGTGTCTGTCAGTTTGAGTACAGCCTTGTTCAAAAGCACGAGTTCGTGTCTGTCAGTTTGATACAGACTTAATCATGAACACGAGTTCGTGTCTGTCAGTTTGAGTACAGCCTTAATCATGAACACGTGTTCGTGTCTGTCAGTTTGGGTACAGCCTTAATCATGAGCACGAGTTCGTGTCTGTAAGTTTGAGTACAGCCTTAATCATGAACACGAGTTCGTGTCTGTCAGTTTGAGTACAGCCTTAATCATGAACACGAGTTCGTGTCTGTCAGTTTGGGTACAGCCTTGATCATGAACACGAGTTCGTGTCTTTCAGTTTGAGTACAGCCTTAATCATGAACACGAGTTCGTGTCTGTCAGTTTGAGTACAGCCTTAATCATGAGCACGAGTTCGTGTCTGTAAGTTTGAGTACAGCCTTGTTCAAAAGCACGAGTTCGTGTCTGTCAGTTTGAGTACAGCCTTAGTAATGAGCACGAGTTCGTGTCTGTCAGTTTGAGCACAGCCTTGTTCAAAAGCACGAGTTCGTGTCTGTCAGTTTGATGCAGACTTAATCATGAACACGAGTTCGTGTGTGTTAGTTTGAGTACAGCCTTGTTCAAAAGCACGAGTTCGTGTCTGTCAGTTTGATACAGACTTAATCATGAACACGAGTTCGTGTCTGTCAGTTTGAGTACAGCCTTGTTCAAAAGCACGAGTTCGTGTCTGTCAGTTTGATGCAGCCTTAATCATGAGCACGAGTTCGTGTCTTTCAGTTTGAGTACAGCCTTGTTCAAAAGCAAGAGTTCGTGTCTGTCAGTTTGATACAGACTTAATCATGAACACGAGTTCGTGTCTGTCAGTTTGAGTACAGCCTTGTTCAGAAGCACGAGTTCGTGTCTGTCAGTTGAGTACAGCGTTAATCATGAGCACGAGTTCGTGTCTTTCAGTTTGAGTACAGCCTTGTTCAAAAGCACGAGTTCGTGTCTGTCAGTTTGAGTACAGCCTTAATCATGAACACGAGTTCGTGTCTGTCAGTTTGAGTACAGCCTTGTTCAAAAGCACGAGTTCGTGTCTGTCAGTTGAGTACAGCGTTAATCATGAGCACGAGTTCGTGTCTGTCAGTTTGGGTACAGCATTAATCATTAGCACCAGTTCGTGTCTGACAGTTTGATACAGCGTTAATCATGAACACGAGTTCGTGTCTGTCAGTTTATGTACAGCCTTAATCATGAACACGAGTTCGTGTCTGTCAGTTTGAGTACAGCTTTGTTCAAAAGCACGAGTTCGTGTCTGTCAGTTTGGGTACAGCCTTAATCATGAGCACGAGTTCGTGTCTGTCAGTTTGAGTACAGCCTTAATCATGAACACGAGTTCGTGTCTGTCAGTTTGAGTACAGCCTTAATCATGAACACGAGTTCGTGTCTGTCAGTTTGAGTACAGCCTTAATCATGAACACGAGTACGTGTCTGTCTGTTTGGGTACAGCCTTAATCATGAGCACGAGTTCGTGTCTGTCAGTTTGATACAGCGTTAATCATGAACACGAGTTCGTGTCTGTCAGTTTGAGTACAGCCTTAATCATGAACACGAGGTCGTGTCTGTCAGTTTGAGTACAGCCTTAATCATGAACACGAGTTCGTGTCTGTCAGTTTGGGTACAGCCTTAATCATGAGCACGAGTTCGTGTCTGTCAGTTTGAGTACAGCCTTAATCATGAACACGAGTTCGTGTCTGTCAGTTTGAGTACAGCCTTAATCATAAGCACGAGTTCGTGTCTGTCAGTTTGAGTACAGCGTTAATCATGAGCACGAGTTCGTGTCTGTCAGTTTGAGTACAGCCTTAATCATGAGCACGAGATCGTGTCTGTCAGTTTGAGTACAGCCTTAATCATGAACACGAGGTCGTGTCTGTCAGTTTGAGTACAGCCTTAATCATGAACACGAGTTCGTGTCTGTCAGTTTGGGTACAGCCTTAATCATGAGCACGAGTTCGTGTCTGTCAGTTTGAGTACAGCCTTAATCATGAACACGAGTTCGTGTCTGTCAGTTTGAGTACAGCCTTAATCATAAGCACGAGTTCGTGTCTGTCAGTTTGGGTACAGCCTTAATCATGAGCACGAGTTCGTGTCTGTCAGTTTGGGTACAGCCTTAATCATGAGCACGAGTTCGTGTCTGTCAGTTTGAGTACAGTGTTAATCATGAGCACGAGTTCGTGTCTGTCAGTTTTGGTACAGCCTTAATCATGAGCACGAGTTCGTGTCTGACAGTTTGATACAGCGTTAATCATGAACACGAGTTCGTGTCTGTCAGTTTGGGTACAGCCTTTATCATGAACACGAGTTCGTGTCTGTCAGTTTGAGTACAGCCTTGTTCAAAAGCACGAGTTCGTGTCTGTCAGTTTGGGTACAGCCTTAATCATGAGCACGATTTCGTGTCTGTCAGTTTGAGTACAGCCTTAATCATGAACACGAGTTCGTGTCTGTCAGTTTGAGTACAGCCTTGATCATGAACACGAGTTCGTGTCTGTCAGTTTGAGTACAGCCTTAATCATGAACACGAGTTCGTGTCTGTCAGTTTGGGTACAGCCTTAATCATGAGCACGAGTTCGTGTCTGTCAGTTTGATACAGCGTTAATCATGAACACGAGTTCGTGTCTGTCAGTTTGAGTACAGACTTAATCATGAACACGAGTTCGTGTCTGTCAGTTTGAGTACAGCCTTAATCATAAGCACGAGTTCGTGTCTGTCAGTTTGAGTACAGCGTTAATCATGAGCACGAGTTCGTGTCTGTCAGTTTGAGTACAGCCTTAATCATGAACACGAGTTCGTGTCTGTCAGTTTGATACAGCCTTAATCATGAACACGAGTTCGTGTCGGTCAGTTTGATACAGCCTTAATCGTGAGCACGAGTTCGTGTCTGTCAAATTGATAAACATTTAATCATGAGCACGAGTTCGTGGCTGTCAGTTTGAGTACAGCCTTGTTCAAAAGCACGAGTTCGTGTCTGTCAGTTTGATACAGACTTAATCATGAACACGAGTTCGTGTCTGTCAGTTTGAGTACAGCCTTAATCATGAACACGTGTTCGTGTCTGTCAGTTTGGGTACAGCCTTAATCATGAGCACGAGTTCGTGTCTGTAAGTTTGAGTACAGCCTTAACCATGAACACGAGCTCGTGTCTGTCAGTTTGAGTACAGCCTTAATCATGAACACGAGTTCGTGTCTGTCAGTTTGGGTACAGCCTTAATCATGAACACGAGTTCGTGTCTGTCAGTTTGAGTACAGCCTTAATCATGAACACGAGTTCGTGTCTGTCAGTTTGAGTACAGCCTTAATCATGAGCACGAGTTCGTGTCTGTAAGTTTGAGTACAGCCTTGTTCAAAAGCACGAGTTCGTGTCTGTCAGTTTGAGTACAGCCTTAGTAATGTGCACGAGTTCGTGTCTGTCAGTTTGAGCACAGCCTTGTTCAAAAGCACGAGTTCGTGTCTGTCAGTTTGATACAGACTTAATCATGAACACGAGTTCGTGTGTGTCAGTTTGAGTACAGCCTTGTTCAAAAGCACGAGTTCGTGTCTGTCAGTTTGATACAGACTTAATCATGAACACGAGTTCGTGTCTGTCAGTTTGAGTACAGCCTTGTTCAAAAGCACGAGTTCGTGTCTGTCAGTTTGATGCAGCCTTAATCATGAGCACGAGTTCGTGTCTTTCAGTTTGAGTACAGCCTTGTTCAAAAGCAAGAGTTCGTGTCTGTCAGTTTGATACAGACTTAATCATGAACACGAGTTCGTGTCTAACAGTTTGAGTACAGCCTTAATCATGAACACGAGTTCGTGTCTGTCAGTTTGAGTACAGCCTTGTTCAAAAGCACGAGTTCGTGTCGGTCAGTTTGAGTACAGCGTTAATCATGAGCACGAGTTCGTGTCTGTCAGTTTGGGTACAGCATTAATCATTAGCACCAGTTCGTGTCTGACAGTTTGATACAGCGTTAATCATGAACACGAGTTCGTGTCTGTCAGTTTATGTACAGCCTTAATCATGAACACGATTTCGTGTCTGTCAGTTTGAGTACAGCCTTGTTCAAAAGCACGAGTTCGTGTCTGTCAGTATGGGTACAGCCTTAATCATGAAAACGAGTTCGTGTCTGTCAGTTTGAATACAGCCTTAATCATGAACACGAGTACGTGTCTGTCTGTTTGGGTACAGCCTTAATCATGAGCACGAGTTCGTGTCTGTCAGTTTGATACAGCGTTAATCATGAACACGAGTTCGTGTCTGTCAGTTTGAGTACAGCCTTAATCATGAACAGGAGGTCGTGTCTGTCAGTTTGAGTGCAGCCTTAATCATGAACACGAGTTCGTGTCTGTCAGTTTGGGTACAGCCTTAATCATGAGCACGAGTTCGTGTCTGTCAGTTTGAGTACAGCCTTAATCATGAACACGAGTTCGTGTCTGTCAGTTTGAGTACAGCCTTAATCATAAGCACGAGTTCGTGTCTGTCAGTTTGAGTACAGCGTTAATCATGAGCACGAGTTCGTGTCTGTCAGTTTGAGTACAGCCTTAATCATGAGCACGAGTTCGTGTCTGTCAGTTTGAGTACAGCCTTAATCATGAACACGAGTTCGTGTCTGTCAGTTTGATACAGCCTTAATTATGAACACGAGTTCGTGTCTGTCAGTTTGATACAGCGTTAATCATGAGCACGAGTTCGTGTCTGTCAGTTTGAGTACAGCCTTAATCATGAGCACGAGTTCGTGTCTGTCAGTTTGAGTACAGCCTTAATCATGAACACGAGTTCGTGTCTGTCAGTTTGATACAGACTTAATCATGAGCACGAGTTCGTGTCTGTCAGTTTGAGTACAGCCTTAATCATGAGCACGAGTTCGTGTCTGTCAGTTTGAGTACAGCCTTAATCATGAACACGAGTTCGTGTCTGTCAGTTTGAGTACAGCCTTGTTCAAAAGCACGAGTTCGTGTCTGTCAGTTTGTTACAGACTTAATCAAGAACACGAATTCGTGTCTGTCAGTTTGAGTACAGCCTTAATCATGAACACGAGTTCGTGTCTGTCAGTTTGAGTACAGCCTTGTTCAAAAGCACGAGTTCGTGTCTATCAGTTTGATACAGACTTAATCATGAACACGAGTTCGTGTCTGGCAGTTTGAGTACAGCCTTGTTCAAAAGCACGAGTTCGTGTCTGTCAGTTTGGGTACAGCCTTAATCATGTGCACGAATTCGTGTCTGTCAGTTTGAGTACAGCCTTGTTCAAAAGCACGAGTACGTGTCTGTCAGTTTGGGTACAGCCTTAATCATGAGCACGAGTTCGTGTCTGTCAGTTTGAGTACAGCCTTGTTCAAAAGCACGAGTTCGTGTCTGTCAGTTTGATACAGACTTAATCATGAGCACGAGTTCGTGTCTGTCAGTTTGAGTACAGCCTTGTTCAAAAGCACGAGTTCGTGTCTGTCAGTTTGAGTACAGCCTTGTTCATGAGCACGAGTTCGTGTCTGTCAGTTTGAGTACAGCCTTGTTCAAAAGAACGAGTTCGTGTCTGTCAGTTTGATACAGACTTAATCATGAACACGAGTTTGTGTCTGTCAGTTTGAGTACAGCCTTAATCATGAGCACGAGTTCGTGTCAGACAGTTTGAGTACAGCCTTAATCATGAGCACGAGTTCGTGTCTGTCAGTTTGAGTACAGCCTTGTTCAAAAGCACTAGTTCGTGTCTCTAAGTTTGAGTACAGCCTTGTTCAAAAGCACGAGTTCGTGTCTGTCAGTTTGAGTACAGCCTTGTTCAAAAGCACGATTTCGTGTCTGTCAGTTTGAGTACAGCCTTAATCATGAGCACGAGTTCGTGTCTGTCAGTTTGATACAGACTTAATCATGAGCACGAGTTCGTGTCTGTCAGTTTGAGTTCAGCCTTGTTCAAAAGCACGAGTTCGTGTCTGTCAGTTTAATACAGACTTAATCATGAACACGAGTTCGTGTCTGTCAGTTTGAGTACAGCCTTAATCATGAACACGAGTTCGTGTCTGTCAGTTTGGGTATAGCCTTAATCATGAACACGAGTTCGTGAATGTCAGTTTGGGTACAGCCTTAATCATGAACACGAGTTCGTGTCTGTCAGTTTGGGTACAGCCTTAATCATGAACACGAGTTCGTGTCTGTCAGTTTGGGTACAGCCTTAATCATAAACACGAGTTCGTGTCTGTCAGTTTGAGTACAGACTTAATCATGAGCACGAGTTCGTGTCTGTCAGTTTGAGTACAGCCTTAACCATAAACACGAGTTCGTGTCTGTCAGTTTGAGTACAGCCTTAATCATGAACACGAGTACGTGTCTGTCAGTTTGAGTATTGCCTTAATCATGAACACGAGTTTGTGTCTGTAAGTTTGAGTACAGCCTTGTTCAAAAGCACGAGTTCGTGTCTGTCAGTTTGAGTACAGCCTTGTTCATGAGCACGAGTTCGTGTCTGTCAGTTTGAGTACAGCCTTGTTCAAAAGCACGAGTTCGTGTCTGTCAGTTTGAGTACAGCCTTAATCATGAGCACGAGTTCGTGTCTGTCAGTTTGATACAGACTTAATCATGAGCACGAGTTCGTGTCTGTCAGTTTGAGTACAGCCTTGTTCAAAAGCACGAGTTCGTGTCTGTCAGTTTAATATAGACTTAATCATGAACACGAGTTCGTGTCTGTCAGTTTGAGTACAGCCTTAATCATGAACACGAGTTCGTGTCTGTCAGTTTGGGTACAGCCTTAATCATGAGCACGAGTTCGTGTCTGTAAGTTTGAGTACAGCCTTGTTCAAAAGCACGAGTTCGTGTCTGTCAGTTTGAGTACAGCCTTAGTCATGAGCACGAGTTCGTGTCTGTCCGTTTGAGTACAGCCTTGTTCAAAAGCACGAGTTCGTGTCTGTCAGTTTGATACAGACTTAATCATGAACATGAGTTCGTGTCTGTCAGTTTGAGTACAGCCTTGTTCAAAAGCACGAGTTCGTGTCTGTCAGTTTGATACAGACTTAATCATGAACACGAGTTCGTGTCTGTCAGTTTGAGTACAGCCTTGTTCAAAAGCACGAGTTCGTGTCTGTCAGTTTGATACAGCCTTAATCAAAAGCACGAGTTCGTGTCTGTCAGTTTGAGTACAGCCTTGTTCAAAAGCACGAGTTCGTGTCTGTCAGTTTGATACAGACTTAATCATGAACACGAGTTCGTGTCTGTCAGTTTGAGTACAGCCTTAATCATGAACACGAGTTCGTGTCTGTCAGTTTGAGTACAGCCTTGTTCAAAGCACGAGTTCGTATCTGTCAGTTTGATACAGACTTAATCATGAACACGAGTTCGTGTCTGTCAGTTTGAGTACAGCCTTGTTCAAAAGCACGAGTTTGTGAATGTCTGTTTGGGTACAGCCTTGTTCATGAGCACGAGTTCGTGTCTGTCAGTTTGAGTACAGCCTTGTTCAAAAGAACGAGTTCGTGTCTGTCAGTTTGATACAGACTTAATCATGAACACGAGTTTGTGTCTGTCAGTTTGAGTACAGCCTTAATCATGAGCACGAGTTCGTGTCTGTCAGTTTGAGTACAGCCTTAATCATGAGCACGAGTTCTTGTCTGTCAGTTTGAATACAGCCTTGTTCAAAAGCACGAGTTCGTGTCTGTCAGTTTGAGTACAGCCTTGTTCATGAGCACGAGTTCGTGTCTGTCAGTGTGAGTACAGCCTTGTTCAAAAGCACGAGTTCGTGTCAGTCAGTTTGATACAGACTTAATCATGAACACGAGTTCGTGTCTGTCAGTTTGAGTACAGCCTTAATCATGAGCACGAGTTCGTGTCTGTCAGTCGGAGTACAGCCTTAATCATGAGCACGAGTTCGTGTCTGTCAGTTTGAGTACAGCCTTGTTCAAAAGCACGAGTTCGTGTCTGTCAGTTTGATACAGACTTAATCAAGAACACGAGTTCGTGTCTGTCAGTTTGAGTACAGCCTTAATCATGAACACGAGTTCGTGTCTGTCAGTTTGAGTACAGCCTTGTTCAAAAGCACGAGTTCGTGTCTGTCAGTTTGAGTACAGCCTTAATCATGAACACGAGTTCGTGTCTGTCAGTTTGGGTACAGCCTTAATCATGAACACGAGTTCGTGTCTGTCAGTTTGGGTACAGCCTTAATCATGAACACGAGTTCGTGTCTGTCAGTTTGGGTACAGTCTTAATCATGAACACGAGTTCGTGTCTGTCAGTTTGAGTACAGCCTTGTTCAAAAGCACGAGTTCGTGTCTGTCAGTTTGAGTACAGCCTTAATCATGAGCACGAGTTCGTGTCTGTCAGTTTGATACAGACTTAATCATGAGCACGTGTTCGTGTCTGTCAGTTTGAGTACAGCCTTAATCATAAGCACGAGTTCGTGTCTGTCAGTTTGAGTACAGCGTTAATCATGAGCACGAGTTCGTGTCTGTCAGTTTGAGTACAGCCTTAATCATGAGCACGAGTTCGTGTCTGTCAGTTTGAGTACAGCCTTAATCATGAACACGAGTTCGTGTCTGTCAGTTTGATACAGCCTTAATTATGAACACGAGTTCGTGTCTGTCAGTTTGATACAGCGTTAATCATGAGCACGAGTTCGTGTCTGTCAGTTTGAGTACAGCCTTAATCATGAGCACGAGTTCGTGTCTGTCAGTTTGAGTACAGCCTTAATCATGAACACTAGTTCGTGTCTGTCAGTTTGATACAGACTTAATCATGAGCACGAGTTCGTGTCTGTCAGTTTGAGTTCAGCCTTAATCATGAGCACGAGTTCGTGTCTGTCAGTTTGAGTACAGCCTTAATCATGAACACGAGTTCGTGTCTGTCAGTTTGAGTACAGCCTTGTTCAAAAGCACGAGTTCGTGTCTGTCAGTTTGTTACAGACTTAATCAAGAACACGAATTCGTGTCTGTCAGTTTGAGTACAGCCTTAATCATGAACACGAGTTCGTGTCTGTCAGTTTGAGTACAGCCTTGTTCAAAAGCACGAGTTCGTGTCTATCAGTTTGATACAGACTTAATCATGAACACGAGTTCGTGTCTGGCAGTTTGAGTACAGCCTTGTTCAAAAGCACGAGTTCGTGTCTGTCAGTTTGGGTACAGCCTTAATCATGTGCACGAATTCGTGTCTGTCAGTTTGAGTACAGCCTTGTTCAAAAGCACGAGTACGTGTCTGTCAGTTTGGGTACAGCCTTAATCATGAGCACGAGTTCGTGTCTGTCAGTTTGAGTACAGCCTTGTTCAAAAGCACGAGTTCGTGTCTGTCAGTTTGATACAGACTTAATCATGAGCACGAGTTCGTGTCTGTCAGTTTGAGTACAGCCTTGTTCAAAAGCACGAGTTCGTGTCTGTCAGTTTGAGTACAGCCTTGTTCATGAGCACGAGTTCGTGTCTGTCAGTTTGAGTACAGCCTTGTTCAAAAGAACGAGTTCGTGTCTGTCAGTTTGATACAGACTTAATCATGAACACGAGTTCGTGTCTGTCAGTTTGAGTACAGCCTTGTTCAGAAGCACGAGTTCGTGTCTGTCAGTTGAGTACAGCGTTAATCATGAGCACGAGTTCGTGTCTTTCAGTTTGAGTACAGCCTTAGTAATGTGCACGAGTTCGTGTCTGTCAGTTTGAACACAGCCTTGTTCAAAAGCACGAGTTCGTGTCTGTCAGTTTGATACAGACTTAATCATGAACACGAGTTCGTGTGTGTCAGTTTGAGTACAGCCTTGTTCAAAAGCACGAGTTCGTGTCTGTCAGTTTGATGCAGCCTTAATCATGAGCACGAGTTCGTGTCTTTCAGTTTGAGTACAGCCTTGTTCAAAAGCAAGAGTTCGTGTCTGTCAGTTTGATACAGACTTAATCATGAACACGAGTTCGTGTCTGTCAGTTTGAGTACAGCCTTGTTCAGAAGCACGAGTTCGTGTCTGTCAGTTGAGTACAGCGTTAATCATGAGCACGAGTTCGTGTCTTTCAGTTTGAGTACAGCCTTGTTCAAAAGCACGAGTTCGTGTCTGTCAGTTTGAGTACAGCCTTAATCATGAACACGAGTTCGTGTCTGTCAGTTTGAGTACAGCCTTGTTCAAAAGCACGAGTTCGTGTCTGTCAGTTGAGTACAGCGTTAATCATGAGCACGAGTTCGTGTCTGTCAGTTTGGGTACAGCATTAATCATTAGCACCAGTTCGTGTCTGACAGTTTGATACAGCGTTAATCATGAACACGAGTTCGTGTCTGTCAGTTTATGTACAGCCTTAATCATGAACACGAGTTCGTGTCTGTCAGTTTGAGTACAGCTTTGTTCAAAAGCACGAGTTCGTGTCTGTCAGTTTGGGTACAGCCTTAATCATGAGCACGAGTTCGTGTCTGTCAGTTTGAGTACAGCCTTAATCATGAACACGAGTTCGTGTCTGTCAGTTTGAGTACAGCCTTAATCATGAACACGAGTTCGTGTCTGTCAGTTTGAGTACAGCCTTAATCATGAACACGAGTACGTGTCTGTCTGTTTGGGTACAGCCTTAATCATGAGCACGAGTTCGTGTCTGTCAGTTTGATACAGCGTTAATCATGAACACGAGTTCGTGTCTGTCAGTTTGAGTACAGCCTTAATCATGAACACGAGGTCGTGTCTGTCAGTTTGAGTACAGCCTTAATCATGAACACGAGTTCGTGTCTGTCAGTTTGGGTACAGCCTTAATCATGAGCACGAGTTCGTGTCTGTCAGTTTGAGTACAGCCTTAATCATGAACACGAGTTCGTGTCTGTCAGTTTGAGTACAGCCTTAATCATGAACACGAGGTCGTGTCTGTCAGTTTGAGTACAGCCTTAATCATGAGCACGAGTTCGTGTCTGTCAGTTTGGGTACAGCCTTAATCATGAGCACGAGTTCGTGTCTGTCAGTTTGAGTACAGTGTTAATCATGAGCACGAGTTCGTGTCTGTCAGTTTTGGTACAGCCTTAATCATGAGCACGAGTTCGTGTCTGACAGTTTGATACAGCGTTAATCATGAACACGAGTTCGTGTCTGTCAGTTTGGGTACAGCCTTTATCATGAACACGAGTTCGTGTCTGTAAGTTTGAGTACAGCCTTGTTCAAAAGCACGAGTTCGTGTCTGTCAGTTTGGGTACAGCCTTAATCATGAGCACGATTTCGTGTCTGTCAGTTTGAGTACAGCCTTAATCATGAACACGAGTTCGTGTCTGTCAGTTTGAGTACAGCCTTGATCATGAACACGAGTCCGTGTCTGTCAGTTTGAGTACAGCCTTAATCATGAACACGAGTTCGTGTCTGTCAGTTTGGGTACAGCCTTAATCATGAGCACGAGTTCGTGTCTGTCAGTTTGATACAGCGTTAATCATGAACACGAGTTCGTGTCTGTCAGTTTGAGTACAGCCTTAATCATGAACACGAGTTCGTGTCTGTCAGTTTGAGTACAGCCTTAATCATAAGCACGAGTTCGTGTCTGTCAGTTTGAGTACAGCGTTAATCATGAGCACGAGTTCGTGTCTGTCAGTTTGAGTACAGCCTTAATCATGAACACGAGTTCGTGTCTGTCAGTTTGATACAGCCTTAATCATGAACACGAGTTCGTGTCTGTCAGTTTGATACAGCCTTAATCATGAGCACGAGTTCGTGTCTGTCAAATTGATAAACACTTAATCATGAGCACGAGTTCGTGGCTGTCAGTTTGAGTACAGCCTTGTTCAAAAGCACGAGTTCGTGTCTGTCAGTTTGATACAGACTTAATCATGAACACGAGTTCGTGTCTGTCAGTTTGAGTACAGCCTTAATCATGAACACGTGTTCGTGTCTGTCAGTTTGGGTACAGCCTTAATCATGAGCACGAGTTCGTGTCTGTAAGTTTGAGTACAGCCTTAACCATGAACACGAGCTCGTGTCTGTCAGTTTGAGTACAGCCTTAATCATGAACACGAGTTCGTGTCTGTCAGTTTGGGTACAGCCTTAATCATGAACACGAGTTCGTGTCTGTCAGTTTGAGTACAGCCTTAATCATGAACACGAGTTCGTGTCTGTCAGTTTGAGTACAGCCTTAATCATGAGCACGAGTTCGTGTCTGTAAGTTTGAGTACAGCCTTGTTCAAAAGCACGAGTTCGTGTCTGTCAGTTTGAGTACAGCCTTAGTAATGTGCACGAGTTCGTGTCTGTCAGTTTGAGCACAGCCTTGTTCAAAAGCACGAGTTCGTGTCTGTCAGTTTGATACAGACTTAATCATGAACACGAGTTCGTGTGTGTCAGTTTGAGTACAGCCTTGTTCAAAAGCACGAGTTCGTGTCTGTCAGTTTGATACAGACTTAATCATGAACACGAGTTCGTGTCTGTCAGTTTGAGTACAGCCTTGTTCAAAAGCACGAGTTCGTGTCTGTCAGTTTGATGCAGCCTTAATCATGAGCACGAGTTCGTGTCTTTCAGTTTGAGTACAGCCTTGTTCAAAAGCAAGAGTTCGTGTCTGTCAGTTTGATACAGACTTAATCATGAACACGAGTTCGTGTCTAACAGTTTGAGTACAGCCTTAATCATGAACACGAGTTCGTGTCTGTCAGTTTGAGTACAGCCTTGTTCAAAAGCACGAGTTCGTGTCGGTCAGTTTGAGTACAGCGTTAATCATGAGCACGAGTTCGTGTCTGTCAGTTTGGGTACAGCATTAATCATTAGCACCAGTTCGTGTCTGACAGTTTGATACAGCGTTAATCATGAACACGAGTTCGTGTCTGTCAGTTTATGTACAGCCTTAATCATGAACACGATTTCGTGTCTGTCAGTTTGAGTACAGCCTTGTTCAAAAGCACGAGTTCGTGTCTGTCAGTTTGGGTACAGCCTTAATCATGAAAACGAGTTCGTGTCTGTCAGTTTGAATACAGCCTTAATCATGAACACGAGTACGTGTCTGTCTGTTTGGGTACAGCCTTAATCATGAGCACGAGTTCGTGTCTGTCAGTTTGATACAGCGTTAATCATGAACACGAGTTCGTGTCTGTCAGTTTGAGTACAGCCTTAATCATGAACAGGAGGTCGTGTCTGTCAGTTTGAGTGCAGCCTTAATCATGAACACGAGTTCGTGTCTGTCAGTTTGGGTACAGCCTTAATCATGAGCACGAGTTCGTGTCTGTCAGTTTGAGTACAGCCTTAATCATGAACACGAGTTCGTGTCTGTCAGTTTGAGTACAGCCTTAATCATAAGCACGAGTTCGTGTCTGTCAGTTTGAGTACAGCGTTAATCATGAGCACGAGTTCGTGTCTGTCAGTTTGAGTACAGCCTTAATCATGAGCACGAGTTCGTGTCTGTCAGTTTGAGTACAGCCTTAATCATGAACACGAGTTCGTGTCTGTCAGTTTGATACAGCCTTAATTATGAACACGAGTTCGTGTCTGTCAGTTTGATACAGCGTTAATCATGAGCACGAGTTCGTGTCTGTCAGTTTGAGTACAGCCTTAATCATGAGCACGAGTTCGTGTCTGTCAGTTTGAGTACAGCCTTAATCATGAACACGAGTTCGTGTCTGTCAGTTTGATACAGACTTAATCATGAGCACGAGTTCGTGTCTGTCAGTTTGAGTACAGCCTTAATCATGAGCACGAGTTCGTGTCTGTCAGTTTGAGTACAGCCTTAATCATGAACACGAGTTCGTGTCTGTCAGTTTGAGTACAGCCTTGTTCAAAAGCACGAGTTCGTGTCTGTCAGTTTGTTACAGACTTAATCAAGAACACGAATTCGTGTCTGTCAGTTTGAGTACAGCCTTAATCATGAACACGAGTTCGTGTCTGTCAGTTTGAGTACAGCCTTGTTCAAAAGCACGAGTTCGTGTCTATCAGTTTGATACAGACTTAATCATGAACACGAGTTCGTGTCTGGCAGTTTGAGTACAGCCTTGTTCAAAAGCACGAGTTCGTGTCTGTCAGTTTGGGTACAGCCTTAATCATGTGCACGAATTCGTGTCTGTCAGTTTGAGTACAGCCTTGTTCAAAAGCACGAGTACGTGTCTGTCAGTTTGGGTACAGCCTTAATCATGAGCACGAGTTCGTGTCTGTCAGTTTGAGTACAGCCTTGTTCAAAAGCACGAGTTCGTGTCTGTCAGTTTGATACAGACTTAATCATGAGCACGAGTTCGTGTCTGTCAGTTTGAGTACAGCCTTGTTCAAAAGCACGAGTTCGTGTCTGTCAGTTTGAGTACAGCCTTGTTCATGAGCACGAGTTCGTGTCTGTCAGTTTGAGTACAGCCTTGTTCAAAAGAACGAGTTCGTGTCTGTCAGTTTGATACAGACTTAATCATGAACACGAGTTTGTGTCTGTCAGTTTGAGTACAGCCTTAATCATGAGCACGAGTTCGTGTCAGACAGTTTGAGTACAGCCTTAATCATGAGCACGAGTTCGTGTCTGTCAGTTTGAGTACAGCCTTGTTCAAAAGCACTAGTTCGTGTCTCTAAGTTTGAGTACAGCCTTGTTCAAAAGCACGAGTTCGTGTCTGTCACTTTGAGTACAGCCTTGTTCAAAAGCACGAGTTCGTGTCTGTCAGTTTGAGTACAGCCTTAATCATGAGCACGAGTTCGTGTCTGTCAGTTTGATACAGACTTAATCATGAGCACGAGTTCGTGTCTGTCAGTTTGAGTTCAGCCTTGTTCAAAAGCACGAGTTCGTGTCTGTCAGTTTAATACAGACTTAATCATGAACACGAGTTCGTGTCTGTCAGTTTGAGTACAGCCTTAATCATGAACACGAGTTCGTGTCTGTCAGTTTGGGTATAGCCTTAATCATGAACATGAGTTCGTGAATGTCAGTTTGGGTACAGCCTTAATCATGAACACGAGTTCGTGTCTGTCAGTTTGGGTACAGCCTTAATCATGAACACGAGTTCGTGTCTGTCAGTTTGGGTACAGCCTTAATCATAAACACGAGTTCGTGTCTGTCAGTTTGAGTACAGACTTAATCATGAGCACGAGTTCGTGTCTGTCAGTTTGAGTACAGCCTTAACCATAAACACGAGTTCGTGTCTGTCAGTTTGAGTACAGCCTTAATCATGAACACGAGTACGTGTCTGTCAGTTTGAGTATTGCCTTAATCATGAACACGAGTTTGTGTCTGTAAGTTTGAGTACAGCCTTGTTCAAAAGCACGAGTTCGTGTCTGTCAGTTTGAGTACAGCCTTGTTCATGAGCACGAGTTCGTGTCTGTCAGTTTGAGTACAGCCTTGTTCAAAAGCACGAGTTCGTGTCTGTCAGTTTGAGTACAGCCTTAATCATGAGCACGAGTTCGTGTCTGTCAGTTTGATACAGACTTAATCATGAGCACGAGTTCGTGTCTGTCAGTTTGAGTACAGCCTTGTTCAAAAGCACGAGTTCGTGTCTGTCAGTTTAATATAGACTTAATCATGAACACGAGTTCGTGTCTGTCAGTTTGAGTACAGCCTTAATCATGAACACGAGTTCGTGTCTGTCAGTTTGGGTACAGCCTTAATCATGAGCACGAGTTCGTGTCTGTAAGTTTGAGTACAGCCTTGTTCAAAAGCACGAGTTCGTGTCTGTCAGTTTGAGTACAGCCTTAGTCATGAGCACGAGTTCGTGTCTGTCCGTTTGAGTACAGCCTTGTTCAAAAGCACGAGTTCGTGTCTGTCAGTTTGATACAGACTTAATCATGAACATGAGTTCGTGTCTGTCAGTTTGAGTACAGCCTTGTTCAAAAGCACGAGTTCGTGTCTGTCAGTTTGATACAGACTTAATCATGAACACGAGTTCGTGTCTGTCAGTTTGAGTACAGCCTTGTTCAAAAGCACGAGTTCGTGTCTGTCAGTTTGATACAGCCTTAATCAAAAGCACGAGTTCGTGTCTGTCAGTTTGAGTACAGCCTTGTTCAAAAGCACGAGTTCGTGTCTGTCAGTTTGATACAGACTTAATCATGAACACGAGTTCGTGTCTGTCAGTTTGAGTACAGCCTTAATCATGAACACGAGTTCGTGTCTGTCAGTTTGAGTACAGCCTTGTTCAAAGCACGAGTTCGTATCTGTCAGTTTGATACAGACTTAATCATGAACACGAGTTCGTGTCTGTCAGTTTGAGTACAGCCTTGTTCAAAAGCACGAGTTTGTGTCTGTCTGTTTGGGTACAGCCTTGTTCATGAGCACGAGTTCGTGTCTGTCAGTTTGAGTACAGCCTTGTTCAAAAGAACGAGTTCGTGTCTGTCAGTTTGATACAGACTTAATCATGAACACGAGTTTGTGTCTGTCAGTTTGAGTACAGCCTTAATCATGAGCACGAGTTCGTGTCTGTCAGTTTGAGTACAGCCTTAATCATGAGCACGAGTTCGTGTCTGTCAGTTTGAATACAGCCTTGTTCAAAAGCACGAGTTCGTGTCTGTCAGTTTGAGTACAGCCTTGGTCATGAGCACGAGTTCGTGTCTGTCAGTGTGAGTACAGCCTTGTTCAAAAGCACGAGTTCGTGTCAGTCAGTTTGATACAGACTTAATCATGAACACGAGTTCGTGTCTGTCAGTTTGAGTACAGCCTTAATCATGAGCACGAGTTCGTGTCTGTCAGTCGGAGTACAGCCTTAATCATGAGCACGAGTTCGTGTCTGTCAGTTTGAGTACAGCCTTGTTCAAAAGCACGAGTTCGTGTCTGTCAGTTTGATACAGACTTAATCAAGAACACGAGTTCGTGTCTGTCAGTTTGAGTACAGCCTTAATCATGAACACGAGTTCGTGTCTGTCAGTTTGAGTACAGCCTTGTTCAAAAGCACGAGTTCGTGTCTGTCAGTTTGATACAGACTTAATCATGAACACGAGTTCGTGTCTGTCAGTTTGAGTACAGCCTTGTTCAAAAGCACGAGTTCGTGTCTGTCAGTTTGAGTACAGCCTTAATCATGAACACGAGTTCGTGTCTGTCAGTTTGGGTACAGCCTTAATCATGAACACGAGTTCGTGTCTGTCAGTTTGGGTACAGCCTTAATCATGAACACGAGTTCGTGTCTGTCAGTTTGGGTACAGTCTTAATCATGAACACGAGTTCGTGTCTGTCAGTTTGAGTACAGCCTTGTTCAAAAGCACGAGTTCGTGTCTGTCAGTTTGAGTACAGCCTTAATCATGAGCACGAGTTCGTGTCTGTCAGTTTGATACAGACTTAATCATGAGCACGTGTTCGTGTCTGTCAGTTTGAGTACAGCCTTAATCATGAGCACGAGTTCGTGTCTGTCAGTTTGAGTAGAGCCTTAATCATGAACACGAGTTCGTGTCTGTCAGTTTGAGTACAGCCTTAATCATGAGCACGAGTTCGTGTCTGTCAGTTTGAGTACAGCCTTAATCATGAACACGAGTTCGTGTCTGTCAGTTTGAGTACAGCCTTAATCATACGCACGAGTTCGTGTCTGTCAGTTTGAGTACAGCGTTAATCATGAGCACGAGTTCGTGTCTGTCAGTTTGAGTACAGCCTTAATCATGAGCACGAGTTCGTGTCTGTCAGTTTGAGTACAGCCTTAATCATGAACACGAGTTCGTGTCTGTCAGTTTGATACAGCCTTAATTATGAACACGAGTTCGTGTCTGTCAGTTTGATACAGCGTTAATCATGAGCACGAGTTCGTGTCTGTCAGTTTGAGTACAGCCTTAATCATGAGCACGAGTTCGTGTCTGTCAGTTTGAGTACAGCCTTAATCATGAACACGAGTTCGTGTCTGTCAGTTTGATACAGACTTAATCATGAGCACGAGTTCGTGTCTGTCAGTTTGAGTACAGCCTTAATCATGAGCACGAGTTCGTGTCTGTCAGTTTGAGTACAGCCTTAATCATGAACACGAGTTCGTGTCTGTCAGTTTGAGTACAGCCTTGTTCAAAAGCACGAGTTCGTGTCTGTCAGTTTGTTACAGACTTAATCAAGAACACGAATTCGTGTCTGTCAGTTTGAGTACAGCCTTAATCATGAACACGAGTTCGTGTCTGTCAGTTTGAGTACAGCCTTGTTCAAAAGCACGAGTTCGTGTCTATCAGTTTGATACAGACTTAATCATGAACACGAGTTCGTGTCTGGCAGTTTGAGTACAGCCTTGTTCAAAAGCACGAGTTCGTGTCTGTCAGTTTGGGTACAGCCTTAATCATGTGCACGAATTCGTGTCTGTCAGTTTGAGTACAGCCTTGTTCAAAATCACGAGTACGTGTCTGTCAGTTTGGGTACAGCCTTAATCATGAGCACGAGTTCGTGTCTGTCAGTTTGAGTACAGCCTTGTTCAAAAGCACGAGTTCGTGTCTGTCAGTTTGATACAGACTTAATCATGAGCACGAGTTCGTGTCTGTCAGTTTGAGTACAGCCTTGTTCAAAAGCACGAGTTCGTGTCTGTCAGTTTGAGTACAGCCTTGTTCATGAGCACGAGTTCGTGTCTGTCAGTTTGAGTACAGCCTTGTTCAAAAGAACGAGTTCGTGTCTGTCAGTTTGATACAGACTTAATCATGAACACGAGTTTGTGTCTGTCAGTTTGAGTACAGCCTTAATCATGAGCACGAGTTCGTGTCAGACAGTTTGAGTACAGCCTTAATCATGAGCACGAGTTCGTGTCTGTCAGTTTGAGTACAGCCTTGTTCAAAAGCACTAGTTCGTGTCTCTAAGTTTGAGTACAGCCTTGTTCAAAAGCACGAGTTCGTGTCTGTCAGTTTGAGTACAGCCTTGTTCAAAAGCACGAGTTCGTGTCTGTCAGTTTGAGTACAGCCTTAATCATGAGCACGAGTTCGTGTCTGTCAGTTTGATACAGACTTAATCATGAGCACGAGTTCGTGTCTGTCAGTTTGAGTTCAGCCTTGTTCAAAAGCACGAGTTCGTGTCTGTTAGTTTAATACAGACTTAATCATGAACACGAGTTCGTGTCTGTCAGTTTGAGTACAGCCTTAATCATGAACACGAGTTCGTGTCTGTCAGTTTGGGTATAGCCTTAATCATGAACACGAGTTCGTGAATGTCAGTTTGGGTACAGCCTTAATCATGAACACGAGTTCGTGTCTGTCAGTTTGGGTACAGCCTTAATCATGAACACGAGTTCGTGTCTGTCAGTTTGGGTACAGCCTTAATCATAAACACGAGTTCGTGTCTGTCAGTTTGAGTACAGACTTAATCATGAGCACGAGTTCGTGTCTGTCAGTTTGAGTACAGCCTTAACCATAAACACGAGTTCGTGTCTGTCAGTTTGAGTACAGCCTTAATCATGAACACGAGTACGTGTCTGTCAGTTTGAGTATTGCCTTAATCATGAACACTAGTTTGTGTCTGTAAGTTTGAGTACAGCCTTGTTCAAAAGCACGAGTTCGTGTCTGTCAGTTTGAGTACAGCCTTGTTCATGAGCACGAGTTCGTGTCTGTCAGTTTGAGTACAGCCTTGTTCAAAAGCACGAGTTCGTGTCTGTCAGTTTGAGTACAGCCTTAATCATGAGCACGAGTTCGTGTCTGTCAGTTTGATACAGACTTAATCATGAGCACGAGTTCGTGTCTGTCAGTTTGAGTACAGCCTTGTTCAAAAGCACGAGTTCGTGTCTGTCAGTTTAATATAGACTTAATCATGAACACGAGTTCGTGTCTGTCAGTTTGAGTACAGCCTTAATCATGAACACGAGTTCGTGTCTGTCAGTTTGGGTACAGCCTTAATCATGAGCACGAGTTCGTGTCTGTAAGTTTGAGTACAGCCTTGTTCAAAAGCACGAGTTCGTGTCTGTCAGTTTGAGTACAGCCTTAGTCATGAGCACGAGTTCGTGTCTGTCCGTTTGAGTACAGCCTTGTTCAAAAGCACGAGTTCGTGTCTGTCAGTTTGATACAGACTTAATCATGAACATGAGTTCGTGTCTGTCAGTTTGAGTACAGCCTTGTTCAAAAGCACGAGTTCGTGTCTGTCAGTTTGATACAGACTTAATCATGAACACGAGTTCGTGTCTGTCAGTTTGAGTACAGCCTTGTTCAAAAGCACGAGTTCGTGTCTGTCAGTTTGATACAGCCTTAATCAAAAGCACGAGTTCGTGTCTGTCAGTTTGAGTACAGCCTTGTTCAAAAGCACGAGTTTGTGTCTGTCTGTTTGGGTACAGCCTTGTTCATGAGCACGAGTTCGTGTCTGTCAGTTTGAGTACAGCCTTGTTCAAAAGAACGAGTTCGTGTCTGTCAGTTTGATACAGACTTAATCATGAACACGAGTTTGTGTCTGTCAGTTTGAGTACAGCCTTAATCATGAGCACGAGTTCGTGTCTGTCAGTTTGAGTACAGCCTTAATCATGAGCACGAGTTCGTGTCTGTCAGTTTGAATACAGCCTTGTTCAAAAGCACGAGTTCGTGTCTGTCAGTTTGAGTACAGCCTTGTTCATGAGCACGAGTTCGTGTCTGTCAGTGTGAGTACAGCCTTGTTCAAAAGCACGAGTTCGTGTCAGTCAGTTTGATACAGACTTAATCATGAACACGAGTTCGTGTCTGTCAGTTTGAGTACAGCCTTAATCATGAGCACGAGTTCGTGTCTGTCAGTCGGAGTACAGCCTTAATCATGAGCACGAGTTCGTGTCTGTCAGTTTGAGTACAGCCTTGTTCAAAAGCACGAGTTCGTGTCTGTCAGTTTGATACAGACTTAATCAAGAACACGAGTTCGTGTCTGTCAGTTTGAGTACAGCCTTAATCATGAACACGAGTTCGTGTCTGTCAGTTTGAGTACAGCCTTGTTCAAAAGCACGAGTTCGTGTCTGTCAGTTTGATACAGACTTAATCATGAACACGAGTTCGTGTCTGTCAGTTTGAGTACAGCCTTGTTCAAAAGCACGAGTTCGTGTCTGTCAGTTTGAGTACAGCCTTAATCATGAACACGAGTTCGTGTCTGTCAGTTTGGGTACAGCCTTAATCATGAACACGAGTTCGTGTCTGTCAGTTTGGGTACAGCCTTAATCATGAACACGAGTTCGTGTCTGTCAGTTTGGGTACAGTCTTAATCATGAACACGAGTTCGTGTCTGTCAGTTTGAGTACAGCCTTGTTCAAAAGCACGAGTTCGTGTCTGTCAGTTTGAGTACAGCCTTAATCATGAGCACGAGTTCGTGTCTGTCAGTTTGATACAGACTTAATCATGAGCACGTGTTCGTGTCTGTCAGTTTGAGTACAGCCTTAATCATGAGCACGAGTTCGTGTCTGTCAGTTTGAGTACAGCCTTAATCATGAACACGAGTTCGTGTCTGTCAGTTTGAGTACAGCCTTAATCATGAACACGAGTTCGTGTCTGTCAGTTTGAGTACAGCCTTGTTCAAAAGCACGAGTTCGTGTCTGTCAGTTTGAGTACAGCCTTGTTCAAAAGCACGAGTTCGTGTCTGTCAGTTTGAGTACAGCCTTAATCATGAGCACGAGTTCGTGTCTGTCAGTTTGATACAGACTTAATCATGAGCACGAGTTCGTGTCTGTCAGTTTGAGCACAGCCTTAATCATGAGCACGAGTTCGTGTCTGTTAGTTTGAGTACAGCCTTAATCATGAACACGAGTTCGTGTCTGTCAGTTTGAGTACAGCCTTAATCATGAACACGAGTTCGTGTCTGTCAGTTTGAGTACAGCCTTAATCATGAACACGAGTTCGTGTCTGTCAGTTTGGGTACAGCCTTGATCATGAACACGAGTTCGTGTCTTTCAGTTTGAGTACAGCCTTAATCATGAACACGAGTTCGTGTCTGTCAGTTTGAGTACAGCCTTAATCATGAGCACGAGTTCGTGTCTGTAAGTTTGAGTACAGCCTTGTTCAAAAGCACGAGTTCGTGTCTGTCAGTTTGAGTACAGCCTTAGTAATGAGCACGAGTTCGTGTCTGTCAGTTTGAGCACAGCCTTGTTCAAAAGCACGAGTTCGTGTCTGTCAGTTTGATGCAGACTTAATCATGAACACGAGTTCGTGTGTGTTAGTTTGAGTACAGCCTTGTTCAAAAGCACGAGTTCGTGTCTGTCAGTTTGATACAGACTTAATCATGAACACGAGTTCGTGTCTGTCAGTTTGAGTACAGCCTTGTTCAAAAGCACGAGTTCGTGTCTGTCAGTTTGATGCAGCCTTAATCATGAGCACGAGTTCGTGTCTTTCAGTTTGAGTACAGCCTTGTTCAAAAGCAAGAGTTCGTGTCTGTCAGTTTGATACAGACTTAATCATGAACACGAGTTCGTGTCTGTCAGTTTGAGTACAGCCTTGTTCAGAAGCACGAGTTCGTGTCTGTCAGTTTGAGTACAGCCTTAATCATGAACACGAGTTCGTGTCTGTCAGTTTGTGTACAGCCTTAATCATGAACACGAGTTCGTGTCTGTCAGTTTGAGTACAGCCTTGTTCAAAAGCACGAGTTCGTGTCTGTCAGTTTGAGTACAGCCTTGTTCAAAAGCACGAGTTCGTGTCTGTAAATTTTAGTACAGACTTGTTCAAAAGCACGAGTTCGTGTCTGTCAGTTTGAGTACAGCCTTAACCATGAGCACGAGTTCGTGTCTGTCAGTTTGAGTACAGCCTAAATCATGAGCACGAGTTCGTGTCTGACAGTTTGATACAGCCTTAATCATGAGCACGAGTTCGTGTCTGTCAGTTTGAGGACCGCCTTGTTTATGAGCACGAGTTCGTGCCTGTCAGTTTGAGTACAGACACGAACTCGTACCCTTTATTAAGGCTGCAGCAATGACAGCCAAAACGTCGGTAAACAATCACCGATACACGATGGGGCTCCATTCTGAAAGCCTAGATATTAAACTAGAATGAATGAATAAATTAACTCTGCATTACACTTCATATGGGCAATTAATACATTGTTACAATTTAGGGGGCTATAAAATCTCCATTTAAGTTGGTTACATGACTATATTGTACTTCGTCTTTGGTTCACGCGTCTCTAAATATAACAGCGCGAGTTCATGTGCGAGTGTGCGTGTGGCAATGCAGATTTCCGTTCAGTTTCATGAATAGTTAATGAATTGAGGGTTTGGTGCGACCACCATCTTGAATTTCTCACATCTAAGTGAAATAAAATACGCACGAGTGAACTTTGAGTTAGCTGACTTGTAGATGGGCCAAGTTTCCAAATAAAACACTCCCTCTTATATACCGGTATCTCAAATACGTTTGGTTGGATTCAAACCATGAATCAGTAGCTAATCCGAGAACGGTGTCAAGAGTATCCTTTTACGCCATCTCATGTGACCTGGGGGTACGTATTGAGATCCCGGTCCTAATGGCCGTGGGTTCGAATCTCGGTTCTCCCAAGATATTGCTCTAAATCAAGTCTGATGGTATGTACGGGGTACACTCTGCCTCATGAGTCAACATTGATTTAAGGTGGATTCCTCGATTGCCAACTCAGCCATTCTAAAAGTGGTTCTCTAGTTGCCCAAGTCTTCTCAAGGCAAATAAATAAATAAATGAATGAATAAATAAATGCTTTATTTGGATCATGTCTTTTTTAAGTGGATTTTTTTTATTTATACAGTATATTAGCCTATTTTAATTTTATGAAAAATAGGTTTATCACCTTTTGTCCGTATGTGTGTGTGTGCGCGTATATGTGTGTGATGTGTGTGTGCCCCCCCCCTCCCCCCGAATATGACTTTTAAACGGATGGAGGATTTAAATAAAACTCGGCAAGGTCATAGCACCATTTCGGCTAACTCCGACCGATCCCTTCAAATTTTATTACGTCTTACCGAAACTATTACCGATATCACCCTGAAATTTTGTACACTGATAAAGGGCACTACTAGATGTTCATCTATGAGACTTTCAAAAACCTGGTAACTACAAAACCAACATGGCGGCCAAACGAAGTTGAGAATTTTGAATAGACCTTTCTCGTGATTTAACCATCCAAACGTAATGGCACTTAGTACAGGAAATGTTTATACACAATGTAATGCACTGGCATCTAATTTAGTTCAATTGTTTTATAACCACAATTTGGCAGCTGTGCGAAATTTTAAAATCTCGTTTTTACTTCCTGTGTCCTAATCATGATATTGAAATTTGAATACCACACGTACACAATAATCTTCATGTAATAGTGCATAAATAAAAATCCAACATAGCGACCATCTGAAACATTTAAACGGTTCTCAATATCTACGAATCTATTACAACAATCAAGCTGAAATTTTGTATGTTGATAGAGGCAATTAACATGAGTAGGATATATGAAAAAAGATGTATAGTTATTTACGGAACTACTTTTTTTTTTGGATCACAGTACAATTTCATTATTTCTGTTTTGTAAGTAATTTCCTCTGCCGCCAGTACTCCTTCATACGTTCGCTGTGCTGCTACCGTTAATTTTCCGTCCAAGCTCTTTCGGTCTTTGTAGTACTTATCTGGTCATGAAGCCCTTCCAGATCGTGTATACTGTTTCGAAACATAGCCCCTTCAAACATTTGAGCCTCCGGGATGTTAGATCCTTCAAGGTCTTTCTGAGTTTCTTTAATCCATGATAAAGTGATCTTCTTGTTCCAGAAGTAGTCAAATTACTGTTTGGCGTTAATTTGAATTTGTCCATTCTGTACAGGTGTCCAAGATACACCCTCTGTCTGAAAAGTTCGGTGAATAGGCTACATTACGAACTGATTGTTGGCTTTCCTAAAACAGCCGTTACTGTCCTTCGAAGTAATCGCCGTGGATGGTTATGCACTTCTGAGAACGACTGAACTAGTCCTGGAAACTCCTGGCATAGTCTTATTTAGGAATAGCCTTCAGTTTGGGTCGTAAAAACTCTAAATTGAAAGCAAGAGAGAAGCGTGCATTTATGCAATCTGCCTTGCACACCAGATAGATGGGCTGCAGTGAGAAGGGTGAATTTATGCAACCTAACGTGCACACATGTTCGACGGGTGGCAGTGAGAAGGGTGAATATTCCAAGGAATGGATTAGTCCTGAAATCCATCGTCACGGGTGACGAGACCTGGTGCCTGAGGTACGACCTCGAAGGCAAGCGTCAAACTACGGAGTATCGGGGTCCAGGATCGCCGAAAAGCCCTGAAGGGCCAGAGGTTTTCGGACATTCCGGACACCCAACGTAATGTGACGACCCAACTGAAGGCTATCCCTCAGGAAGAGTAGGCCAGGACTTGTACAGCCGTTCTAAGCAGTGCATAACCATCTTCGGAGATTACTTCGAAGGACAGTAACGGCTGATTTAGGTAAGCCAACAATCCGCTCGTAATATAGTAGACCCATTCACCGAACTTTTAAGACAGAGGGTGCATATTGTTAGGGCCCCAACCCTTATACAAGGATTGTGCCTATTCCTACATACAAGTAATTAAAATTTAATAGAAGAAACTACGGAAGTACCGACATGGAAACATAGCTGCAACAGGGAGATGTCAGGTCTTAGCCCCACGGTCGCCAGCCTAGCAGGTTAAGGAGGTCATACAGGACATTACACCTATGCATACCGCTGAGTGGACTGACATCGCAGTATTATCTTATAAATACAAGGTACGACCACGCGGCCGGCCTCTTTCTCCTTTTGGGCTATTTTATCAGTGCTTCGCACGGACCACGAGGAGCGCTACCCTCAGTGATGTAAAATACTGTTTTAATCCCTTGGTTGGGGGTAGTTGGGATAAAACACGGTTATGTCTGTGTGCTAATTTAGAAGGCTATTTCTGGAAGAGAGTAGCTTCCCGTAGCTGGGAGAAACTACTAGTGTAGCGTGTTGGTGTTAGTGTTTAATCTCTTGGGGGCGTCCTTGCAAGATGCAAGTATCTGCTAGGGGATGGATCTCTAAGTGCAAGCTACTAAACTGGCCTGCCAGCTGAGCGGAATGAGTAATTCAATAAATGTGTAGAGTCAGCGGCTCGACGCTATGCAGTCGAGTCGCGTGCCGTGAGTACAATGGAGTCTGACGAAGCAATTACTGACCGCTACGGTCAGGGGCACTTAGGGCTAAGGTCAGGTGGGATATGAGGACGTGAAGTGGAGTGTAATCAGTAATACAAGTGTAGCTTACTGACCAAGTATTTAATGGCCAGTTGATGTAATGTTATGTCCCTCATGGGGAGTCTGAACAGTACAAAGTGTCAGGGTAGGTGTTTTACAAAATGAAGGATTCTGAGCACAACTAGATTCTCACCTGGTGATGAATGGACGTCGGGCAAGGCCGCTGGCGAAGAACACTACAGAACAGATAATGGCTCCAATCTGGACTCCATTCTTATACTTTTCGGCGCTGCTTGGTCAGCATTGCGTCAATGTAGCTGCCCCAGATAGTTGTTAGTGTAAATGTTTGTGTATGTTTTGCAAGTAGTTGGCTAACCTCCTAGGCTTAGGTGGTCGCCGCTTGCTGTGTATAGATATGTCCTGGAATTATGGTGTTTCCAGTTGGGGTGGTTTTGGTAAAAGATGGGGGGTGGCTCTCAGGGGGTACTGCCCCCCCGGGCTGTACAATACCCAGGCATTTATAAATCGGGATAAATACCCAGGGTATATACGCGGGTAAATACCCATTTTGGGTAAATACCCGGGTATTTTAGATTTTTCATTAAAAATCCTGTATCGTGGGAAGTTGAACCTTAAAAAAGGATACCGGTATGCAAACTAGTCTACATTAACTTTTTATAAATGTAACAAAATTCGATAGTTAATGAAATTAAATTTAATTCGAATTGGGACTTACAAACAGAATTAGAATTGGGAATTAGCTCAGGAGATATAAACTAATAACTGCAGTACACTGAAAAAGTTAGGTTAAGTACAGTAGGCATCAAACAAAGAATAGAAACTGGGAGGGAAGTACAGTGTCAGTTTATAGTCTGGGTAGGATGAGCTGAGCAGTGTTGCCAACCCATATGCCTGCTGGCGTACACCTTCACCCATTATAGAGCCCACATACTACAAAAACTTCCTGAAATGCATTTATATTATTTAGAGTATGTTTAAAATTAATATTTTTTTAATATTTAAAATTGAATGAAAAATAACTTAAAGCACTTTTACTAAGCTTTTATTTTTCAAATGTCCCTCCTATTGAATATATTTTATTACCTTTTGAGTTTTGGCATACACATTTCAATTAATATAATAGCCTACTCTTGTTACTACAAAAGTAGCTTTTTCCTCCCACATCATTGTTGCTCATTTCCAGTACCGTAATAAAACTCGACCTTCTTAATATCTTGGTATTTATTAAAAATCTAAAACACAAAACAACCAAAAGGTTTTATCCAATATTTTACTTTAGTTTGAGAAGAAAAACACACTTAAAGACAAGGTTACAGTGCCAAAACATATAAATACCCAAAAATACCCGGACGTCCGTTTTCCTTTTCTTTTAGTTTTGAAGGATCAATATTGTTCCTGATTTCAATTTAAGGCATGAAATACCTGTGTTTCAGTCCTTGTTTGTCCAACACTTCATCAACACATCCGTAACTGTTGTACAGAGCTCAAAAAAACTGAAAATACCCTAATTTTGGGTATTTAAATGACCTCTGGGTATATACCCGGATACCCTATTTCTATTTACCTTCCCACTGGGTATTTACCCGGCCCACATCACTAGCTGCCCTTCGTCGGATCCCAACGCCATCAGCACCATGTACATCCGCCATCGGTAGGGTGAGTGAGTGTGTCTGTTAGATTCCCTTTTCCATTATTAATCATCCCCCCCCCCCTTTAATCTAAACCTAATCGCCACCACCGTCAGTAATAATAAACCCCTATTACAGTCAAATGCTTTATCTTTTAATTCACGTAGCTATAAGAAGCCTGTCCCCTTAGGTTATAACTTAGATTAGGATCCACACTGCATGCTGTCGAGCAGTAACCGCTGTACAGCAAGCGCTTGGCTTGCTAAGGCTCCCCAGGTAAGCATGGTGAGTATGTCTCCCGCAAGCTTTCTTAAAGTCCCTCTTTTACATTAATTGCTCCCTTGACGTCCCCGTAACTCTTCTCAAAACACCATGATTATACATCCTAGTAAATCTCCGAAAATGCTAAGGATGCCACCTAATCAGCACCCCTCACTACTGGTGGTTGGGCACCATTCACATCCCCAACAATTGGTGTAAGGCGCCGGGTAAACTAAAGTAAATACCGGAAATGCCGACACTTGTTCCATTTACATCCCCAACAATTTGTGAGGTGCCGGGTAATCTCCGTTTAGAAAAGAGTTCAAACAATGAATTCTGAGACTAACGATACTGTGTACCAATTCAAACTAGCAAGCGAGTAGGGAAAATATATTTTTTGAGAAGGATAAATTAGAGATTAATTTATTTCCCTCCACAGTACGTATATCATCCCCCCTCCCCAACCCACCCATATAGGTAATTCAATAGAGACACCTCTTGCTGCCAAGAATTTTAAGATTAACAACCACAATTAAATAAGTAAGGAGAAATATATATAAAAAAGAACTCCATGGTAAAGAAGTATAAATAACCACCCTACTCTGTTAAGAAGATCGCTCAATATTTAAGGTTAACCCCCTCCCCCCAAATAAAAGCTCTTATAATATACATATGATAAGATTGTGATATCCCACAGGATAAGTTAGGATAAGCAACTAACCATGTATTTTATTCCAGCAGTGCAATTGGGCTATATCTTGTATATTGTTGTAGGACATAAAATTTTCTTTTTGGGTAAATATTTGTATAACCAAGTGAAAGGTAGTATTGACAGAGTGCATACATAGAATTAGGAGACCTTGCAATTTCACATTTCTACAGTTACACACACATTTCTGTAAGGCGCCACACCGATTAGTATGTATACACATTAAGTCAAGACACGCTACAGTTTCTTTCGGTATGCAATGAGACCTGAGGAGATATGCTTACATATAACTTCAAACACAATCAGCTGAGAAACACGTGCTTGGCACACCGGCCGCCTAGCGGAGATGTTAAACCCGACACCGCGGTGCTAAGCTCAGCGCCTACAAGCACACCGGCCGCCTAGCGGAGATGTTAAACCCGACACCGTGGTGCTCAGCTCAGCGCCTACAAGCACACCGGCCGCCTAGCGGAGATGTTAAACCCGACACCGTGGTGCTCAGCTCAGCGCCTACAAGCACACCGGCCGCCTAGCGGAGATGTTAAACCCGACACCGCGGTGCTAAGCTCAGCGCCTACAAGCACACCGGCCGCCTAGCGGAGATGTTAAACCCGACACCGCGGTGCTAAGCTCAGCGCCTACAAGCACACCGGCCGCCTAGCGGAGATGTTAAACCCGACACCGTGGTGCTAAGCTCAGCGCCTACAAGCACACGGGCGGAAGCGAGATACCGTAGGTTCACAGCCTGGCACTAATAGCTTACACGCCAGATTAAGTTCATACAGCCTTGCCATTTATTATTTTTATTATATATACATCCCTTAACGGATATCGAAGCGTGCAATAGCAAGAAACGCACTAGCAATTTAAAAAATGTCACCAAATCGTGCACACATTGCATAGAGTTGTTTTTCTAACGGTACATTTAAAGTAGAATATTCAGTTAGCAGTTGAGAAACCGTTCTCTCACGAAGCAGAAAGGATAGGAAAGTAAAATAGCAGGAATTCATGAAGCTGCCGAGACATGAACGGCAAAAAATAACATAGCATATCAGCGTAATTAAGGCACTAGGCACAGCACGGCAATATTGCATTATATAAGAGTTGTTATGAAGAGTATCATCGTTATTATGGAATGCAGGAAGATATAGAGGATATGAGGAAGAAACGAGAATAAAGAGGTAGAGATTACGACGAATAAATTAGAATGCAGCAAGAAATAGAGATTATATTTTCAAGAGAGGAATGACGATAATTACCTACCCCGTACGCGAAGAAGATAATTTTAAGTTGAATAAGAAGTTTAATTAATAAGCATCAAGTGACACAGGGCAGGGACAAGGGTTCACCTAGCCTTAAGATAAGAAGGAAAGAAAGAGATATATGAGATATTTTTAGCATTATTACGTTGATAACAAGTGTTATTTATAACTAAGATTATTGCCACCACCGTGCCAAAAGCCTACGTTCTACGCAAATCAAGATGCGGACTAAGGAAGTTACGCCAAGAAAGAATAAATTAGTTAATGATAGGATGATAAAATAATAGGAGATATATTACGATATTCTGATCAAGTGATAGGAGATATTTTTACGGTATTTTGTTCAGATGACAGGAAGATAGACTGACAGGCGATAATAATACATATTTAGATCGAGCATCAGTTAGGCTAACGATAGACGATAGTAACTATTTAGATCGAGCATCAGGCAGTCTAACGACAGGCGATATTAATTCATGTTTAGATCGAGCAACAATCAGTCTACTGACAGACGATGCATTTTACGGTATTATACATGAAGAGATATAAATATTAAGAGAGAAAGTGCACACACGCAAGGATTAACAACCAAATTTGTCAATTAATATTTTTTTTTTCAAGGGAATAACAAAGGCAATAGAATACATTAAATAAGGAAAACTATGCAAACATATTATGAGCGATTTAACACAGAGAAACCAAGTACTTATAGTACAGAGTACGGGTTAATAATTTCATTAGAGGCACGTATAGGAAATACCATTATCGCGGATACACGCTAGGGAGAGCTTAAGCATCAAGGAATTAACTTTAATGTACATACGTCCCCAGACACACGAATCCCCCCCTCTCTCTCCCTGTATATAATATACCTAGTAAGGGAAAGGCATTAATATTAGATTTAGCAATGAGAACTAGATTAGGTACTAAGAAAAAAAACACCTTACATGGCAAGGTTAAAAACGGCACTTAATAACATGTCATTAACAAATGCTATTTGTTTACAGGAAATATTAATATGTCATTAACAAATGTAATTTTATTTTCAGGAAGTTTTAACATGTTACTCAATATTTCAGGAAGGTTTATACAGTTCACAAAGAAAGATAGGAATCATGGCTAAGAAAACCATCAGCTACGTAAGAATAATCGAGTTAGCCCGTAGAGGCAATAAATAATATAAAGTTTCCATAACTTAACGGCACCGCAATCACTAAGTTAAAGGACGCAAATTAATCTTAACAATTAAGCATAACACGTAGTGCGAGTTTCATTTACATAATGGCTGCATGTAAATAAGTTAAGAGGCGAAAACATCGCTTAAGTGAAGCTGGGGAAGTATAATAGTAATGATTAATGCATAATACTGAAAGATAAGAAAGATAATCAATTTTAAAGTATAGTGGAGTTCTACGAAGATGTATGAGAAAATATATTAAAGGTCTACGAAGATAAAGGTAACAGAAAGTATATTGAGGTTCTACGAATACATATAAGAGAAAGCGCATATTGAAGTTTTACGACGATGAATATAGGAAACGGTATAGGGATATACCACGATAATAGATATGTGAAGGAGCACATGTCAAACGTTAGTTTATAAGAATACTAGTACATAAATCAAAATGCAGACATTCAGTAAAAAGACTCCCTCGCAGCACGTAAAAGACTTCAGAGAAAGATTAATAATTACAAGGGTAAGAATAGTCCCGATATGAACGGAAGTTAAGAGTTATTTCTGATTTCAGACTAATGATAAGCAGACCATTCCTGTAATCCCCACATTAGGACATAACTGCAGGGTGCAAGCAAGATGAACGTGGAACAAGAGCGAAGACCCCACACTCGTGGAAACAGCAATTAAAACCAAAAAACACAGTAGCCTGTAAGACGTATTTAGGCAGGAGCCTTAAGCTATATTTTCCAAACATTCGAATGTCAATTTTTTGCATATAATTAATCATAACAGAATTTCATTGTCAAGCAAATGCTAGATTATTTTTTTAAAGGAATTTCAAATTTTATAGGATACTTAACACGGTAAGGCACCTCCACGGCCGAGCACGAAATGTTGGTACCTTACACAATTCGTGGAAGTGTCACACAGGGGTAGCACGCCATAGAGTCGCTATATTTTTCTTTTCTCATCCCCACGTTGTAGGGAAATTTAAGCTATCAGTGAACCCTCGCGACGGTACTTGACCTAGGGTATCAAAACAGTGCTCTATTTTTCCTTTTCCTTACACACGCTGCAGATATCACGTGCTAGTCCGAGAGGGCTAGCTATAACTTAAACTCCCTACAGCATCACCCACATATCATAGGAAAATTATAGATGTACATATACCCTGAAGGCAGTACCTGGCCTGACGAAATTTTACGCAGGTCACGAACAAGACCAACAGGGTAGTCACACCTTAAATTCCCTATGCGCTCTCATTCACATTATATATTTTAACTTCATTTACTTAACTTCATATGTACACTGAAATTCCATTTTTAGCCTATTTTCAATTTTGAAAAAATAGGTTTATGAGATCACCTTTTGTCCGTGTGTGTGCGTGTGTGTGTGTGTGTGTGTGTGTGAGGTGTGTGTGTGTGTCCCCCCTAATAAATTCTAAACGACTGGAGCGATTTCAATGAAACTCGGTAAGTCCATAGCACTGTTCCGGGCGACCCCGACCGTGCCCTTGAAATTTTGTTATGTCTCACCAATTCAACATGGCGGCTGTGCGAAATATTTCACCAGTATTCGATATCTCCGAAACTATTCTCGATATCAACCTGGATTTTTTTACAATGATAAAGGGAACTACTAGAAGTTCACCTATGTGACTTTTGGAAAACTGGTAACTACAAAACCAACATGGCGGTCACGCGAATTTGCGACTTTTAAATAGACGTTTCTCGCGATTTAACCAACCAAACGCAATAAAACTTAGTACAGTATATGTTTTTACACATTGTAATGCACCGACAACTAACTAAGTTCAATTGTTTACATAACCACAAGATGGCGGATGTGCGAAATATTTCACCGGCATTCTATATCTCTGAAACTATTAGCGGTATCACCCTGAAATTTTGTACGGAGATAAAGGGCACTACTGGAAGTTCATCTATAAGACTTTTAAAAACCGGTTAACTACAAAACGATCATGGCTTTCAAGCGAATTTGAAAATTTTAAATAGTCCTTTTTCGCGATTTTATGTTCCAAACGCAATGAAGTCTGGTACAGGAAATGTTTATATACATTGTAATGCACTGGTATCTAATTTAGTTCAATTGTTTACATAACCTCAAGATGGCGGCTGTGCCAATTTTAAAATTACGTTTTTAGCCTACTTTCGATTTTTGCAAAAAATGAAAGTAGACTTATGAGATCAACACAGGGCGAAAAAAGTGTGTCTGTCTGTGTGTGTGTATGTGTGTGTGTGAGTCTGTGTGTGTGTGTGTCTGTGTGTGTGTGTGTGAGTGTGTGTACTCTGAATGTCTGTCCCCCCCTATCAATTCGAACACGGTGAATGCGAATTGAACGAAATTTGGTACAAAGGTAGCACTAGCAAAGGACACCTCAGTGTCATGTTTTATATCGCCGCCATCTTGACGGAAACGTAATGGCGGCCACACAAATGTTCAAAGCTTAAATCAAATTACGACTAACCTAATCATCCGATCTCTACCAAATTTTGCAACGACATACCTTTATGGGGGTAGCATCCTTTGACCAAACCAATAGGTCATCAGCGTAATAGTTTGCGGATGGCGGCCATCTTTGTGTGAAAATCGATTCCCCCTATTAATTCGAACACGGTGCAACCGAATGGAACGAAATTTGGTACAGAGGTAGTACTTACAAAAGGCACCTCAGTGTCATGTTTTATATCGCCGCCATCTTGACGGAAACGTAATGGCGGCCACACAAATGTTCAAAGCTTAAATCAAATTACGATTAACCTAATCATCCGATCTCTACCAAATTTTGCAACAACATACCTTTATGGGGGTAGCATCCTTTGACCAAACCAATAGGTCATCAGCTTAATAGTTTGCGGATGGCGGCCATCTTTGTGTGAAAATCGATTCCCCCTATTAATTCGAACACGGTGCAACCGAATGGAACGAAATTTGGTACAGAGGTAGTACTTACAAAAGGCACCTCAGTGTCATGTTTTATATCGCCGCCATCTTGACGGAAACGTAATGGCGGCCACACAAATGTTCAAAGCTTAAATCAAATTACGATTAACCTAATCATCCGATCTCTACCAAATTTTGCAACAACATACCTTTATGGGGGTAGCATCCTTTGACCAAACCAATAGGTCATCAGCTTAATAGTTTGCGGATGGCGGCCATCTTTGTGTGAAAATCGATTCCCCCTATTAATTCGAACACGGTGCAACCGAATGGAACGAAATTTGGTACAGAGGTAGTACTAACAAAAGGCACCTCAGTGTCATGTTTTATATCGCCGCCATCTTGACGGAAACATAATGGCGGCCACACAAATATTCAAAGCTTAAATCAAATTACGATTAACCTAATCATCCGATCTCTACCAAATTTTGCAACTACATACCTTTATGGAGGGAGCATCCTTTGACCAATCTAATAGGTCATTCACCTGATAGTTTGCGGATGGCGGCCATCTTTATGTCAAAATTGATTCCCCCTATTAATTCGAACACGGTGGAACCGAATGGAACGAAATTTGGTACAGAGGTAGCACTAGCAAAGGGCACCTCAGTGTCATGTTTTATATCGCCGCCATCTTGACTGAAACGTAATGGCGGCCACACGAATGTTCAAAGCTTAAATCAAATTACGATTAACCCAATCATCCGATCTCTACCAAATTTTGCAACTACATACCTTTATGGAGGGAGCATCCTTTGACCAATCTAATAGGTCATTCACCTAATAGTTTGCGGATGGAGGCCATCTTTATGTCAAAATTGATTCCCCCTATTAATTCGAACATGGTGGAACCGAATGGAACGAAATTTGGTACAGAGGTAGTACTAGCAAAGGGCACCTCAGTGTCATGTTTTATATCGCCGCCATCTTGACTGAAACGTAATGGCGGTCACACGAATGTTCAAATTTTAAATCAAATTACGATTAACCTAATCATCCGATCTCTACCAAATTTTGCAACTACATACCTTTATGGAGGGAGCATCCTTTGACCAATCTAATAGGTCATTCGCCTAATAGTTTGCAGATGGCGGCCATCTTTGTGTCAGAATCGATTCCCCCTATTAATTCAAACACGCTGAAACCAAATGGAACGAAATTTGGTATAGAGGTAGCACTAGCAAAGGGCACCTCAGTGTCATGTTTTATATCACCGCTATCTTGATGGAAACGTAATCGCGGCCACCCAAATGTCAAAAGCTAAAATGTAATTACGACCAACCTAATAATCTAGTCTCTACCTAATTTTGCAACACCATATCTTTATGTGGGAAACATATTCTGACCAAACTGCAAGAACATCAGCCCAATAGTTTGCAGATGGTGGCCAAGTATGTGTGCAAATCGATTCCCCCTATCAATTCAAACACGGTGAAACCGAATTGAACGAAATTTGGTACAGAGGTAGCACTAGCAAAGGGCACCACATATTCATGTTTAATATCCCTATAGCACGTTGTATTTCAACAAGCTCCTACAACCAACATTCAATCATACTCCTTGAAAAGGACAAAGAGTTGTAACAATACCCATGCATTTAGGAGAAAGTAGGCTATATGTTCTTTACTGAACATCTTGTTATTTCTTGTATCGTAAACATGCGATCGAAGTGAAATTTGGAATAATGAACCTACGCAATAATTTTCCTTTAATGGTACATGACTCTATGGCCTATACATTTTACAATCCAATATGGCGACCATCCGAAATATTTAGACGGCTCTGAATATATACGAATCGATTATAGCAATCAAACTGAATTTTTTATGTTCATAGGGGCTATGAACTTAAATTCACCTATAGGACTTTAAATAACCTGGTGAGCACAAATCCAACATGGCGGCGACGCGAAGTATAAATATTCACATGGACGTTTCTCGCAATTTAAACATCCGAGTGCAGTGAAATTTGGTACAGTGAATCCTTATACGAATGTTAATCCACTGGCATCTAATTTATTTCAATTGTTTCCATAACCACAAGATGGCAGCTGTGCGAAATTTTAAAATCTCGTTGTTACTTCTTGTGTCCTAATCATGCGATTGAAGTTTGAATGCTACACGTACTCAATAATCTTCTTGTAACAGTACATAACTCTAGGACCTACATATATAAAATCCTACATGGCGACAATCCGAAATATTTTGTCGGTTCTCAATATCTACGAATCTATTACAGCAATCAAACTGAAATTGTGTATGTTGATAGAGGCAATTAACATATGAAAATAGGCTGTATAGTTCTTCACGGAACTACTTGTTTAATGTCAAATAATATCAACATTGCAAAGAAGCATTTAAATATGCAACAAGAAGGGCATGTAACATATATCTATAGTGCAAAGAAGCCAGATACAGAGAAATATCTGCTATAGACAGACTGTATAGCAAGACACCCTCCCCTTGCTACGCCTACCAATCCCTAGCACGGCACACTCACACTCACCACCCCCTCTACGTAGAAGAACAGAAGAAACAAGGGAAGAAAAGAAGAATGGAAACCAAAAATAAAACTACGAGAAGAAGAAAATAAGAAAAGTCGAAATTTACACCCCCACGTCTAAGACAATAATCTAGGAAGATTATTAAAACAGCAAGAAGCCTTGTTAGGGCCCCAACCCTTAAACAAAGGTTGTGCTTATTCCTGCATACAAGTAATTAGAAGTTAATACAAGAAACTACGGAAGTACCGACATGGAAACATAACTGCAACAGGGAGATGTCAGGTCATATCCCCACGGTCGCCAGCCTAGCAGGTTAAGGAGGTCATACAGGACATTACACCTATGCATACCGCTGAGTGGACTGACATCGCAGTATTACCTTATAAATACAAGGTACGACCACGCGGACGGCCTCTTTCTCCTTTTGGGCTATTGTTGCTTGACTCTTTTATCCGTGCTTCGCACGGACCACGAGGAGCGCTGCCCTTCGTCGGATCCCAACGCCATCAGCACCATGGACATCCGCCATCGGTAGGGTGAGTGAGTGTGTCTGTTAGATTCCTTTTTCCATTATTAATCATCCCCCCCCCCCGTTTAATCTAAACCTAATCGCCACCACCGTCAGTAATAATAAACTCCTATTACCGTCAAATGCTTTATCTTTTATTTCACGTAGCTATAAGAAGCTTGTCCCCTTAGGTTATAAATTAGATTAGGATCTACAATGCACGCTATCGAGCAGTAGCCGCTGTGCAGCAAGCGCTTGGCTTTCTAAGGCTCCCCAGGTAAGCATGGTGAGTATGTCTCCCGCAAGCTTTCTTAAAGTCCCTCTTTTACATTAATTGCTTCCTTGACGTCCCCGCTGCTCTTCTCAAAATACCATGATTATACATCCTAGTAAATCTCCGAAAATGCTACGGATGCCGCCTAATCAGCACCCCTCACTACTGGTGGTTGGGCACCATTCACATCCCCAACAATATTAGCCTCCGTTTCCTCATGGACTCAGAGATTTTTTCTACATTATTGTAGACTTCCCCCCAGGGGCTCACATCTTAAGGGACGTGGTTTGACGACCACGGGACCCCAGCTGAGTCAGGCATTGCTTCCATTTACCTGTGCCGGGCTTCTCTCCGTCATCTTTCCTGTCGACCTCGCTTGGTCAACTCTTGTTCTTTTCCAACCCCGACGGTATTCGGGTATCCGAGGCCTAGGGCGTATCTTCCTGTCTTGCCTTAATTGGCCCTTGTCTCATCTTTCCTGATCCCTCATTCTTCTAGGGGTCAGCTTTCTTTTTCTTATAGTTCCTTTTCTCTTTAAGATTTCCGCCCGTTTTTTTTTTAGAATTGGCTCCCCGTTACTCTAAATTACAATTTGTAAGTATTTTCAATCTAAGTTCAATTTTTGTAAGTATTTTCAATCTACCTTTTTTTGTAATGATTTCCATTCCATTGTCATTTTCGCTATCATCCAGACTATTAGGGGCCGATAACCTAGATGTTAGTCCTCTTAAAACAACAATTATCATCATCATCATATTGTAGACTTCGTTGTTGTTCCGAAGTTTCCATCCGGCCCCACGGACCACCTGTGGGCGTGAGTACTCTATAGGGTGGACATTATCTTGAGGGAACTCTTCGTTTCCCCATCTTTGAAGTAGAATGAGGATCAAATGTGGCATGAAGTCATGGTTCAGTAACCCAGAATGGTATACGAAGAGCCTATATTTTTAAATTCCAAGAATAAGCCATCATGGTCCATCGAGTAATGTAATTATCTTAGCAATTTACTGAAAATGTAGTAAATGTAATGTGCCCGTTTCATGCAAACATGTATCTTTCATATTATTAAAACGTAAATTCTATAGTTGGGAAACTCTGTTCGATATGATTCTTGAACTTCAAATTTGTTCTCTTAGAAATTTTTACCATGGATATGATTTTTGGGGTGGATCAAGCCCAAATTTGCGTGATTCACATTGAATATGTGACAGTCTACCGCGCACCTTGCCCCAAAGTGGGTGGGTGCAGATGCTATCCGCATCTCATTCCTGCCTCTGCCAGGCGAGCAAAAGAATGCGTACGACACAATTTCTATCATTCTTGGAGGCAATATAAATATCGATGTGAGAAGTACTACAGGCAATCGACTCTCGTTTATGCGCGATAGAATTGATATTGAGATGAATAATAATCCAGCCATTTCGACGACAAGAAATAGGCATCCGCCGACGCCGTGTTTAGCCGATTTCTTATCCATTTGAGGACTCGAGAGTACATTTCATACTTCTCTTATCATTGGCCTATACTGAGTATCGTGCCTTAGCTGTTCTTCCCTTGCTCTAGATTTGTGCTTGTCCGTGTAACTCAATGCAAACAAGTAGTTCTGTGAAGAACTGTACAGCCTATTTTCATATAACATACTCATGTTATTTGCCTCTACCAACATACAAAATTTAAGTTAGAAGGTTGTGATAGATTCGTAGACATTGCGAAACGTCTAAATATTTCAGATGGTCGCCAGGTTGGATTTTTATTTATGTACTGTTACATGAAGATTATTGTGTACATGTGGTATTCAGACTTCAATCGCATGATTAAAACACAAGAAGTAAAAACGAGATTTAAACATTTCACACAGCTGCCATCTTGTGGTTATGAACATTAAAAAATTCAGCTTGATTGCTGTAAAAGATTCGTAGATATTGAAAATATGTACATCACAGTATATACACCTGAATTGTGCAAGAGTATACCGAAATAACTAAGAAAATAGACATAAAAAATGCCTCAAATACCTAATTCGTAATAAGTACCAAGTAGCGTCACACGCCCCCAACACATTAAATTCCAAATATACATCCATCACATACACACCTTTTCACACATAAGAATATACATAAATATAATTGACTAAATCATAAACTCTGCATAAATAATACCTATTTCTAAATGCCAGGCATAGATGTACGTATTCATCCTTTAAACAACAAACTTCCGTAATGACTGTATATTATATGTACCATACAGAATTCTCATCTTCTGTACAACAATTATTATCATCATCATCTATTAGACTGGGGTGTGTGAGTGTGTCTGGTGACAGTTGCATGTTTTTTAGATATAGTTCATTGTTTCCTTAGACTGTGATGTGTGAAGGTGCATGTGAGTGTGCCTGGTGACGGACTGTTTTAGTGGTAGTACTTGTTGGTGGAACTATAGTAATTTTTCGTGAGTAGAATTTTGGATTTAATTGTTAGTAGAAGATTATTATTTTTGTTAGTAGAATTGCTCTTATTTATTCTGAAAGGGAGTAGCAGCCTTTCAGAATAAATCAGTTCTTTACTTGTCTTATAGACGGTTAAGATATTGATAATATAAGCCAACTAATGGCTACACTGCGTTCTGCTGCACGGCTGAAAGCAACGGGAAACTACAGCCGTAATGCTATTCCCGAAGATATGCACCTCTCTATTCATAATTACATGTGATGATGGTCTCCTCCCTTGTAAAATTTCAATCCGGAGGTAAACTAGTCCCCCGTTCGGATCTCCGGGTGGGGACAACTCGAGAGGGGGTTAACATCACAGAAGTGACAAAGAGGAAATCTGATATTCTACGGATCGGAGCGTGGAATGTTAGAAGTCTGCTAGGAGATGGAAGGTTAGAAAACTTAGAAAGGGAAATGGATAGGTTGAGGTTGGATTTGGTTGGGATTAGTGAAATGCGCTGGCAGGAAGAACAGGACTTTTGGTCAGGTGACTATAGGGTCATTAGCACTAAATCAAACAATGGCCAAGCAGGGGTTGGTCTCATATTGAGTAGGAAACTTGGACAGTGGGTGGAATATTATGAGCAATATAGTGAACGGATTATTGTAGCAAACATCAATACTAAACCTACGTGCACCACAGTGATACAAGTCTATATGCCTACCAGTCAAGCTGATGATGAAGATGTTGAAAAGGTCTACGAAGAAATAGATGAAATTCTGAGGTATATCAAGGGTGATGAAAATGTTATAGTAATGGGAGATTGGAATGCTGTGGTAGGAAAAGGCAGAGAAGGGAAGATAGTAGGAGATTTCGGATTAGGTGAAAGGAATGATCAAGGATGCAGGCTGATAGAATTCTGCACCGAGCATGAGTTGGTCATAGCTAACACCTTATTCAATAACCACAATAGAAGAATATACACATGGATGAGACCAGGAGATACAGGGCGTTACCAAATCGACTTCATTATGGTCAAGCAGAGGTTTCGAAACCAGATTTTGGATTGCAAAACATATCCTGGTGCTGACATAAACTCTGACCACAATCTGGTTGTTATGAAATGCAGATTAAAGTTGAAGAAACTGAAGAAAAGTCAAAAGCCAAAAAGGTGGGCAATCGACAGACTGAAAGTGAAGAATGTAAACGAAAGATTCAAGCAGAGTATAAAGGAAGGACTAATGAGAAACCCTAAACCAACTTCAATTGCAGACGAATGGGCACTTTTGAAGAATGAAATAACAAAAACTGCAGACGAGAACATTGGTAGGAAAGAAAGAATAGGTAAAAAACCATGGATCACTCAGGATATGCTGGAATTGAAGGATGAAAGGCGGAAACACAAGAATGTAAGAGATGAAAAGGGGAAAGCAGAATACAGACGTCTGAGAAATGAGGTTAACAAGAAGTGCAAGGAAGCGAAAGATGAATGGTTGAAAGAGAAATGTGCAGGTATAGAAAACTGTCTGAAATTAGGAAAAGTAGACACAGCTTATCGAAGGGTTAAGAATACTTTTGGGGAAAAGAAGACTAAATGCTCTAATATTAAGGACACAAATGGAAAGCCTCTAACAGTAGGGAAGAAAAGGTTGAGAGATGGAAAGCTTACATAGAGTGTTTGTATAAGGGAAAGGAGATTGAGAATCATGTAATGGAAAGGGAGGAGGAAGTTGATGAGGATGCAAAAGGAGATCTAATATTGAAATCAGAATTTGACAGAGCATTGGAGGACTTAGGCAGGAACAAAGCACCAGGCATAGATGATATACCGATTGAATTGCTACGCTGCATAGGAGATGAAGGTCTGATCAGGTCATTTCACTTGGTGTGTAGGATTTATGAGACAGGTCAGGTACCCCCTGATTTAAAGAAGAATGTCATTATCCCTATACCAAAGAAAGTGGGAGCTGACAGATGCGAAGATTACCGTACAATCAGCTTGATTACTCATGCTTCAAAAATCCTGTCTAGAATAATTTACAAGAGGATGGAAAGCCTGATAGAAACGGAGTTGGGTGAAGACCAGTTTGGTTTCAGGAGAAATGTAGGAACAAGAGAAGCTGTACTAAGTCTTAGGCTGATTTTGGAAGGTAGAATAAGGAAAGATAAGAGAGCGTTCATGGCATTTGTAGACTTAGAAAAGCCTTTTGATAACGTTGATTGGACAAAATTGTTTGACATTTTGAAATCTATTGGAATAAAGTACAGGGATAGGAGGATGATCTACAATCTATACAGAAACCAGACAGCAGTCATTCGAGCTGATGGACATGAGAGAGAAGCTGGTATTCAGAAAGGTGTAAGGCAAGGCTGCAACTAATCACCCATACTATTCAATCTTTATATTGAACAAGCAATGAAGGAAATTGGAGAAAAATTTAAAGTGGGAGTGAAGATTCAAGGAGAAATAATTTCAACTCTGAGATTTGCTGATGACATCGTCATCTTGGCCGACACGCCAGAGGATTTGAATGAGTTTTTGAATGGTATGGACTCCGTCTTACGGAATGAATACATGATGAAAATTAATAAATTTAAAACAAAAATACTGGAATGCAGCCGAAATAAATCAGAAACCTCTATGGACATCAAATTGACAGGTGAAAAGCTGAAGGAAGTAGGAGACTTCTGTTACTTAGGAAGCAAAATAACCAGTGATGGACGAAGCAAAGAGGATATAAAAAGTAGGTTGGCTCAAGCAAGGAAAGCTTTTCTACAAAAAAGGAATCTGTTGACATCGATTATAGATTTAGGTATTAGGAAGTCATTTTTGAAAGCCTTTGTCTGGAGCGTGGCGCTCTATGGAAGTGGAACTTGGACTATTGGCGCAGCAGAAAAGAGGAGAATTGAAGCATTTGAAATGTGGTGTTACAGGAGAATGATGAAGAACAGATGGGTAGATAGGGTGACAAACGAAGATATATTAAGGCGAGTGGGAGAGGAGAGATATTTCTGACGACTGCTAATGAAGAGAAGAGATAGGTTAGTAGGTCACATACTAAGACATCCAGGAATAGCAAGCTTAGTTATGGAAGGAAGGGTTGAGGACAAGAACTGTAGGGATAGACCAAGGTTAGAATATACAGATTGCTTCGGATGTAGGGTGTGGTTGCTATGTAGAGATGAAACGATTAGCTCAAGACAGGGAGGCATGGAGGCTGCATCAAACCAGTCAAAAGACTGAAGACTCAAACAACAACGAGAACCGTCAAAATATTTCCGATGCTCGCCATTTTGGATTGTTATATGTATATGCCATAAAGTTATGTAACATTATAGGAAAATTATTCCGTAGGTTCATTACTCAAACTTTCACTTCGATCGCATGATTACGACACAAGACATAAAAACTGAATTTTTAAAATTTCGCACAGCCGCCATCTTGAGGTTATGTAAACAATTGAACTAAATTAGATGCCAGTGCATTACAATATGTATAATTATTTTCTGTACCACATTTCACTGCGCTCAGAGAGTTAAATCACGAGAAAAGTCTATTTAAATGTTTCAAATCCGCTTGGCAGCTATGTTCGTTTTTTACTTTAAAGGTTTATGAACGTTACATAGATAAACGTGTACCAGTGCCCTTTATTAACGAACAAAATTTCAGGGTAATATCTGTAATAGTTTCGGAGATATGGAATGCCATTGAAATATTTAGTACAGCCGCCATTTTGAGGTTATGTTAAACAATTGAACTAAATTAGACGCCAGTGCATTACAATGTGTATAAACATTTGCTGTACCAAGTTTCATTACGTTTGTAAGTTAAATCACGAGAAAAGTCTATTTAAAATTCTCAATTTCGCTTGGCCGCCATGTTGGTTTTGTAGTTAGCAGGTTTTTGAAAGTCTCATAGGCGAACATCTAGTAGTGCCCTTTATGATCGTACACAATTTCAGGGTGATATCGGTAATAGTTTCGGAGATACTGAATTCTGGTGAGAAATTTCGAACAGCCGCCATATTGGATTGGTAAGTCACAATAAAAGTTTAAGGGCACGGTCGAGGTCGCCCAGAATGGTGCTTTGATCTTACCGAGTTTCATTGAAATCGGTCCAGCCGTTTAGAAGTTATTAGGACACACACACACACCCACACACACACAGGCACACGGACAAACAGTGATCTCACAAGCCTTTTTTTTTTTTTTTTTTTTCAAAAATGAAAATAGGCTAAAAATATTCTTGGTGACATTGCACGAGTGTTTTTCATTGTTCTTAGAGATTTTTTTTTGTGTTCTGGATATTATTGTAATATATTCGTATTCCCTTGAAAATTTGTTTCTGTTTTTCACAACTTACTTGGTATTTAGTGTAATACCACTTTTAATAAACAACGAGCCAGGCCAAGTTACGCTAGTACAACCAGCAGCTTTCTACCACTATTGTAGTACAATTTAATTATTGTCCGTCTTTAACCGTTCAAATGAAATTTTATATCACTATTTAGAATTGGATTACCAGTGACCCCACAATACGCTTCATGTCCTGAAAGTATCACAGTGTGGTTCTAGAGTTAAGAGACTGTCCACTGAGTTTTCATATTAAACAAACTCAACACAATCCTCATGCGAAGGTAACTAAACACACAATAACACCTGCAATGATAAAATATTTATGTTCTGATTTTGTGTGACTAGTGCTGCTGCTCTGTGGTCGAATGAAGAATTGCTGTGATGTGTTTCCTCTGGTCTTGGCTGTTGTCCCAACAGCACAACGGAATAGTTGGGCACGCATGCGCAAAAGGCAGAGTTCATATTTACTGGCAATAGACGTAGAAATTCTCGCTGAGCTGCGATCTGCACAGCGGAGTGGAGGACAGCTTGTGAGAGGAGTTGAAACATTTCCTGACGTCTGTTCTCATGCGCTGTATTTGATTGTAGGTAATATCGTTATTAAAATAATTAACTTTCAAATAAAACAATGTGCTGCAGCACTTCAGCACATTAAATGCGGCTTAAGCCATATTTATTTGTTAATTTATTTATTCAATAGTCGAACCTGCCCTAACGGACACCCTTATTCAGCGGACACCTGCCTATACGGACATTTTTCCTTGGAACCGATTTTATTTTAGATAAGGCATGTGTTAAATTAGCCTCATTTCAGCGGACACCTTGAAGTCCGGACAGCGGACATCGCCATCTGTCCCGTCCACTTGACTTAAGCGGACTATTCACACGTTGCAGGACATTTTTTAAACGGGACCAAGTCATACTTTCTTTTAAAACCATTCTGCAGACATACGGAAATCCCTCTTGAATGTCTGTACTACACCAATTTCGAGTCAAAGGAGAAAGTTAATTCTTCTGTACATTCCTCTTTCCAAACCTTTCGTCATGGAGTTCTACCTACTAGTGTACATTCCGAAAATTCTAGTTGTCCAGGATTGCTGCCAGTGACTGTTTACTCACGAGTTACCTGGGGATTTTCTTCCCTGCTTGCATCATTCTATTCATAACTCAGATTACCACCGATAAGGTCGAGCTCAGGTAGTCAACTTGAAAAGGAAAATACTTGCAGTACATGCGCTAATTAGAGAGACAGAAATACCGCAGCATTTCAGTCCTCAAGTAAACATGAGTAACAAGGGACGAACTTGTTTAGACCTTCAAACAAGAAGAAATGCGATTGTAGAAAGTGACAAGGGAAATTGTGTGTCACGCTGGACCGCGGGTACGACGATAACACAATGGAACCACTTAAATGACTTTATTCCCTTTTCGAGAATATCGCAGTTAAGAAAACATGTGCTAATTTTACACAGACAAATCTTAATGATTACTTCACGACGCTGTAATTTTTGTAAATTTTGCAACAACACTTGTAATAACTCCCAAGGAAATACTTAAACAGTAATGACTTAGAATAATCAAAATAAAGATAATGTATGTATGTTTATGTTTAAGGTGGATGTACTTTGCCGTTAAAATGTTTGATTATTTTTACAAACTTGTTTCAGCGGACACCTCTCGTAACGGACATTTTCCCTCGGAACCGACGGTGTCCGCAGAAGAGAGGTCCGACTGTATTTATTTATTTATTTATTTATTTTCGAGTGGTGAGGTTAGGGCTCTCGGTCATCTCTTACACTTACACATCATCATCATCATCATTTCCCCTTATCCAGCTCCTGCCGTGTCAGGGTATTTATGGCACTTCTCCACTTTCCTCTATCATTCCACCATTCTTCTTCCACGATCTTGTCCCAGTCCAGATTTCTTTTTCTTATGCTGTTCTTCACTGAATCAATCCACCTTGTTCTAGGTCTTCCTCTTGCTCTCTTACCCTTGCACTTTGCCTCCAGCATCTGTCTTGGTATTCTATTTTCCTCCATTCTCTTTACATGTCCAAACCACCTTAGTTTATTCTTCTCAATTCTCTCATTTAGTTTTCCCATCCCAACTTCCTTCCTAACATCTTCATTCCTCACTCTGTCTTTCCTTGTCTTTCCTATCATACTTCTTAGGAATTTCATTTCACTGGCTTGGATTCTACTCTCTTGCCTGCTTGTCAGGGTCCAAGTCTCAGCTGCATAAGTCAATATGGGAACATAGTACACTTTATACATTACCTCCTTGATTTTCCTTGGTACTTCCTTATCCCAAGCAAGTTTTCTTACACTTTGATAGAATGCATTGCTCTGCTGTACTCTCCTGCCAATCTGCATGTCCAACCTACCAGTTTGCATCAACTCACTTCCTAGGTACTTGAACGTGTCCACAATTTCCAAACTCTGACTTCCAATTTTCACAGTGCCCTTTCCTTGTCTTTCCCCGCTTTTCATCACCATGGTCTTGCTTTTCTCTATACTGATTTTCAGGCCGTACTTCTGAATATTTTCGTTCAGTGCATCTAGTTGTTTTTGCACTCCTTCGGTGTTCCTTCCCCAGACCACAATATCATCTGCAAATAACATTAACTTCATTTCTTTATGTCAATATGTTTCTTTTGTTTCCTTTACAATTTCATCCATCACCATTATGAATAAGAGAGGTGACAGCACACTCCCCTGTCTTAGTCCAGTCTTGTTCCTAAACTAATCTGTCTTTCCAACTGGGGTCAGTAGCCTGCTAACACAGTTGTTGTACATTGCTTGCACCATTTCCAACATTTCTCTTCCCAGTCTCTTCTCAACCATGGTTTCCCATACCTTCTCTCTGGGGACACTATCATATGCCTTTTCTAGATCTATGAAAGCCATGATCAAATCCTCTCCATATTCCCAGTTCTTTTCCATCACCTGCCTCAAGCTAAAGATTGGGTCCACTGTGGATCTTCCACTCCTGAAGTCATACTGTTCCTCTTGCAACTCTTCCTCCACCTTTCTTCTCATTCTTCTTTCTAATATCCTTTCCAGTATTTTTACTATCTGTGATATGAGGGTGATCCCTCTATAGTTATCACACACCTTCTTGTCCCCCTTCTTAAACACTGGTATTATTAGCCCTTTCTCCCAGTCTTCTGGTACACATTTCCGTTTCCACACACACTTTAGCAGTCGATACAACCATTGCATACCAACAGGTCCAGCAGCCTTTATCATTTCTACACTGATTTCATCCACCCCTGTTGCTTTTCCATCTACATTTTCTGTACTGCTAATTCCACCTCCAGCATTGTTATATCATCTTCTGTTATAGAGTCGTCAGGTTGTGTCACTTCCATCTCACCAGTACAATTGCTCACATTCAATAGCTTATCGAAATACTCCTTCCATCGTCCCTTTATCTCTTCTGGGTGTGTTAACAACTCTCCATCTTCCTTTTTCACTAGCTTTGTAGTAACTCTTTCTTTCCTCTTACTTCTTAGAAGCCCATACAGCATCCTTTTACTGCCACTTACATCTGTTTCCATTCTTCGTGTAAATTCTTCCCAACTTTTCTTCTTTTCTTCTCCTACCACTTTCTTACACCTCCGTTTGCTGTCGGGATACTTCCTTTTGCTTTCTTCTGTTTGATGTCGGTTCCATTCTTTCCATGCAGACTTCTTTTCTTTCACTGCTTTCCTCACTTTCTCATTCCACCACGGTGTCTCCTTCTCTTTCACTCTTGTTGACGTCCTACCACAAGCACTCTCTGCTGCACCAACAAATGCCTTTTTAAAGTGGGACCATTCCTCTTCTATGTTTTCCACTTCAGTAACTGGGATTTGTTGCTTCAATCTCTCCTGAAAATATTCCTGTACAGTTTTGTCTTTCAATTTCCATACTTTTATTTTACTTTCTCTGATCTCCTTTAGGTTTTCCAATTTTTCCCATCTAAATTTTGCCACCACAGCTCTATGGTCCCCATCAAATGCTTCTCCTGGTAAAGCTGTCACATCTATCAGATTTCTGCGATTAGTACTTTCCACCAGAAAGTAGTCAATTACTGATTTTGTTCTTCTATCGCCCCAACCATATCTCGTAATTTTCCTGCTGTTTTTCTTCCGAAACCATGAATTACCCACTATCAGTCCATTCCTTTCACAAAAGTTTACAAGTTCATCTCCTTCCCGGTTCTTTTTCCCATATCCATATGGTCCAATGACTTCTTCCTTTCCTTGTCTCTCGTTTCCGACTTGTGCATTTATATCTCCCATGATCACCACTTCTACATCTGAAATTACTCTTTCTACATCCTCCAGGAATACTTCAATATGTTCTTCTCTGTTTCCAGTCTGTGGTGCATACACTTGTATGAAGTCCGTCACGTCATTTTTCATCTTCATTCTAATTTTCATTATTCTGTCACTCACACACTCGACCACTTCAACATACTCCCCCAGTTGTTTCGAGGTTATCAGTCCCACGCCATTTTTTGCCTCTTGGCCACCACTCCAGTATAATGTATATCCTTTCCTCAATTTCTTCCTTCCTTTACCTTTCCATTTCACTTCGCTCAGCCCCATCAATTCAACATTCTCCCTCTCCATGAAGTCTACCACCTCCTCCACCTTGCCTGTCAGGGTCATGACATTCATGATTCCCACTTTCATTTCGGTTACTGGTCGCCCATTTCTCACAGTTCCCCCAGTACCAAAAGAACTGCGCGTCGCCTGCAGGGTACGACCTAACCTTCTCCGAATCATTTGAAGTGCCATTTCCATTTTAGGCTATTATTACGATGGGGTCGCCATTCCCAAATGCATTTTATGAAGCTACTGCCAGCTATTATACAGGCCGCCCCTAACATGGGAAACATACGCCCTTGCAGCCGCCCCTAACCTGGGATACAGACGCTGCCGATTGATGCTGTACTCATACTATTCCCTGAGTACTGGGTTGCCTCTTCCGTAATCTCCACCGTTCCGAAGTCCATCTTCTCCGCTGCAGATTCCGTTGAGGTCTTCGCACGTAACCCTGTGCACGGGGCCTATGTTTTGCCCCATAGGACTGGGTCCTCACCAGAACTTAGCCGGTACTGTAGTTCCATGGTATATTACAGTACCGTTGCCCACCCCCGCGACGTGGACGCGCCTGGCAAGAATTATCCATGTAGCCAATTATAATTGCCTCATGGACCGGGTTAAGGAGCTGTCTAAATCCAGCCTCCAAGGCACACACACATATTGTGTTATTAAATACCCACACAGTGAATACTATCGTAGTTGTATAAGGTTAACTGTGCACATATTGCCATAGAGATTACAGACTCAGTACATGCATTTTATGACGTAATTGTAGGTTAGGTAAGGACAATACATAGCGCTAACGTTCGGTACTTAATATCTATTTACTCCGTGATATATTATTGTCATCCCACTCACGTTACGACACGCCTTGAATAAGTTGTGAATTGTAATATATTTACGACATTTCAGGCGTTTACGACCGATCATAAAATCCACCCTGTTTATGAATATATAACTAGACTCGATATTACAGGAACCTTGAAAAAGTCGAATACCTTCTTCAGGGGCTTACGTCGTGGAAGATGTGGTTTGGCAACCAGCTGAGTCCTGGACCTATAGCCACTGTTGCCAGCATGCCGTATGCGGCTTCGGTGGCGTAGTTGGTAGAATGCTGAACTGCTGTGACCAAGATAGCGGGTTCAAACCCGGCCAAAGTCGTCGGTTTTTTTAAGAGCGTTAAAAATCCTTCAATATGCCTTCCTTCGGAGGGGAAGTAAAGCCGGCTGTTCCATGTCATTGATTTATGGCATGTAAAAGATCCTTCCACAGACTAAACTTGTGTGGAGCTAAATTTCAAGGTTAGATTTCGTTGGAACGCTCTATCAAAAGTTCCAACGTTCACCACTAGGTATCATAAATAAATAATAAAAGTATTGGAATTATCTTAGAGCTAATAATAATAATAAGGTGCGTTCAAAAAGTAACGAGCCGGAGGCTGTAATGCGCAACCGGTGACGACATCGGCTAATCGTGGCGTGTGTAACGAGGTGTGGTTCCGAGCAGAGCGTGGAAGGTCATCAATCGTCCAACCAAGACCAAGACAGTAGGCCATTCGACATGCTTCCTGGTGTGGTTGAAGACTGTAGGGCACCCATTGGGCACACCCTTTGTGCAAGTGCAGTCGTTCCTTCATGATGTTGTGCACACTTCCGACGCTCTATCCGACCACGGCGGCTATGGCATTCACTATCACTTGGCGGTCCTGCGTAATGAGTACATCAACCAGCTGGACGTTGTCATCGGTAATGCATGGGGGTGCCCCAGACCGGGCATCATCGGCTAACGACGCCCGTCCTTCCCTGAAGCGCTTGTGCCACACCTTGACCCTTGCATGGGACATGGAGTGTTCGCCGTACACTTGTGACATTCGGCGATGAATGTCCGTTCCCCCTACTCCTTTCGCTGTCGGAAACCGATCAACACCTCTTTGCTCTTCGTTTGACGCCTCCATGTCACTGTTTGCAAGGCGAGTGGCAGCGTTGGACGATTGATGCATGCTGCTGCTCGCTTTGTATCGTCACGTGACGTGCACGCGTGCCATCTAGCGACGGGCTGTAACCTTCCATGCTCTGGTCGGAACCACACCTCGTTACACACGCCACGATTAGCCGATGTCGTCACCGGTGTGCGCATTCCAGCCTCCGGCTCGTTACTTTTTGTACGCACCTTATATGTAATTCTAAATTACCCTAAAATTGAATATAATAATCTATACTATATGAAACATCTGCCTGTATACCATCTCGTGATGAATGCAGTACATTTGCATTTGTCTGTTGGCACAGGCTAGAGTAAAATGTGGCTTTTCACTGGTGTCTCAGTCACGTTCATGGCTGTGATTATATGGAAGCTACTGAGGTATGGGTGGTGCTGAGTAATGGACTCAGGGCACAGTCAGTGTCTGTGGATGTTGTGAAATATTCTGCTCATAGGGTTAGTACCGCTGTTCTGACTCAGTGAGGAAAGCAATGGCAAACTACCTCATTCCTTACCTTTCCTAGTACGCCTCATTATAGTGCGACCTTGATTTTGTGGGTTTCTACCACATAACCTATGGTGGTGCTCATTGAGGATCCAACCAGCCTCGAGGCTGACTACCTAACAGACAAATATGAAAAATCTAGTGGGTCTCTCTAATATTCACGCACATAACTATTCATCTGATTAAGCTGGAATTATGATAGAACAATAAAAGAGCAAAGGACTAGAGATGTTTTGGAATATAATACAGTATATACGACGTTTAAAAATTGTTTAATATACGCCAATCAATACATGCTTAAGGCATATCTATTTATATATTAACAAGAACTATCTCTAACATTAAAATTCAACTCATTGCCTCAAACTTTTACGCTTAGGTCTACACAATTTATTTAGCCCAAAAATACGAAAATTTACCGCATACTAACTTTTTCATGCCATTTAGATAATTTAATGAATAGGATCAACTTTCAAAGCATCATTACATGTTTACAAATTATTGTTTTTCATATTTTGCATCCCAGATTCATGTTCTATAAATTTGCGAAGTTTCAGAATGATTTTCATTTCAAGTGGTCTAATTCTTGGTGTAACCGAAGTGTTCAACTGGCGCACTTACTCTGTAGTTCATTCGAAACAGCTATAACCAACCGGCTCCCTGTTCCCTGCTCCACAACCCCCACCACTTACGCTGCATCTTGACCTTTAAGCGTCACGACATTCCGTCCGTACTATAACAGGGGTAATAGAATCGCCCATAGCTAGCTCGTAAACTGTCGCCTCAGTATTTGAATGGACGTGGTTTGGAAGAAATTAAAACGTAAAAACACTTATAGTGGGCGATCTATTGAAGATAGACATATGCTCTCGCGGACTATTTTGTAGAACCTTTCCTGCTGAACAATTCTTACACTCATAGTATTTAGATTTTTTTAACGGTTTGCCCAGCGTAAGCTTACCAAGTGCTCGGACGCCAGTTTTTTTTCGACGTTTTCACTGAAATCGTTACTGCTCGTCTTCCTGTGATCATAAATAAATTATTTTCTACAAAAATCATCCTCGAGATATCCTTTACAGAATGGTGAAAACCGCATCAAAATCCATCCAGATTCCAAGAATCGGGGACTTTGTTTTATACTAAGTAGAGATGTTGCCTACATGTTTCAACCTAGCAATGAGGCCTTCTTCAGCCAACATAAAGCATAAAAATATTATTGATATATCTATGTCTACTAACTAATGTCGGATAAGTAAAAGTACAGTATATACACCAGGTGAATCAGTTGCCCCTAATAATATTGTCTTATGCAGCCCAACTAACACGTGTTGTCAGGAAGATCGATATTTCTCTGCTTGCAACACTACTATTTTGCCCTCGTATTGGACTGTAGTCACATCGAGGGAAAAATAATAGTGTTCAGCATCGTTTGCAGCGCATTAGTATCATACGGGATGCAAGCAGAGAAATATCGACCTCCCTGACAACACGCGTTAGTTGGGCTGCATAAAACAATATTATTAGGGGCAGCTGATTCATCTGATATATTAAATACTAGCTGAAGTACCCGTTCTTCGAACGGCTTTTAGTACTTGCTGGCATAATCATTAATAAATAGTCACACATTCGTAATGTAGTTATGTTATTTCCATGTTACCAACTACATGTGTAGACTACATGCATTTTCACTCACCCAATTATTAATCAGAGGTAGGAAAGTGAAAATCCTCAACCTGCTTTCAGTCGACCGACCGGGTCAGGGAATGGAATGATTGAAACCCCCATCTAGCAGCGAGGATATGAACTGTGCCGGCTGCCGAGGCCTGTCGTACTCCCTTGGGGCAATGATTAAATGAATGACAGAAGAAATGAAATGATAGTGGAGATTGTTGCTGGATTGAAATTGTTACAGGGAAAACCGGAGTACCCGGAGAAAAGCCTGTCTGCCTCCGCTTTGTAGGTGAGAAAGTGCATTTATGTATTGGAAATAAATATCAGTTTCTATGTAGTAAAAGTTAAATAACCTGTCTTAAATATTGAACACCTATTGTTTAACGTCTTAATACTATATTTAAACATATAAACATTATTCTAAAATTACATCAAACTTGATAGCAATTATCATATCCGCAATAAGTGATATTGCGGAAACTACGTACCATGTCATGATAAAGAGTAACAGTAACGGAACAAACTTCAATCATCCCAAGTATTAACAACAAAAACAAATTAATCACAGGAATATTTTCTAATATTTTTCGCCTAGTAACTCCGAGATGGTTCATCAGTGGGCTCTTGTGGTCTATTTGCGGACTACCAAAGGAGTAGCAAACTGCGCGATACCTCAATTCTTATTTAGAACACCTCCGCTATTTTACTGCGAGAGCTAAACGCTAAAACAGTCTTTCACCTCCCCATAAAGGCTTCCAAAATTATTGTATATTAAATTTCAGGGCCAAGCAATTAAAACTCAGCAACTTTTCTAGGTTTACGCCGTGTTTTGTGTGTTTTTTTTTTCATTGGCCGTGAAAGGCAAAATACCAACCTTATTGAAATAAATTTGCCCAGTTCTGCAGTAAGATTAATATGAACACTAAATAAACTAATGTGACAGTCGGTAGTCTTCGACACATTCGTCCGTGAATTTGGGTTTCTGATCATGGTAAAAAAACGACAAAAATCAGATAAATATTGGCCAACATAAATATTCAGTTAATAAAAAACAAATCGATAAAAAGGATGAAAGCATACCGTGCAAAGTAGAAAGCACTATAACGTTGTGAAACAGCAATACAATAACCGGCACAAAGAGTATAAAATTAAACTCAAAATCACGTTTCGTTTCGGACCCCACAAAAAACCTCTATAAATAAAACAGTTCATGTAGAGACTAACATAGACTAACATCGCTCGGTGTTGACCGTGTTTTATAGCACATATTTAGGTTTTACTCGCTAACCGTTGGAGATACACGCACGAAAAGTGGTAAGTACCTTTCAGATATAAAATTACATTTTAAAGCTCGTTGCCATCAAACGTTTGCTATTTCTTAGCGTTCACTTTTTATTAGAAATGGAAATATGAAATTTTGAAACCAAAGGGTGTAGTGACGTCACAAATGTGGGTTTTACTCGCTAACCGTTGGAGATACACGAAAAGTGACAAGGACCTTTCGGATAGAAAATTAAATTTTAAACCTCGTATGTGCCATCAAAAGTTTGCTATTTCATAGCGTTCTCTTTTTATTTGAAATGGAAATATGAAATTTTGAAACCAAAGGGTGTAGTGACGTCACTAAAATGGTCACCATTTTTAAGTAGTGCAAAATATCGAAATCAAGATTAGCCTATGTGTAATCCTGGTAAATCAGCTACATCCATGCAAAATTTCATTTCAATCGGACCAGTGGTTCTTGCGTGATTGAGTAACAGGACGACAGACAGACAAACACCATCTCATTTTTATATATTAGTATGATTATAATTAAATACTAGGGCAATAGATAAGTAATGGCAACACTGTTGTCAATCAGCGATCCTAGTGGTAACCGCTGTAATCTTTATATTGTTGAGGAGTCTTTGTTGTATAAATCGGAAATATTGAAAGTCTCGAAATAGCTGATGTTTGTGAATACATTAACTGTAAGTAATACCGCCCTGAAAAGATGTCGAGCATTGCATGATCCCTTGAAAATGGTGGTTATTTATTTATTTATTTATTTATTTATTTACTTAGCGTACGGCTTTTAGTGTCGGGATTGTCCGAGGACATGCTCGTCTCGTCAGAGGTTGTAGCTGATTCAAGCGGACACCCATGGGGTGGGTTACAAGTTCCGTTCTATTTCAAGTAGTTCCAACTTTCGCTATCAGATGACACCTAGTGGAGAACGTTGGAACTTTGATTGAGCGTTTCAACGAAATCTAACCTAGAAATTTATCTTCACACAAGTTTACTTGGTGGAAGGATGTTTTACATGACATGGTACCGCCGGCTTTACTTCCCCTCCGAAGGAAGGCATACTGAAGGATTTTAACGCTCTTAAAAATCCGACGACTTTGGCCGGGTTTGAACCCGCGATCTTGGGCACAGCATTCAGCATGCTACCAACTATGCCACCGAAGTCGCTAACAGATGATTATTGTGTGTTATGATTATGAAGGCATACTCTTGGTACTTACTAAGCCTCCGTGGCTCAGGCGGCAGCACGCCGGCATCTCACCGCTGGGTCCGTGGTTCAAATCCCGGTCACTCCATGTGAGATCTGTGCTGGACAGAACGGAGGCAGACAGGTTTTTCTCCGAGTACTCCGGTTTTCCCTGTCAAAATTTCATTCCAGCAACACTCTCCACTATCATTTCATTTCATCTGTCATTCATTTAATCATTGCCCCAGAGGAGTGCGTCAGGCCTCGGCAGCCGGCACAGTTCATATCCTCGCCGCTAGATGGGGGCTTCATTCATTCCATTCCTGACCCGGTCGGAGACTGGAAGCAGGCTGTGGATTTTCACTCTTGGTACTTACTGTACCTCATGGTTTAAAAGTGAATGCAGACTACTTCATGCGTTATTTGGAACATCATTTGCGCCGAGCATGGCGTCGTGAACCACCTCAGGCCATTGTGATTCCTAATTGTATTATATGACAATGATCGTTGTCATGTAGCCACAACAGTGAGAAATTTGTTTACATCTGGGGCTGAGAAGTACTTGAACAACCACCAAATTCACCTGACACGAGCCCTTGTGTTACGACTTATTCTCAAAGATCAAAGAACCTCTACGAAGCGTTCGATTTCCATCAAGGGTTGACATCCAGAGACATCTAGCCTAGATCGATCAGTGAGAGAGATGTCCTGAAATGGTGCTCCAGATGGAGTGCGTCGTCTTCTAAGGATTTGGCAACGTATTGTTGCCATGGCAGGAAACTATAAATGAAGTTCGTAATGTCAAAATTAAACAAATAACATTTTTGTCATGTTATAGCAGTAATAATAATAATAATATCGTATGGCCTCGGGTGCCTGGTGCAAGCTTTGTTAATTGACACCCAGAGGGTAGCTTGCATGTCGAATTTCGTCGTTCCTTTGAACGCTATGAAAGTCAAGGAGGTTAGATATCTAAACTCCTTGACACTACAGCGCTTTCAAGTAGAGAATGGAGGAACTTTGTGTTGGCGGAAAATCCCGAGATTTATTTTGCCATTGAACACGGCCTACTGAATTCAAATGGGTTCTTTAACATGCCAACAACGTATGACATGAGTATCGTGATTTTTGTCGCCTTCAAAAATCACTTACCATGGCCAGGGGCGAACCTGCAATCTTGGGGTTGGTAGTCCGACACTATAACCACTCACCCACCGTGGCAAGCTGTTATAGCAGTGTTGCCATTACTTATCGAATGCCCTAGTACAGGGGTGCCCAACCTTTTCTAACTAAGGGCCACATTGTAAATACTTGGGGGACCATGCGGGCCAATTACACTCCGGGGGGTTTAGGGGGTGTGGAATTCTTTTTTAAAAATATAGGTGCAATATGGTGAGTTTTGTGGCTGTCTGGGTTTAGTTTTCTTAGTATTGTTGTCATTTTCTATATTCATTTGTAGTGGATAAAATAATATAACACTAAAATTAATTTCAATATTTTTTATAAATTCCGTCAAAATAGAAGTTCCGTACGCTGAAATTCAATACACTCATACAGGCACTCATACAGCATGAATGACAAAGAGTGAGTATTTATCTTCATTTCACACAATTAATAATCAAATTATGAAATAAAGTTCATGATAATTTAGTTTAGTGCGACGAATGGAACTTGTTTCAAAGTTTTGGTGACACGGCGCGGGTCGGACAAAATAGTCTCGCGGGCCGTAGTTTGGGCAGTCCTGCCCTAGTATATAATAATGTAATGAAATGGGTATCCTTACAAAGAGAATAACATTATTTAAATATAAAATAACTTAGGGTTTTCTCATGAAATATTCAAAAATTAAAATCAGGTAATTTATGGGCTAATATCAAATAGATTATCATCCAAATACGTTGTTAAAGCTGCAAGACTAAACTGAATACAGTGGAACGTCGTTTATCCGGACTAATTGGGACCGAAAGTATTCCGGATAACGATTTTTCCGGATAATCGAACATGTGTTTATATCATAGTACAACCATACTACAATAGCGCAGTTTCTATTACAGTAAACAATTCGCTATGACTTGGTCCGTCTTCATCTTTCCCATCTAAGCTTTCATCCTTTTCGTCTTCCCCACTTACTTCTTGCACCAGAGGAGCAATTTCATCATCATCATCATCATCATCATCTAAGATTTAAAAACCTGAATCACTGTCACTTTCCAACCAAGCTTGTGTGCCTTCTCTCTTACAGTCGAAAAATCCAGCAACTTGGGGGAATAACTCATTTGTCACTGCATCCAAATCTTCATCAACAGTGTCTGTGGTCTTAATGGTCTCTTGTTCTCATACCAATTTTTCCAATGCATTTCGAAGATTCTGTGGTGTTAAAGTGACAAATCCAACAGCTATCAAGTAACAGTAGCCCTTAAGAGAAAGCTGTTTTGACTAAATATCACCCTCTCCTAATCTTCTGCCAATAGTAAACAACGTTAAACTTCCTTCTTGTACATCCGCCTAAGCTTTTTTTTTTTTTTTTTTTTTTTTTTTTTTTTTTTTTTTTTTTGCCCGTCCGGATAATTGACGTTCCGGTTGTTTGACGTCCGGATAAACGACGTTCTACTGTAATATAAAAATCTGAATGCAACTCTTTAATACAGATATCACAAAATACTTTGCTAATGTGGCAAATGTCTTTGCATTCTATATATACTGGGTCATTATGTGTGTGTGGGCCAGTAAACACGGCAAGCTAAGCCGGCTGTGACTAGCGCAAATCGCGGCCGCACACACCCGGTCCAGCCGGCGGTCGGCGCCCACAATCACACTTTTACCAAACATGTTGTGTACTTACAAAGCTCATATGCGATGTTGAAAATGTCCTCCCTCTCTTGTAACACACACCTGATATCTTTTGATGAAAGAATGTCTGTCAACTATTTTATTATTTACGGAGCCGGTTTCCTTGAAACATTTAGCGAGCCTCCTAATTGTAATACTGGCATTAGGCACAGCTCTTCTGGAAACTTGATTCAAAATGTTCGTCTTGATTCAGAACGAGATTTTCTGCTTTTCTTATACGAATTATGGATATACACACGTTCGCACAATGTGAATTGGTGTCTAGGCATGACCAACAATCACAGTAATCACAATACTCACTAAATGTTCAACACTAACGTCTAAGATTTGAAAATGCACGCCCATATGAATGACAAAACACGTATGAACTAACGATATGAGTCAGCGGAGCACACCAACCGCCGGCTGGACCGGGTGCGCGCAGCCACGATCTGCGCTAGTCATAGCCGGCTTAGCTTGCCGTGTTTACTGGCGCGCTCACACATAATGACCCTGTACGAGACCCGCCCAAAATGTAAGCTTCAGTTCTTTTTTTTTTTTTACAAAAAAGACACCATAGCTACATGAAAAACTTTATTGACAACATACACAGCAATGTTTGGGCTTTCTTTCGACATAATCACCACCAGAAATAAGACACCTGTCATATCGTGGGATCAACTTTTGTATTCCTGTGTCGTAGAAGTCTGTTGCCTGAGCGTGACATTCATCTTCAGCTCTTATGAAAATGCTGATCGGAGCACAGGAATTTCTTGATGTGCAAGGAAAGGTGGATATCGCTGAGAGCAAGATCAAGGATGTTAGGTGGATGATCAAACAGCTTCCAACAGGACTCCTAATAAGCGTAGCGTATTGTGGTTGGGTGTCAGGTTTTGCGGAACCCACATGGCACACTTTTTCTTGAACAAGTGACAATTTCATGCAACCAAGATCGCGATATTTGTGGAAAATGGCGAAGAGCTGAAAACTTGCTTATGATGCCCTCGAGTCCGTGATTCACGATTTAACGAACACAGCTATGCAGAGGCGGATTAAGGTATCCACGCACCCAATGGATTTGCGCCCCTGTCAGGTTACTTCAAATTAGGGAGGATGTTATCTGTTTTATTCGATACACACTAGTGTGAATAAGATTCTGATTGGTTTCATAACTTAATAGTACATTATGCAACGAGCCTATAATGCCAATAACTAAGACACGAGTATGTTTATAAAACGAGCGTAAGCGAGATTTATAATTTCCATACGAGTGTCTTACTTACCATTATAGCTGAGTTGCATACGACTGTTTATGTTCGAGGATAATTATAACTTTATTATACGTTTTAACATATTCATAAATATCTGTTGAGATTCAGTCACTTGAATTTTGTGATCGGAGTGCAAGCGCTGGGTTTGATATCTCTATTATCCAAGTTCTCTGACCGGCCGACGCATGCGCTCTGTGTGCTTGGCAATGCCATACATATTCTTTGATGCCATATGTCTACAGATTGCCGATGCGCACCAGCATTCAGTCAAACTGTCGCCAAAGTCGTTTGAAAGCAATGCGCTGTGTAGAAATTGAAGTTCGGGATATTAAGGTACAGTGCTATTTCTTGTCTCATATTCGCCACTTTATTTACGCAAACATATGGACGGTGCACTTTCCATGTCGGTAATTTATATAGACATAAATAATAATAAATAATAATAATAATAATAATAATAATAATATCGTATGGCCTCGGGTGCCGGGTGCAAACTTTGTTATTTGACACCCAGAAGGTAGCTTGCATGTCGAATTTCGTTGTTCGATGAAGCTCTATGAAAGTCAGGGAGGTTAGATATCTAAGCTCCTTGAACATTATAGCGCTTTCTAGTAGAGAAATGAGGAATTAGTGTTGGCGGAAACTCCCGAGATTAATTTTGCCATTATGAACACGGCCTACTGCATTCAAATGGGTTCTTTGACATGCCAACATCGTATGACATGCGTGTCGTAAATGTCTGCCACCTTTCAAAAAAAAAATCACTTACCACGGCCAGGAGCGAACCTGTAAGCTTGGGGTTAGTAGACCGACACGTTAACCACTCACCCACCGTGACATATAGGTTTTTGAGCGCATGCGCGAAGGTATCCTTACCTAATTGGTCAATGAATGACCTCTGATTGGCTGGAGAAACTGTATCATAATGAAAACTTGTACTATACTGATCCTCATTATGATACCGTTTTCTGACACATAACGTTTACATTTCGACACCGTCGAACATAAACAAATTATCTTTAGAATTTACTTTTTATCAGTTTTAGGGATTTGGGTAATAAAGCATAAGCATCCTCATTTTCGGTGAGAATTAACTTGAACCCTTTATAGGGCAAAACTATGTTCTTTTAAAACTCAGCAATTCTTCTAGGTTTGTGCTGTGTCTTGTGTGGGGTTTCGCCTTGGACGCCAAGCTGGCTCATCGGCGGGCTCTTGGTGTCCCCACCCGGACCCCCACAGGAGTAACGAACTGCGCGTTACCTCCCTTTATATTAGGTGCAACTGCACCACTTGACCGCGAGAACTAAAAGCTCAAGCAGCCTTAACCTCCCTATGATGGCTTCCAAAAATATGGTATATTGGCTTTCACGGCCAGTAAATTAAAACTCAGCAATTCTTCTAGGTTTGTGCCGTGTCTTGTGTGGGGTTTCGCCTAGGACACCAAGCTGGCTCATCGGCGGGCTCTTGGTGTCCCCGCCCGGACCCCCACAGGAGTAACGAACTGCGTGTTATCTCCCTTTATATTAGGTGCAACTGCACCACTTGACCGCGAGAACTAAAAGCTCAAGCAGCCTTAACCTCCCTATGAAGGCTTCCAAAAATATGGTATACTAGCTGAAGTACCCGTGCTTCGCTACGCGTCATAAATAAATTAAAATGTGAAGGTGACAGTTAAAACAGGGGATAGGCGAGGTGCTGCGCAGAGGGACATTAGGGATGGAACATTTTGTCCAACTACACCGCTCGGCGTTGACCGTGTTTTATAGCACAAATTTAGGTTTTACTCGCTAACAGTTGCAGATACCTTTCGGATAGAAAATGTAATTTTAAACCTCGCATATGCCATCAAAAGTTTGCTATTTCTTAGCGTTCTCTTTTTATTTGAAATGGAAATATGAAAGTTTGAAACCAAAGGGTGTAGTGACGTCACTAAAATGGTCGCCATTTTAAATAGTGCAAAGTATTGAAATCAAAACTAACCTATATGTTAACCAGGTAAATCAGCTACTTCCATGTAAAATTCACGTAAATCGGACCAGTGGTACTTGCGAGATTGAGTAATACACAGACACACACCATCTCAATTTTAGCCTCGCATCGCTCGCGTCATAGTCGTACCATATTGTTTTTCAATGAAATGCAGGTTTAACCCCGTTAACAACCCTTTAGAACCTGAATACCCAAATATCCCTCCTTAGTCGACGTTTTCGACACACAACAAACAAACATATCCCCAAAATATCATTCTTCTAACTTTAATAGTTTTGGTTGGTCGATGAGAGCAAACATCCAAAAATCCTTCCTTAGTGGACGTTTTTCTTCCAGAAGTTCACCCCTCCCCATATGCCCCTTAAATTGCATTTATGAAAACACGGTCGAACACCTATTTATTTTATTTATTTATTCATTTGTTTATTTATTTTTAAGCTGATAGATTTCCTCCGAATTTCAGACTCCTCCCTATGTCGTTTAAGAGATACACGCTCAGTTAGGAATCTTTCAACCCCCACTTTTCATCCCTTTCACCTCATAATATGCACTACATCGAAAAACCATTAGACATGTGTCAGCTTATTTTTAATGATTAGTATATATGCCAAGTATCACATCCCCAAATGAAACCACTCGTGAGATATTGTTATTCAATGGAAAGCACGTTTACCCCCTTAACACCTCTTTAGAACCTGAATATCCAAAACTCTTTCCTTAGTGGACGTTTTCGACATATAACGAACATATCCCCAAAATTTCATGTTTCTAACTTCAATAATTTTGGCTTGGCGATGATGAGTGAGTGAGTCAGTCAAGACATTTTCTTTCATTTATTTTTGATAATTTCACCCCTCCCCATGAACCCCTTAAATTGGATTTATAAAACAAACGGTCAAACACCTATTTACTTATTTAAAGCTGTTTTCCCCCTGAGTTTGATGAGTGAGTAAGTGAGTCAATCAGTTAGGACCCTTTCTTTCCTGTTTTTTTCCCGAGAATTTCACCTCTCTCCAAGGGCCCCTTAAATTGGATTTATGAAAAAACGTTCGAACACCTATTTACTTGTATTTTAAGCTGTTTTTTCCCACCGAATTTCAAACTTCACGCCTATGTCGTTTCAGAGATACACGCTCCGTCAAGAATCCCTCAACCCCCAATTTTCACCCCTTTCACCTCATAATATACACCACATCGATAAACCCTTAGACATATGTCTGATTATTTTTAATGATTAGTTTATGTACCGAATATCACATCCCCAAACTAACAACTCATGAGATATCGTTATTCAATGAAATGCACGTTTACCCCCTTGACACGTCTCTAAAACCCGAATAAACAAAAATCATTCCTTAGTTAACGTTTTCGACATACAGCGAACATTTTCCCAAAATTTCATGTTTCCAACTTTAATAGTTTTCGCTGGGCGTGATGAGTGAGTGAGTCAGACAGGACATTTTCTTTCATTTATTTCACCAGAATTTCACCCCTCCCCATGGGCCCCTTAAATTGGATTGACAAAAAAACGCTTGAACACCTATTAACTTATTTCTTAAGCTGTCTTTTTCCCCTGAGTCAGTCGGTTAGGACACTTTCTCTCCTTTTTTCCCCAGAATTTCACCCCACCCCCATTGGCCCCTTAAATTAATTTACGAAAAAACAGTCGAAAACCGTTTTACTTACTTTTTAAGCTGATTTTTTTTCGCTGAGTTTCAAATTTCTCGCCTATGTCGTTTAAGAGATAGGCCTACACGCTCCATTAGGAATCCTTCAACCCCCACTTTTCAGCCCTTTCACCTCATAATAATACACCACATCGAAAAACGCTTAGACACATGTCTGCGTATTTTTAATGATTAGTTTATATGCCGAGTATCACATCCACAAATGAAACCACTCGTGAGATATTGATATTCAATGAAATGCAGGTTTAACCACCTTAAGACCCCTTTAGAACCCGAATATCCAAAAAACCTCCCTTAGTGTACGGTTTTGACATACAACGAACATATCCCCGAAATGTCATGTTTCCAACTTCAATATTTTTGGCTGGGCGATGATGAGTGAGTGAATGAGTCAGGACATTTCCTTTCAATTTTTTTTCTTCAGAATTTCACCCCTCCCGATGAACCCCTTCAATTTGATTGAAAAACAAACTGTCGAAAAGCTATTTACTTACTTTAAAGCAGTTTTTTTTCCGTGAGTTTGATGAGTGAGTCAGTCAGTCAATCAGTTAGGACACTTTCTTTCCTGTCCCTCCCCCCGAATTTCACCCCTCCCCATGGGCCCCTTAAATTGGATTTATGGAAAAGCGGTCAAACACATATTTACTTATTTTTATGATGATTTTTTTTCCGCTGAGTTTCAAACTCCTCGCCTATGTCGTTTAAGAGATACACGCTCCGTTAGGAATCTTTCAATCCCCAATTTTCACCCCTTTAACCTCATAAACACATCGAAAAACCCTCAGACACGTGTCTTGTTACTTTTTAATGATAAGTTTATATGCCGTGTATCACATCCCCCAATGAAACCAATCGGGAGATATTGTTATTCAATGAAATGCCGGTTTAACCCTCTTAACTCCCCTTTAGAACCTGGATATCCAGAAATCCTCCCTCAGTGTACGGTTTTGACATACAACGAACATATCCCCAAACTGTCATGTTTCTAACTTCAATAATTTTGGCTAGGCGATGATGAGTGAGTGAGTAAGTGAGTGAGTCTGGACATTTTCTTTCAATTTTCTTTTTTCAGAATTTCACCTCTCCCCATGAACCCCTTAAATTTGATTTATGAAAAAAAAACTGTCGAAAAGCTATTTACTTACTTTAAAGCAGTTTTTCCCCCTGAGTTTGATGAGTGAGCCAGTCAGTCAATCAGTTAGGACTATTTCTTTCCTGTTCCCCCCCCCCCCCCCAGAATTTCATCTCTCCCCATGGGCCCCTTAAATTGGATTTATGAAAAAAACTGTCAAACACATATTTACTTCTTTTTTATGTTGATTTTTTTTCGCTGTGATTCAAACTCCTCGCCTATGTCGTTTAAGAGACACACGCTCCGTTAAGAATCTTTAAATCCCCACTTTTCACCCCTTTCACCTCATAATATACACCACATCGAAAAACCCTCAGACACATGTCTTCTTATTTTTAATGATGAGTTTATATGCCGAGTATCACATCCCCCCATGAAACCAATCGGGAGATATTGCTATTCAATTAAATGCAGGTCTACCCCCTTAACACCCCTTTAGAACCTGAATAGCCAAAATTTCTCTCTTAGTGGGCATTTGCGGCCCTTGAGGAAGCTGCATACCAGATTTCATTCCAATCCGTTCGGTGGTTTCTGAGATTTCGTGATGAATAAATGAATGAGTGAGTGAGTGAGTGAGTGAGTGGTATTTGAAAAATATATAGTAGAAAGAAGATAGTGTCAAGTCTTTGTTATGCTAAACTCGGTTGACAGTGCTGTGTGAGCAGTTGAGTAACTAACGGGATTTCAAGTAAAGATCCTCATTTTCTATACCGGTAGTGCTGAGCGCAATTGGCATCAAGTCGGCCGTGTCTCGACTTGAGCTATGTTGCCATGGAAACAATCTATCTTGCCATTCCTTCATGAGTATATTTTATTATTTAACTAGCAGGTACCCGCGGCTTCGCTCGCGATCAAGTCAATGGGGACTATGCAATTGTACACCTGATGTTAAGTGTGTGCGATTGCGCTTTGTTAATAGAAATTGCGAATATTGTTTGAAGAGGGAACTGCACTCTTGCACACTGGAATGGCAAATCTATCGGAATATGGGGAATCAAAAGTATTTTTCCTTACCTATAGTAAAATATCTCTGACCTTGGCCGTTGATGTACATTATGCACTCTCTTCCAGTGTTACCTCCCAGGGATTGAAATTCTCCAACAACCCTTTTGCCTCACATGCCTCTCTAAGTAATTAAAATTCCCAACTGTTTTTGTTTGAGTCTTCAGTTTCTTGACTGGACTGATGCAGCCCTCCATGACTCCCTCTCCTGAGCTAATCGTTTCATCTCTATATCGCTACCACACCCTACATCCGAGGCAATCTGTTTTACCCTGGTCTACCCTACAGTTCTTGTCCTTAACCCTCCCATCCATAACTAAGCTTGCTATTTCTGGGTGTCTTAATATGTGTCGTACCAACCTATATCTTCTCTTCAATAGCAGTCGCCAGAAACATCTCTCCACTCCCACTCGTCTTAATAGCTCTTTATTTGTTACCCCATCTACCCATCTGATCATCATCATTCTCCTGTAACACCACATTACAAACGCTTCAATTCTCCTCTTTTCTGCTGCACCATTAGACCAAGTTTCACTTCCTTATAGTGTCACGCTCCAGACAAAAGCTTTCAAAAATTACTTCCTAATATCTAAATGTATATTCGATGTCAACAGATTCCTTTTTTTGTAGAAATGATGTCCTTGCCTGAGCCAACCTCTTTGCTTCGTCCATCACTGGCTATTTTTCTTCCTAAGTAACAGAAGTCTCCTACTTCCCGTAGCGTTTCACCTGCCAATTTGATGTGCATAGAGGTTTCTGATTTATTTTGGCTGCATTCCAATAATTTTGCTTTACATTTATTGATATCCATCATGAATTATTTCCTCAAGACGGAGTCCATACCATTCAAAAACTCATTCAATTCCTCTGGCGTATCGGTCAAGATGACGATCTCATCAGCAATTCTCTAAGATGAAATTATTTCTCTTTGAATCTTCGCTCCCACTTAAAATTTTTCTCCAACTACCTGTTTATTGTGTTTTTAGAGATCTTTGAAATGCGTTGCCCTCGCACTTGGTGTAGATGCATTGTCAAAAGAAAACATTCCATGTTACGAACATGGGCCGCATAACCTGCACCGAAAGCCTATTCTGAACAGCAGTTCCTTGAACTCAGATTTGCCAACATTTTATTGTATCTTTCCATGTGGTATATCTCTGTACCTCAACACACAGAAGAGTGCTTTAAAAATCATGTCTTGTGTAAATTTTGGAAAAGGTAGTGAGTGTGGTTTTTTCCGGAGTGGATACTCGCTCGTAGAAATTCTTTTCAGTAAAATAGACTGGTTCACAATTTTGTAAGTGCACATTGAGGTATGTGACGGCGGGATGCCTTAAGTGTTACGGACACGGCAATAGCCACCACAGAGCTTCGTTGCTACTGAAATAACGACCAGACTGTTATTTTTACTTAACTATACGGGATTTGTGAGCCCAGTGTTTATGAAATTGAACGTAGCTATATCGCTACCTTTATTTAGTAGCTGCTACTGTAAAACTTTCTTCAGCTATTCCCAATTAATTGGGGTCGCCGTAGCCAGCCAGGCTCATTTCGGTTTTGGCCGGGGATTTATGGCCGGATGCTCTTCCTGACGCCACGTGATTTTCCAGGTGAAAATTCCACCCCGCTGTCACCGGGATTCGAACCCCGGCCGTCCTGGTGAAAGGCGAGAAGCTAAGCCACTGCGCCATCACGCTTCCCTAGAAGCCGCTACTGTAGTGTTTACAAATTAAAGGTGGTATTAGAAGGCGCTTTCCCTATTTTTTTTACCCCTGGCACTACAGACCATGAAGGGCCTAGGCCTATCATGCGACCGCTTCCCAGCCATTTGGCCTGCAGATATTGTGGTGACGCGTGGTCAGTGTACCGTGTCCCCTCGGCCGTTAGTCTTGTTCTTCGTGACCAGGGCGCTGCCTCGCTATCCGACAGCTACTCAATTGTCCTCACGAAGCTGAGTGCACTCCGTTGCAGTCCTCGCGTCAGTGTCTAAAATCTCAGATGGAGCCAAGAATCGAACCCGGGGCCTCCGGATGAGAGGCAGGCGCGTTACCCTGTTCTTATTGTGTTCATATATATCTTGAAAAAGATAACAAATTGATTGGCTTTGCCTCCTACAGGGATATGTATATAAAATCGGATGTCATACCGTGAGGTTCAGTTGCCATGGAAACGGACTTGCCATTATTTCATCAGTTTATCAGAGTAAAGATAGTTTTCTGCGAATATCTTTGAAACGGTTGGTTTTAGGGCCTTAAAATGTGGTTTTCGGTGTCCCATAGGGACCTACCGAGTATTGTTCCTTGCATCGAGGGGCGTAAAATGAGCTTTGTCCGGTCTTTTTGCGACAACTTCGATATTTTGTCCCGGTTGAGTATTTTTGGTGACTTTTCAGTTATGTTGCCTGTTCCACGGGAACAATGATTTATTTCCGGATGAAAGGATGCCTATATGTTATCCCAGGGTATAAGCTGTCTCCATTTCAAATTTCATCCAAATCCGTCCAGCCGTTTTAGTGTCAAGAGGTAACAAACTAACACACACACACACAGACTTTCACAATTATAATATATATAGGGAATAGGGATATAGGGATTAGCCTGTTTTTGAGTGAAAAAGGGCCAAAATCAGAAGAATGAGAAAGACTATCGAAAATTCATGTAGCCAGCGGTTCCTTCTGGGTCCTATACTATGTGTATGCAAAATATGGTTGAGATTGGTGGAACGGTGTAGATTTGTATACGGAACCAACATATATACATACATACATACATACAGACTTTCACTTTTATATATTAGATTGGCTTTCACGGCTAGTAAATTAAAACTCAGCAATTCTTCTAGGTTTGTGCCGTGTCTTGTGTGGGGTTTCGCCTAGGACACCAAGCTGGCTCATCGGCGGGCTCTTGGTCTCCCCGCCCGGACCCCCACAGGAGTAACGAACTGCGCGTTACCTCCCTTTATATTAGGTGCAATTGTACGGCTTGACCGCGAGAACTAAAAGCTCAAGCAGCCTTTACCTCCCTATGATGGCTTCCAAAAAGATGGTATATTGGCTTTCACGGCCAGTAAATTAAAACTCAGCAATTCTTCTAGGTTTGTGCCGTGTCTTGTGTGGGGTTTCGCCTAGGACACCAAGCTGGCTCATCGGCGGGCTCTTGGTGTCCACGCCCGGACCCCCACAGGAGTAACGAACTGCGCGTTACCTCCCTTTATATTAGGTGCAACTGCACCACTTGACTGCGAGAACTAAAAGCTCAAGCAACCTTAACCTCCCTATGAAGGCTTCCAAAAATATGGTATATTGGCTTTCACGGCCGGTGAATTAAAACTCAGCAATTCTTCTAGGTTTGTGCCGTGTCTTGTGTGGGGTTTCGCCTAGGACACCAAGCTGGCTCATCGGCGGGCTCTTGGTGTCCCCGCCCGGACCCCCACAGGAGTAACGAACTGCGCGTTACCTCCCTTTATATTAGGTGCAACTGCACCACTTGACTGCGAGAACTAAAAGCTCAAGCAACCTTAACCTCCCTATGAAGGCTTCCAAAATGATGGTATATTGGCTTTCACGGCCAGTAAATTAAAACTCAGCAATTCTTCTAGGTTTGTGCCGTGTCTTGTGTGGGATTTCGCCTAGGACACCAAGCTGGCTCATCGGCGGGCTCTTGGTGTCCCCGCCCGGACCCCCACAGGAGTAACGAACTGCGCGTTACCTCCCTTTATATTAGGTGCAACTGCACTCCTTGACTGCGAGAACTAAAAGCTCAAGCAACCTTAACCTCCCTATGAAGGCTTCCAAAAATATGGTATATTGGCTTTCACGGCCGGTGAATTAAAACTCAGCAATTCTTCTAGGTTTGTGCCGTGTCTTGTGTGGGGTTTCGCCAAGAGCCCGCCGATGAGCCAGCTTGGTGTCCTAGGCGAAACCCCACACAAGGCACGGCACAAACCTAGAAGAATTGCTGAGTTTTAATTTACTGGCCGTGAAAGCCAATATACCATATGTTCTTTTACTTTTGTGTGTTTTTTTTTGTTTTTTTTACATTTTAATTTATTTTAATTATTATAATTATTAATAATGTTAATTTTGTTTCTATAATTTTAATGTTTATGTATTTATTTTTAATTTAAAATTTATGTTCTTATAGATTTAATTGTTATATTATTTAATAAATTATTTAATTAACTAATTTCAAATTGATTTTTACAATTATTTTTATAATTTTTCATAGTTATGTTTTTTAGTCGTTTTGGCCATCAATGGACCTCGATGTTCTTCACTCATATGATCACTGTAATGCTTGTTTTCTTGTCTGCCAGTAGATCTTCATTCTTTACGAATGTTCAGTTCTTCTTCCTTCCGTCCACTTGCAGTGAGGGCGAGGCCTCACAGATGTTAAAGGGTGTAGATAACTGGTTGATTTAACCGCCTTTCGGAAAGGTTCCTATCCCAAACCAGAGGTCGATTGATTCGAGCTTCTGTTAGGTCCTTTTTAACTTGCATCGACCATTTGCAATAGGATTTTTTTTAGAGATTGATGAGTGTATTCGATATGAAAGTCGATGATGCTCCATCCGTTCCAAATGTCCAAAGAAAGACATTCTCCTTATTCTCACCAAATCTTCTATATGTTCAAATAATTCATTGTTATGTCTTCTTCTGTAAGTACCATTATCATTAACAGGTCCTAATATTTTCCTTAGAATTTTCCGATCCTTAAGTTCTTATTTTCTCAATGGGCCTTTGTTTGTCATCTGTAAGCATTCTGCGGCATACAGTGCTGACGGCCTAATTACTGTGTTATAATGACAAAGTTTGACATTCTGGGACAAGCTTTTACTTTTGTAAATGTTTTTGCAGGTTTGAAAGGCACCTTCCAATTTGTTACATCTGCTCTCAATGGCAGCTATTTCTGAATTATTAGGGGTAATCCATTCTCCTAGGTATTTAAGTTTTCGGACTTTTATGATTTTTTTGCAGACCAATTGTGATGAATTTTGAGGCATCTTTGACATTTGTGATAAAATTAGTTTTAGTTTTTTAAGTCCAGTTTTAGCAGCTATAATTTGTAGTTTATTAAGTTGGTCAGTTATGTATATTATTTAAATTTTTATATTTTTATATTATTGTAATTTTATTTTTATAAATTATATTTCATTTTTACATTACAGTTTTAAATTATTAAAAATGTTATCCAACACATTACGTCAGGTAGATACGTACATGATATTTCCCTTTTAGAAAATACTAGGCCTTCGACATGAAAATTCTCCGAAATTTTGCTTAAAGATTCAACTATCAGCATCTTTGAAAGCGTAAACTGTCCTTATGATAGGTGGGTAATATAGAGACCACTATCCCATAAAGGGTTCACAGGTCACTAAAAATAGCAACTATCATCATCACCATCATCATTTCTTTCGGAACATCTAGTGTATTTGCCAATTTTCTTTACCAGTTTGCCATAAAATACTACAGTAATATATGTAGATATATGTATTGAACCCTTGGGCCATCGGGTCCATGACGGTCGAACCATGTCCTTAAGGAAGAAATGAAAGAAAAGTATAGTTTCTTAAAGGAACGGAGAGAGATTTTAAGCCAGGAATATAGCTTAACATTGTGCAAGCGACTAGGGACAGATGCTCCTTAGATGAGATCGCCCCACTCGACATGCCAGAGAGGGCTGGTCACGAGTATTAATAACTGAGTGGAATCTTCCACCGTGATAGAAAGAGAAGCCTGAATCGGAATTCAAGCTGACGTGGCTGGAATTTGACAACGTCGCATATGCACCAGAAGAATAATAATTAAAATTAACACATTTACGGGCATAATAATGAGTAAACAAGCACAGTACAGTGAATCATTTTGAATGAGAGATTTTTCAGTATAGAGAAACCATGTAATAATTGTGCAGAAATAAACTGCCGACGTAAGACGACGTCATCGGTGAATTACCTAAGCCTCTGTGGAGGGGAGAGACCAAAAAGAATGCAACACCCACACAATTGAGGACGAGAAATTAATTAATATCTCCAAATTGCACGATCGATTCTTAGGTGCAATAAGATCATTTGACATTGAGAAGACGAGCTTTCGGAAGGTATAATTTTTATATTTGTGGCACCATTATTTTAGAAGTTGACCACAGGAAAGGCTTGAGTCTTATTTTTTTGTAGTAAAACAGTATAAAGCTTCGGGCGTTTCCAAGCCAATCATGCAGTATTCGAACGGCCCGAGGGGTATCGCCACGCATCACGCATCACGAATCCGTCCAGGAGGACGTGAAGTTATATCAGCACATGCAGTTATTCCGACAGTCCGTGAGGGGACGTAACTCTGCGTTACATCGATAACAGCTACCAGTACTCCTTGAGGGGAGAAAACGCTGTTTCACACCGCCGAAGGAAGATCCGATAGCCACAGGCGTCACAGTGGTAACGACTTGCTTGCCTCCATTAGGAGCATTTAAGGCGAAATTTTAAAGTATCGCCGCAGTGAAGTATTAGGAAAATCCTAATTATAGGATTTAGGCCCGACTGTATACAAGTTAAAGTGAAAATTCGCAAGTTATAGTCAGAGCAGGCTGCGAACGTCGGACTTAAAGGCGATAGGTCGTTAAATGTACGAACGAACAGATCATAACGTACGGAAGTATCGTACCAGACAGATAAACTGTTAGTTAAATTGAAGAAACCTAAAAAGGAAGAACAGAATACGGTTCGAAACGTAGGAGTGTTAAAACAGTTCAAATAAAGAGGATAGGAGACTATAAACATTAGCTCCAGATAGCAGGCGAACAATTCTAATAGTACTAGAATCGAGAAGTGCTAGCTGCTAGAAACTAAATCTATAGGTCTTAGAGGAGACCTCGATCCATATAGACTTTCGTTAGGATCAATAGACAGATCTACAGAGAAGCCGTTCAAGCTAGATAAATATCCAGTTATCCAGGATAGGAATAGCAGAATTGAACTCCAGGGAACAGTAGATGTTTCGGGACTTTCGCATTTAGGAAGCCGACATCGAATAAATTTCACCCTTGGAAACGGGAATTTACGAAGATCACGTGTGACAGGCGCAGAAACACGGCCTAGTGATCGAGAAATTGTGAAGTGTAAAATAATCAAGATTGTGTGTTAGATAATATTTTTATTGTTATTATGTGTTCAAAAGGGACACACCAGTATATAAAAATGTCGTCAATATTAAGTGTTTTAGATATATGTTTATTTGTGTTTTTACGTAAGATGAATACCTTTAATATGGTGTAAGAAGTTCAAAGTGGGCCCAAAAATGAAACACCACACCAGATTTAAGATCAGGGATGATCTGGAAAATATGTAAGTACAAAATTCATTTTTATTTTGGTGTCAGAAATTGATTGTGTACAAAACCCACCAGAGTTTTTGGAGTGAAAGGGATGTGTTTTAATAAATAAATGCTGAATAATCAAGAATACGGTCTGAACAATAATAAAATAAATAGAGAAATTATGAATAATTATGTAAAGAATAAATCCAGTATAGGAAATATGTGAATAAAGGGTTAATGTATTTAACAAATGTCATAAGAGCAAGCGAAATATCAGTTAATTATCACGAAAGACATTGAAATAAAGTAAAGTTGAGATATGAAAGAAATAGCTTTTGAGCTTGTATAAAGAATAAAGATAATAATAATAATAATTAAATATGGAAATGTTAAATAAAAATCAAATAAATTGATATGAACATAAGAACGTTAAGCCTTAACGTATGTGTAAGAAATGAGGTTCAATAGAATATTTTCAAACAGGGAGCGATTTATCGACCATGGAAAGATTAATATGTGAATTAAAATAATATGAATTGTTACTAATGAGATTTATCAGTTCTTGGGAAGACATTTTCGGCTTAAAATAATGCATAGCGCATAATGAGCGCAAATATAATATTAAAGTGTCACGCTAGGAACGCGTAGTGGTTGAAATACTTGGTACATTACTTATGGAGGGTAGTTGATTGCAGTGAATTGATAATTGTGTAAGTCCTCTATTTGTGACATTAGTATCACGAGGCATTGTGTATGTATTTAAAAAGGGAGCTAATATATGGTATTATTGAGCGTATGTCATTGGGCCACGGCCGACTCTAAATCGCATTTTGAAATAAGTCCTCTGTACGGGATTAGTTCCCGAGGCACCTGAAGAGATTCGAATGCAGGATCTTCTTATGATAAAAGCCCCTGAAATTCTCCGTCGTCGTATGTGTATTTAATCTTCCCAATCAATGAGGACCCTCTCATAATTAATAAATGCCAAGGATATGAAAATGGTCTGTGAACCAAAGAATAGTTGTTTGAATGTTACGGTACAATAAAGCCCGGTCTCCTCAGAACTGGATAGAATGGAAAGGTTTGTTTTAAAAGCCTTGAAAATAAACTACTAATGTTGGGTCAGATAGGATGGCTCCGCCACCCTAAGATGTCATAAATCGCACCCCTTGTCGTAGAGTCTAGCTCTTTTAAAGCGAGATGGAACCGAGACCGTCTCGTAAGCTGTTGTAAAAGGGAAATGAATACACCAGGAGTGTTTAAAGTTGTAAACGACCCGGGCGTTGAACCGAGGTCCTTAAAGATAGATATTTCGTTTGCCGGTTCAGATCGTAGTTTCTTATATGATAATGGTCTATTAAGACATAAGAGATAAATAACAATCCATATTGTAATAATGTAAGGACGTGGGATTCCACGAGTTGATTGAAGGCAACTGAGTTCGGGAGTAACTATAGTTTTTTGACTGTGTCAAGTACCTTCACGCTCTGGAGTACACAATCGATTTTCTGATTACCTTAATATGTTTGTGAAATAAAGAGAGATGATAACAACTGAATGTGTGGACATGCCCCAAAAACCTTGAGTTAGATAATTAAAGTAGATTTTAAATATAATTATATATTTGTCCTTGAGAAATAAGAAAATATAAAAGCTAATGTTTGAGGTGTACAAGAATGACACTGTAATAATGTAAATGCATGGAGCCAAAGAGCTCGGAGTTATGTAAACTTAATGTTAGGGCTTTATGGAAGTGAGACTAAGTAAGAATTGATGGGTGTATGTGAACCCACATTTTTAAATAATAACATTTGTGTTGGGTCTTGAACTCCGTGTTTATTTGGAACAGGAGTAATTTTAATTTGTCTAGTGGCTTCAACGTGGGGCTACTAGCAAAACCTCAATTTAACTTTTTGGCGCCCAGTACGCAGGGATGAGTTTTCCTAGGGAAAACCCGAGTTTTTCTCGAAAAATCAAAATTTTCATTTTTTGAAAAAAAAATGGTTTTTCGAAATTTTGAATTTTAAACACTTCCATAAAGGTTTATGAAATTGAATAAGATTATCAAAAGGGTACGTTGTGAGTTAATACCCGTACCAAAGTAATATTTTAAAAGAAATGGGGACACACTAATTCAGAGTATCATCTCTCAAGCATGTACTAGTGTGGTGGCATTAGTGGCCCACTGTATTCTCATAAGATGGCATTTAGTGAGGAAGTGCAAAGGCTGTTGGAGGCCATGAACAATAAATTGGGAACAATAGACAATACATTGGGTCTCCAAAAGGATGAAAATAACAAAGTGTTCGAATCCATAAATGAGAGTTTGAATAAGTTGGATAAACAACAGACTGAAAATAAAGAAGGGTTAGGATCTATAAACAATAAGTTGGACAGCCAACAGGAGGAAAATAACCAAAGGTTAGGATCCATGAATCTAAGTTTGGAGTCAATAAAAACTGATAGTGCTAATATGAGCACTAAATTAGAGAATATCGAAGTTAAAAGTAATACCATGGAAACTAAGTTAGAAGCTATCGAGGCTAACTGTGTAACAATGAACAATGAAGTAAAGGCTGAGATAGATAAAGTGAATAACAAATTCCAGGGTTTTGACACTGAGTTTGGGAAGAAGCTAACGGAGTTAAAAGAGGAAATCACCAGTAAAATTCAGAAAGAAAATGGGACACTTAAGTCTGAACTGCAAGGCCAAATAAAGGAATTGAAGGACAGTATGGTGGATTCCCAAACTAAATGCAAAGAAAACTTTGAAAATTTAAAAGGTAATTTTAAGGCTATAAAAATTAAGTTAAATTCTATGGAAATAACATGTCAAAAGAATGTAGACGATTGTAAAAATGAACTTTTAACCCAGATCCAAGGTGTGCAGAATGAATTGAAAGATCAGATAAAATCTAACAGCGAGATTTGTGAGGCCTCCCGGGAGGAAATAAAACAAAGCGTGAATAAGCTAGGGACCCGATTTGGAAAGGTTGAGGAGAAAGTAGGGACCCTCGAGAACAAAATCGGTGTAGTTCAGACGGAGGTAACTGAGATGAAAAATCAAAATCTAAAGGATGTTAAGGAGATGAAAGATCAAATTGATCATTTTACCGGGCAGGTAGATGAGAATCTGAAGACATACGAAACGAAAATAAATCGAAGATTAGGTATCTACGAGGGGCATCTCCAGGGTGAAAGAAAACAACGAGAGGACGAAAATAAGGATAACACCCATAAAATAAATGAAATAAGTCAGGGTATTATTGAGGTTCAGGAAACCATCGGAACATTAAAGGTTCATGTAGGAAAAACCAATAAGGAAATTAATCAGGTTCAAGATGAAATGATGAAGTTATATAAGAGTCAAGAGAAGACTGAGGGAAGGCTTGAAGGAATGAAAATAGATATGGTCAAAGGACGAAAAGAAGTGGAGAAGCAAATAAAGGAGATACGAGAGGGCCTGGAAACCATAGGTGACGTTAAGCCAGAAATTATAGACCAACATGCTAAGATCATTAAGAAAGAGGTAGAAGACCAAATAAATGGATTTAGGGATAGCTTCAGGGATGAGAAATTCCAACTCAAAAAGATAGAGGAAGATATTAAAATGAATCAAGAAAGAATTCAGAATGAATTAAGATCCCGATTGGAGAGGACGGAACTTAAGAATAGTCAAATGGAAATCCAACTCATGGCAAATGAAGAAAGTGCCCGAAGAGAAAGGAAGTTAGAATTCGAAAATCAGGAGGAGTTTCCAAAGACAGGATGGGTAGATTCCCGGGAACAAGGCACCGATACGGAGAGGGACTTAGGAGGGGAGAACCCTTATAAGATCCCAGGATATCCAATGGCGATGTCAACCCCGTACACGAATCAGACAAATGGCCAAATAATAAACATTATTAAATCCAATGAGGACAGACCAGTAAAGTTTACGGGTAATAACATGTCTATTACTCCAAAATACTGGCTAAAAGAAGTGGCAGAGTATCTAAATGAAATGAAGGTTCCTCAGGATCGGAGACTGAGAGCAATTGAAAAGCTGTTGGCAGGTGATTGTCTCACCTGGTTTAGAAGCTTCAGATACACTTTTGATACGGTGGAAGGCTTTAGGGAAGCATTTTTAAAGCGATATTGGGCAGCAGATGTCCAAGAAAACTTAAGGCTAGATCTGTACTCTAGGAAGTACAGCACCAATGCACCTACTAAATACTCGGAATTTTTCACCGCTCAGCTGTGTAAATTCCGCGAACTGGATATTGCTCCGGCAGAAAACGACCTGTGTGCCGCCATTGCAAGACAGCTTCCATATGAGATTCAGAGGCTGCTAATCTCATCCAAAGCCAGAAGTGCTGTGGAAGTGGAAAGCGTATTACGTCAGTTAGATATGACGACTTCGCACGTAACACCTCGGCATCAGAGACAAACTGAGCAAGTACACATGGCCAGCAGTCAGGAAACTGGAGAAAAACCAGCGACCAGGAATCAATCCACCAGTACGGATACTCAAGGACGAGATCGAGAGTATGGGCACCAGGAGCCTAGAAGGATACAGCCATATTACAGGGGAGGATATCGAGGAAGAAATCCTAGAACGACGGGTTATAGGCAACAGGAAAGCCGACCCTATAACAATAACCAGCAAAGGCCGGACAATAGAAAGAAATGGGAGAATTATCCCAGGAGAAATGTAAGGCCAGACGATAGGGATGATGAATATCGGGCCGAAATAGAAGAAAGATATCAGGAGAGTCTTCGTTATATGAACGAAAGACCAGATGAACCTGATAGGCAAAAAGTCCGTTGGAGTGAGGCAATCAAGAACCGGAAATCACCCGACCGACTAGACGGAGCTCAAAGCTTGGAACTACAAGCTCAGTTAAAGAATGAGGGAAAAGGGAGCCCTCAGGATAAAAAAAACTCCAAATTTAAATTGTCAAAAGTGGAAACATACCAGGAGCTGGGAGGAGGTAGAAATTGTAAATTGGATAGCCAGACCAGATGAACTAATTAACGAGGATGTGGAAGGAATCTCACCTGTTAAAAGAGAACTACCTATAATTATGCTTAGGATAGAAGGATTACTGGTCAGAGCATTGATTGATACTGGATCCACAATAAGTTTAATTACACAAACCCTTTTAAGTGAATTGGAAACAAGGGGCCGAGTACTAAAGATTCCCACATCAAGTGTAAAGATTAAGGGAATTATCCCTGAAAAATCTTTGACATGTAAATTTCAGGTATACATTGATTTAATCATGGGTAACGCTGAAATTTCGCAGTGCTTTTTGCTGGTAAATCAATTACCGTATAATGTCATATTAGGTATTGATTTTATCCGTGAGAACAAGGTCATTATAGACCTAGCGCAAAATTGCATTAGAATTCAAAGAGAGGATGTGGATGAGCAAAACATTAACCTACAGGATCAGGATGCGAAAATAGCAGAACAGGTATGACATATGGAAGAAGTGATTGAGGAAGATTATAAGGACATAGAAAAGATATTTGAAATCCTCAACATAGAACTCGAAGATAATGTGGAACATGAGTTCGAGACCAACCTGTCAGGAAAAGTGGAGGAAGCTAAAGTCAGCCTCGAAATTAAGGAACAGTTAAAGAAATTATTATTGGATTATAGGGACGTATTTGATTCCAAGCCAGGGAAGATTGAAAATTTTAAATACGCGTTCCAAGTCAACGATTGGGCACCGTTCAAACAAAAACCATACCCGGTTGCGGAAAAACATTACCCACAAACCAAGAAAACACTGCAGGAGATGATGAATGCAGGTGTTATAGAAAAGATGGCGACACCATATGTTAGTCCATTAGTGATTGTGAGTAAACCGGATGGCTCAGTAAGGGTGTGTTTAGATGCCAGAAATCTAAATGCAAAAATTATACCAGAAAATGATTCGGCACCACCCATAAAAGAAATACTGAGGAAATTTAAAGACAAGAAGATTTTTACAAATATTGACATGACTTCTTCGTATCATCATCTCGAACTGGAAGAGAAAACCAGCTTGTTGACTGGATTTCAGTTCGATCAACAAACATACTGCTTTAGAAGATGTCCGTTTGGATTAAAAACTGCAGGATCCGCATTAATAAGAGCGCTGGATCGAAACTTGTCAGAGGAAGTGAAAGATTGCACTATCCGATACGTAGATGACATTTTGCTTACCTCGGAGAACATTGAGGAACATATAGAAAATTTGAAGAAATTATTAGATGACCTAAGAAGGGCAAATTTTAAGATAAATTTAAAGAAGTCGAACTTCTGTCAAAGGCAAGTGACATTCTTAGGGCATGTGATTGACAAGGATGGTGTTAAACCAAATCCATGCAAATTGGAATCGATAAGGGATTTTCCAAGGCCTTTGAAAGTGAAGAACGTTCGCCAGTTTTTGGGATTGATTGGGTTCTTCTCAGGACATTGTCCATCATACACCAAAACTGTGGCACCACTACAGGACCTTCTGAAGAAGGGGGGCAAGTGGAAATGGACGTAGGAAGCAGAAAAAGCATTCGTGGAGGCCAAGGAAATGCTCTTAAATTACGTGAAGCTAGGATATCCTGATTTTAATCAGAGATTTATCATTCAGACAGATGCATCCCAGATTGGAATAGGGGCAATGCTATATCAGGAGAACCCAGAAAACCCTGATAAGAAGAACTATCTAGCTTTCACAAGTAGGAGACTGAAACCACACGAGAAAAATTATACGATCAGCGAGATCGAGCTGTTAGCGATATTGCACGCGTTGCAATATTGGCGGAAGATCGTATATGGGTTTCAGGTCATTCTAAGGACGGATCATAAAGCCTTAACCTTTTTGATGAAGACTGATTTATCCAGTCAAAGGTTGATGCGTTGGGCTTTATATATTCAACAATTTGATGTCAAGATAGAGTACTGCCCAGGAAAGGAAAACATAGTTCCAGACTACTTAAGTAGACAGCCAGAGTCCATAGAAGAGGAAGTAATGGCTATAGATTTGGAAGACAGGGATCAGCGTGCTCTTAATGATTTAAGAAGCATTAGTCAAAGACAACGGGAAGATCCATGGATGAACATGCTCATATCATTCCTTGAGGGAAGCTTGATAAGAGGAACACCAGCGTACACGGAAGCTGAGAAGATAGCACAAGACTACACGTTTTATAATGGGTTATTATATAAGTTTGTGGACTCTGACCATACGAAATTAAGGATTGTTGTACCTGCAATTTTGCAGAGGAAAATAGTATGGTTAGCCCATAGATCGTTCGGACATATGGGAGTCGACAAAACAGTCTCGATGCTGAAAGAAGCATTTATATGGCCGAGACTGAGAGAAACTGTAAGGGACACGTTAAAGACATGTGATCTATGTCAAAGGATTAAACCTAATGCATTTCTGATGAGACAGAAGCCTATACCATTGTTGCCCGAAAGGCCCGGCCAAATCATATCTATCGATAATTTTGGACCTTTGCCAAAGGCAAGAAGAGGAAATCGACACATAATGGTGGCTATGGATGTCTTCACAAAAATGGTTGTCCTTGCTCCCATACAGAAGACTAGTACCAAACAGGTGTTAAAACGACTTAAAGAAAAAGTGATACCGATTCTGGGGAAACCTGAGAATTTGTTGTCGGATCACGGCAGTTGTTTCACCAGTGTAGAGTTCAGACGAGAATTAGAAAGACTTGGAATACGTCAAATTTTGTCAAGTATTCGCCATCCTGAGGCAAACCCTGTAGAGAGAGTTATGAGAGAAACGGCCAAGTATTGTAGAATATACTGTGCCGAAGAAAATTGGAAGTGGATAGATATTTTGATATTATTGAATTTTGTATAAATAATACAATCCATGAATCCACAGGAGAGATACCCATAACGTTACATCGGAATGAGCAACCAGAAAGACCTTGGAATCTGGTAATTCCTAGACCAGCAGACGCTCAGCCGGGAAGAGATGTACGAATTAGGAGAGCCTTTGAGCATCTAAAAGCTCAAGCCGACAGGAGGCAGAGAAGAAATAGGCATAAGAGGTATCATCGACCATTATTAGCAGGAGAAATGGTGTTAGTGAAAAGACCAGCCATTTCGGATCCAGGGAACCGTGTATACAAGAAGTTCCAGAAAATGTACCACGGACCATATCAGATAATCAGAGATTTGAGGAATAACGCATATAGAATTCGGCACTGTGAAACGAATCACGAAGTGACCATGAATTCAGCAAAATTGAAATTATATTACCCTCCCGAAGATTTTGATGAAGAAAATGAACAAGCCCTGGTTATGGAAACATTTAGAGATGAATCCGCTTTTGACATAGACAAGAATAAGGAAGAAATAGAAAATAGAGCTCAAGCATTCGAGTGCGAATGCGAATTGGAGAAAGTATATTGGGAAATTAAAGAAATAATTGAATTTATTGAAGAAGAAAATTCCAATTTAAGAAAAGAAAATGATGAAATAAGGAAACGGGTAGGGATAGACCAAACCCGTAAGGGAGAATGAGGTTCTGGGAACATAAAGTCCAGACAATGAAAGAAAGAAAGAAAGGGTAGGGACAGAGCATACCCGACCTACACAATTACCGGATACGACTTAAAAGAAGTAAAAACAACAGTAAATACGGATGACGTTATGATGGATTCGACGGAAAGGAAATACAAATTAAATTGAAATAAATTTCCTCAAGATTTTCGAAAATTTATTTACCTAAGGAGGGGAGAGATGAACCCTTGGGCCATCGGGTCCATGACGGTCGAACCATGTCCTTAAGGAAGAAATGAAAGAAAAGTATAGTTTCTTAAAGGAACGGAGAGAGATTTTAAGCCAGGAATATAGCTTAACATTGTGCAAGCGACTAGGGACAGATGCTCCTTAGATGAGATCACCCCACTCGACATGCCAGAGAGGGCTGGTCACGAGTATTAATAACTGAGTGGAATCTTCCACCGTGATAGAAAGAGAAGCCTGAATCGGAATTCAAGCTGACGTGGCTGGAATTTGACAACGTCGCATATGCACCAGAAGAAGAATAATTAAAATTAACACATTTACGGGCATAATAATGAGTAAACAAGCACAGTACAGTGAATCATTTTGAATGAGAGATTTTTCAGTATAGAGAAACCATGTAATAATTGTGCAGAAATAAACTGCCGACGTAAGACGACGTCATCGGTGAATTACCTAAGCCTCTGTGGAGGGGAGAGACCAAAAAGAATGCAACACCCACACAATTGAGGACGAGAAATTAATTAATATCTCCAAATTGCACGATCGATTCTTAGGTGCAATAAGATCATTTGACATTGAGAAGACGAGCTTTCGGAAGGTATAATTTTTATATTTGTGGCACCATTATTTTAGAAGTTGACCACAGGAAAGGCTTGAGTCTTATTTTTTTGTAGTAAAACAGTATAAAGCTTCGGGCGTTTCCAAGCCAATCATGCAGTATTCGAACGGCCCGAGGGGTATCGCCACGCATCACGCATCACGAATCCGTCCAGGAGGACGTGAAGTTATATCAGCACATGCAGTTATTCCGACAGTCCGTGAGGGGACGTAACTCTGCGTTACATCGATAACAGCTACCAGTACTCCTTGAGGGGAGAAAACGCTGTTTCACACCGCCGAAGGAAGATCCGATAGCCACAGGCGTCACAGTGGTAACGACTTGCTTGCCTCCATTAGGAGCATTTAAGGCGAAATTTTAAAGTATCGCCGCAGTGAAGTATTAGGAAAATCCTAATTATAGGATTTAGGCCCGACTGTATACAAGTTAAAGTGAAAATTCGCAAGTTATAGTCAGAGCAGGCTGCGAACGTCGGACTTAAAGGCGATAGGTCGTTAAATGTACGAACGAACAGATCATAACGTACGGAAGTATCGTACCAGACAGATAAACTGTTAGTTAAATTGAAGAAACCTAAAAAGGAAGAACAGAATACGGTTCGAAACGTAGGAGTGTTAAAACAGTTCAAATAAAGAGGATAGGAGACTATAAACATTAGCTCCAGATAGCAGGCGAACAATTCTAATAGTACTAGAATCGAGAAGTGCTAGCTGCTAGAAACTAAATCTATAGGTCTTAGAGGAGACCTCGATCCATATAGACTTTCGTTAGGATCAATAGACAGATCTACAGAGAAGCCGTTCAAGCTAGATAAATATCCAGTTATCCAGGATAGGAATAGCAGAATTGAACTCCAGGGAACAGTAGATGTTTCGGGACTTTCGCATTTAGGAAGCCGACATCGAATAAATTTCACCCTTGGAAACGGGAATTTACGAAGATCACGTGTGACAGGCGCAGAAACACGGCCTAGTGATCGAGAAATTGTGAAGTGTAAAATAATCAAGATTGTGTGTTAGATAATATTTTTATTGTTATTATGTGTTCAAAAGGGACACACCAGTATATAAAAATGTCGTCAATATTAAGTGTTTTAGATATATGTTTATTTGTGTTTTTACGTAAGATGAATACCTTTAATATGGTGTAAGAAGTTCAAAGTGGGCCCAAAAATGAAACACCACACCAGATTTAAGATCAGGGATGATCTGGAAAATATGTAAGTACAAAATTCATTTTTATTTTGGTGTCAGAAATTGATTGTGTACAAAACCCACCAGAGTTTTTGGAGTGAAAGGGATGTGTTTTAATAAATAAATGCTGAATAATCAAGAATACGGTCTGAACAATAATAAAATAAATAGAGAAATTATGAATAATTATGTAAAGAATAAATCCAGTATAGGAAATATGTGAATAAAGGGTTAATGTATTTAACAAATGTCATAAGAGCAAGCGAAATATCAGTTAATTATCACGACAGACATTGAAATAAAGTAAAGTTGAGATATGAAAGAAATAGCTTTTGAGCTTGTATAAAGAATAAAGATAATAATAATAATAATTAAATATGGAAATGTTAAATAAAAATCAAATAAATTGATATGAACATAAGAACGTTAAGCCTTAACGTATGTGTAAGAAATGAGGTTCAATAGAATATTTTCAAACAGGGAGCGATTTATCGACCATGGAAAGATTAATATGTGAATTAAAATAATATGAATTGTTACTAATGAGATTTATCAGTTCTTGGGAAGACATTTTCGGCTTAAAATAATGCATAGCGCATAATGAGCGCAAATATAATATTAAAGTGTCACGCTAGGAACGCGTAGTGGTTGAAATACTTGGTACATTACTTATGGAGGGTAGTTGATTGCAGTGAATTGATAATTGTGTAAGTCCTCTATTTGTGACATTAGTATCACGAGGCATTGTGTATGTATTTAAAAAGGGAGCTAATATATGGTATTATTGAGCGTATGTCATTGGGCCACGGCCGACTCTAAATCGCATTTTGAAATAAGTCCTCTGTACGGGATTAGTTCCCGAGGCACCTGAAGAGATTCGAATGCAGGATCTTCTTATGATAAAAGCCCCTGAAATTATCCGTCGTCGTATGTGTATTTAATCTTCCCAATCAATGAGGACCCTCTCATAATTAATAAATGCCAAGGATATGAAAATGGTCTGTGAACCAAAGAATAGTTGTTTGAATGTTACGGTACAATAAAGCCCGGTCTCCTCAGAACTGGATAGAATGGAAAGGTTTGTTTTAAAAGCCTTGAAAATAAACTACTAATGTTGGGTCAGATAGGATGGCTCCGCCACCCTAAGATGTCATAAATCGCACCCCTTGTCGTAGAGTCTAGCTCTTTTAAAGCGAGATGGAACCGAGACCGTCTCGTAAGCTGTTGTAAAAGGGAAATGAATACACCAGGAGTGTTTAAAGTTGTAAACGACCCGGGCGTTGAACCGAGGTCCTTAAAGATAGATATTTCGTTTGCCGGTTCAGATCGTAGTTTCTTATATGATAATGGTCTATTAAGACATAAGAGATAAATAACAATCCCTATTGTAATAATGTAAGGACGTGGGATTCCACGAGTTGATTGAAGGCAACTGAGTTCGGGAGTAACTATAGTTTTTTGACTGTGTCAAGTACCTTCACGCTCTGGAGTACACAATCGATTTTCTGATTACCTTAATATGTTTGTGAAATAAAGAGAGATGATAACAACTGAATGTGTGGACATGCCCCAAAAACCTTGAGTTAGATAATTAAAGTAGATTTTAAATATAATTATATATTTGTCCTTGAGAAATAAGAAAATATAAAAGCTAATGTTTGAGGTGTACAAGAATGACACTGTAATAATGTAAATGCATGGAGCCAAAGAGCTCGGAGTTATGTAAACTTAATGTTAGGGCTTTATGGAAGTGAGACTAAGTAAGAATTGATGGTTTATGTGGAAACCACAGATTTTGAATACAATATTTGTTATTTTATTTTGTGATCCCTTGTTCATTTGGAACAAGCAGTTGATATTTGGGTCAGTAATTAATTTGTTTAAATGTTTGTAGCGCCATTAATTTTATGAATTAAATATGTTTAAATAGGAGTTGATTTTGTTGTTATTTTGCAAGTGTATCCTCTAATTAATCCAAAATATGTGAGTCACAGAGTGGGGGAACTTACCACTGCCCCGAAATCCCGAATTGAGCTACGCTGGTATACTGTGATTGGCATATTTCATGCTAAATGGGCACAGTATACACTGTAAGCATGAAATGAGGTTAACCTGGGTGTGAATGAAGACACAGAGGAGGGATAATCTAGCAAATGACGTGTTTAACCTACAAGCCCAACCAACTAGAATGACAGCATGGTGGTCTCTTTAACATAATGACCACTATATATGCGATCGAGGAGGCTACGACAACCATTGCCATTGCAGACACGGCCAACTCGATCTTCAACACACAAATACTTCTTACACTGCGAACATAAACATTATCATCACTTAGAGTCGGTGATGTGCCACGTACGACTGAGGCATTCAGGTCGTTAGGCCAGCTGAATTGACAGATGTAAAACGTGTGTGAAGTGCCTTTCACGGACATTGACCTATTTGGGAAAACCAGGACGTGTTCTGCACTTTCTTTTATTTTTAATGCAGTCGAAGTTCACATTCGCTACTCATTTTACTCTTCACGCACATTATGTAATATCTTCCAGGCATCATTCTTTCTTTATTAAAATGGAGCACAACATTTTCCCCTTATTACAGTTGATCATAGTCTATTAATAGAGCCACTTGCCGAGTGCGATGCACTTTTCCTCCTAGTTTCCTCCAAACACCGTACTTTTAATATGTTTACGGTTGGGTGATCTGGGATTGGGCCAGATAACCTCATAGTTCCGCCTCTTAAAACATCAATAACTATCTGGGCCAAAGTTTGGTGCTTTTCAGTCGGTCAACACGAATGTACCCAAAACGGCTGGGTTATGCCCCAATCCTGAAAAAAATTACATGAGGTTAATAAATACACTAGGATGACCAGTTTCGATCGTCAAGCGATCATCATCAGATCCAACACACTTACTGTAGGCTGTAAAATCCATGTTTGAAAATACAGGTGAAAATATGTACAAATTTTTAATTGCAGTCGATCTCACTGCTCCAAGAGGGAAGTTGATACTACTCGCAGCTACAGCACGGAAGACATTCACCTAGATATGTAATAGGTTGCACTATACAGTACAACCATAGTTGACTTTTACAACCATTTAGTCACTCCAAACAGACAAATTCCGGATTTCTATCACCATTTTAGCATTCCACCTACAACTAGCATACACCGACAAGTTGCATTACCAATACTGCAACTAAATAATTGCACATATTGTAAATATTTTCACCTGTATTCTCAAACATAGATTTTATAGCCTAAGTGTAATGGATCTGATGATGATCGCTTGACGATCGAAACTGGTCATCCTAGTGTATTTATTAATCTCATGTAATTTATTTCAGGATTAGGGCATAACCCAGCTCTTTTGGGTACATTCGTGTTGACCGACTGAAAAGCACGCAACTTTTGTTTACAAATGCAACACTGAACAAGTAGTTCCGTGAAGAACTATACAGCCTATTTTCATATATCCAACTTATGTTAATCGCCTCTATCTACATACAAAATTTCAGTTTGATTGCTGTAATAGATTCGTAGATATTGAGAACGGATTAAATATTTCGGATGGTCGCCATGTTGGATTTTATATATGTAGGTCCTAGAGGTATGTCCTGTTACATGAAGATTATTGTGTACGAGTAGCATTCAAACTTCAATCGCATGATTAGGACACAAGAAGTAACAACGAGATTTTAAAATTTCGCACAGCTGCCATCTGGTGATAATGGAAAAAATTGAAATAAATTACATGCCAGTGGATTAACATTCGTATAAGGATTTACTGTACCAAGGTTTACTGCACTCGGATGGTTAAAATGCGAGAAACGTCCATGTGAATATTTATAAATCGCGTCGCCGCCATGTTCGATTTGTGATCACCAGGTTATTTAAAGTCCTATAGGTGAACTTTACTTCATAGCCCCTATAAACATTAAAAAATTCAAGTTTCATTGCTATAATAGATTCGTAGATATTCAGAGCCGTCAAAATATTTCGGATGGTCGCCATGTTGGATTGTTAAATGTATAGGCCATAGAGTCACGTACCATTAAAGGAAAATGATTGCGTAGGTTCATTATTCAAACTTTCACAACGATCGCATGATTACGACACAAGAAATAAAACTTAATTTTAAAATTCGCAAAGTCGCCATCTTGAGGTTATGTAAACAATTGAACCAAGTTAGATGTCGGTCCATTACAATGTGCATAATCATATACTGTACCAAGTTTTATTGCGTTCGGTTGGTTAAATCGCGAGAAACGTCTATTTAAAAGTCCCAAATTTGAGTGGCCGCCATGTTGGTTTTGTAGTTACCAGTTTTTCAAAAGTCACATAGGTAAACTTCTAGTAGTTCCCTTTATCACCGTAAAAAAATCCAGGGTGATATCGGGAACAGTTTCGGAGATATTGAATGCTGGTGAAATATTTCGCACAGCCGCCAGGTTGGATTGGTGAGACGTAACAAAATTTCAAGAGCACGGTCGGGGTCATCCGGAATAGTGCTATGAACTTACCGAGTTTCATGTAAATCGCTCGAGCCGTTTGAAAGGTATTAGAGGGGGACACACACACACACACTCCTCACACACACACTCCTCACACACACACGCACACACACACGGACAAAAGGTGATCTCATAAGCCTATTTTTTTTTCAAAATTGTAAATAGGCTAAAAATGGCTTGAAACCCCACATTAACTAACTGGGATTAGCGTGGACAGTATTACCCTGGATATGTATTTTGAACTTGGGGTCTCTCTGGGATTAGGATGAACAATTTCACCTTAGATATGTTTTGGGGCTGGAAGTCTATTTGGGATTAACGTGGCTAGCATTCTTGACTGTCACCGCGTATGACCGGGTTCCATTCCCGACTCTGCCAAAAAATTAAATTCTGGACTGAGGGTTGGAATAGAGAACACTCAGCCTCGTGAGGCAAACTAGAGAAGAGACGGGTTCGATTCCTACCTCAACCTTCCTGGAAATGGTTTTCCATGGTTTCCCCACTTCTACTCCAGGCAGGGGCGTATAAACATCTATTGGGGCAGGGGGGGGGGGGGGGAGGCTGGCTATCCTGGAAAATTGTGAGTATTCTCAGGGGATTTCACCGCAAAATACCCATAAATATCAACCAATATCTTAGAGCATATAACCTTGTGTAATTATTTTAGATAAGATTCAAAGTTTATATAGCCGACAATACTGGCAATACAAAGAAAAGTTGTAAAATACAACACAACACTCACATAAAAAATTAATTAATGAAATTTCTATTATGATCTATGGAGTATGAATGGCATATATCTAAATATTTGTCAATTTACTAACCAGAAAGGCAAACAGGGTTTTTTTTTTTTTGTACCAGTTGATAATTTATTTCTCAAAAGTACCGTACTGTGGAATCCACAGTTGCCTCAGAAGGCTGAGTATACCCTATTTCAGCCCTCAGACTAGAATTATAATTTCTTGGCAGAGCCGGGAATCGAATTTGGACTTTCGGGGCCGCAGCCAAGAATACTAGCCACTACACCACGAGTTAGTCTAATTTCAATCTTAATATTGTTTATAACTTAGCCAATAAGTTAAGATTAGGGTACAACCAAATTTACAATATTTTATGTTCTAACCAAAGCAACACTTTGTTAATTTTATTGGCTTTTTTCGGGGGACGGGGGGGGGGGGGGGAGGGGGCTTAAGCGCCCTCAGCACCCCCTTTATATACACCCCTGACTCCAGGCAAATGCTAGGATGAAATTTAAGTCACGGCCGCCACCTACCCAAATCCTACCTCAATTGCAAATACACACACTAGTTCAGACGCCACAGTGAGACAGGTTAACCTATCAAGACAAATTTTACACACACACCCAAGTACACGGAGCTACATGACCACGTTGTCTCAAAGCTCTTAAAGGAATAAACAACTAGTCCATAATTACGGAGCCCAAAAGTCGTTAGCTCTCCCTGCAGGCGAGAACTGAATTAAGTAATGGGATATGGTATTGTAAAACAGTGATGTGATGAGTAAGGAATCCAAATTATTTCCTACACCCATTGAGCTGGTGATTCGGCTGGGATGACGCACCTAAAAAGTGGCACATCTTGTCCAAAGAATGTCGCGTGTCTGTTTGACGGGCTCGTGAGCTGAGTAACAGGTACCAACTTAACCGCATTAAAGTTTATAGGTTAGGCCTAGGCTACTCACTTCCAAAACTATCCTACATCTGTCAGGCGTACTGTAAATAACGCTTCTTGAATAAATAAAGATTGGTTTTACGCAGGGCCGGCTCCTGACTGAAATTTTACGGTGGGCCGGATGCTATTACTGTTGTTTCATTTTAAACATCTATTATATAACTAGCATTACCCGTCGCGGCTTCGCCCGCGAATATTCTAGTTGTAAAGAGTACACTTAGCAAAATCTCAATCATGAATGCTATGACTGATTTATCCTTGGTATGAATAATCAGACTTTATCAATTCAGCTACTGGTGCAGTTGTTAGGGGTTTGTCATTCCTTCATAGGTATATCAGAGCGAAGTTAGTTTTCTGGGAATATCACAGGTACTGTTAATTTAAGAGCCTTTAAATGTGGTTTTCGGAGATCCTTTATAGTCGGGTGAAAAAGACCTTTCGTACCACACTCACACGTTAAAATTGCGTGAAAAAATTCTAGAGTGCCCCTTGACCCCCTTAAGCGCATTATACTGTATGTATTGATGAATTTTACAGCTTAATTTGGTTCAGTGGTAACCTTATAACCGTCTGGAAACTTTCACACTAATGTAATAATTGGAATTGCATTGCGTCTTACAGAAATAGATGGACCTGTGAGATTCTGTTACCATGGTTACCGTGTTGCATTTTTCCATTATTTCATTGTAAATATACATGTTTTAAGGTATTTATTTAATTGTGAGGCATTTAAAGAGTAAGTGAGTGGGTTTCGCTAACGCATTGGGTTATGCTGAACCTGTAGGTACTCCATATGTGTAGGTTGGTGTTAATGAGACCTTATTTTCGGTACAAAACTGGAATGGGACCTTAACAGAATAATATAGGGAGGGAGGGATACGCTAAGTTCATCCGACAAGAAACGTTTTGTGCCAAAATCTTCCACATTGTATCAATAGTACAGGAATAATCTTGCATTTCTTGAAAAGTTGACGGAAATATGTTTATTTGTTTGAAAAGAGTGTTTGAACAAATAAAGAAGACGACAGCCCCTGGCAGAACTGTGTCGCGTCCAGCCACCATAACACTAGAGCCAGGCGGATAGTCTGTACACATGCACACAACTCATTGTGCATTGAAAAGAATATGCAAACAGAATTACCCGCAGCAGTGACGAATTGCATCCTGATTTCATAAATAACGACAATTTGTTTAATATGTGCGTAAATTAAACAAATAAATATATTTATACAAGCCCGCATAACAGTAAAGCCCGGGTGGTTAATGAACATGCGAGATTTCTCGGGAAGGTCCCCTATAATTTTTAGCCTACTTTTCACATTTTGCAAAAATGAGGAATAAGTAGTCTTATGAGATCGGGCAAATGTGTGCCTGTCTGTCTGTCTGTCTGTCTGTCTGTCTGTCCTTCTGTCTGTCTGTCTGTCTGGCTGTGTGTGTGCCCCCCCCCCTATCAACTCCTAAACGGCTGGAGCAATCAAAACAAAATTTGGTAGGAGTAAAGGTCTATACCCGAATATCTCACGGCCATATTTGAAAATGATGTCAGTGCTACCAACTGCTAAAAAATTGCAATTGAAATTTGAGCTCCATGTCGGATATCTTGGAAGGTATGAATGGGAGCTATTTCAAAATTGGCATACGTATAGATAATAATATTGCAGTTTAATTTCCAGGAGGCCATACATCGCTGTGTTGCCAAAATGATTATAAGCCTGCTGATTGGTCCAATTTTTTAATGCACATAACTTCTACACTATCAATTGGAATGCAACCAAATTTCGTATGTTGTATGCATACATAACCAGATATGACTGAGCGTATTCTTAAGACCCACCAGGGCTGCCAACTGTTAATAAATGCTCCTAATTTATTTTATCCAAATACCAATATATCAGAAAGTATGCTAGCCAATAGCTCTAAACTTTGCACACGTATAGTACCTGGCATTCTAGATGCATTTGGACTAACTAATATACGTCAGTGCTGCCAACATGATTCTAAGCCTGCTGATAGGTCCAATTTTAAAATGCATGTAACTTCTATACTAACTAATGGATTTCATTCAAAATTGGCACAACAATAGATCATATTATTTCAGATTATTTCTGACCAATTCATGCATGACATTGTTGCCAACATGATTTTACGCACGCTGTTAGATCCAATGATTAACTGCATGTAACGTCCATGCTATTCATTGGACTTCAACCAAATTTTGTATTCTGTACCTTAAGAGATGGAACTAAGAATATATTCAGTCATCAGGGCTGCCAACTGTAGTGCTCTATTAGGCTACAGTATGCAAGGTATACAGTATTTCGAAATAATTAGAAATTTCGATATTAGCAACTTAATTTCTTCATTATTCTAGATAGGTTCATATACTGTAGAATAATCATTGGCATGAAAAGTAGGCTCTTTAGTTCGTCACGGAACTTCTTGTTTATATTTGACATTCACAGTAGCCAATATGGCCATTATAATTATTCCACACAAAACAATTTGAATCAAATTTTTATAAATAGTTCAAAACAAAAGTTTGGTGCTTTTCAGTCGGTCAACACGAATGCACCCAAAAAGAGCTGGGTTATGCTACAATCCCGAAATAAATTACATGAGATCAATAAATACACTAGGATGACCAGTTTCGATCGTCAAGCGATCATCAACAGATCCATTACACTTAGGCTATAATATCTATGTTTGAGAATGCATGTAAAAAATATTTACAACTAGCTGAAGTACCCGTGCTTCGCTACGCGTCATAAATAAATTAAAATGTGAAGGTGACAGTTAAAACACGGGATAGGCGAGGTGCTGCGCAGAGGGAGATTATGGATGGAACATTTTGTCCAACTACACCGCTCGGTGTTTACCGTGTTTTAAACCACAAATTTAGGTTTTACTCTCTAACCGTTGGAAATACCTTTCGGATAGAAAATGTAATTTTAAACCTCGTATATTCCATCAAAAGTTTGCTATTTCTTAGCGTTCTCTTTTTATTTGAAATGGAAATATGAAAGTTTGAAACCAAAGGGTGTAGTGACGTCACAAAAATGGTCGCCATCTTTAAATAGTGCAAAGTATTGAAATCAAAAGTAAGCTATATGTTAACCAGGTAAATCAGCTACTTCCATGTAAAATTCATGTAAATCGGACCAGTGGTACTTGCGTGATTGAGTAATACACAGACACACACCATCTCATTTTTAGCCTCGCTTCGCTCACGTTATAGTCGTGTCATATTGTTATTCAATGAATTGCAGGTTTAACCCCGTTAACACCCCTTTAGAACCTGAATATCCAAAAATCCCTCCTTAGTAGGCGTTTTCGACACACAACAAACATATCCCCAAAATATCATTCTTCTAACTTTAGTAGTTTTGGTTGGTCGATGAGAGTGAACATCCAAAAATCCTTCCTTAGTAGACGTTTTTCTTCCAGAATGTCACCCCTCCCCATAGGCCTCTTAAATTGCATTTATGAAAAAACGGTCGAACACCTATTTATTTTATTTATTTATTTATTTATTTATTTTTAAGCTGATTGATTTCCTCCGAGTTTCAAACTCCTCGCCTATGTCGTTTATGAGATACACGCTCCGTTAGGAATCTTTCAACCCCCACTTTCCACACATACACCTCATAATACACATTACATCAAAAAACCATTAGACATGTGTCAGCTTATTTTTAATGATTAGTATATATGCCAAGTATCACATCCCCAAATGAAACGACTCGTGAGATATTGTTATTCAATGAAATGCACGTTTACCCCCTTAACACCTCTTTAGAACCTCAATATCCAAAACTCTTTCCTTAGTGGATGTTTTCGACATACAACGAACATATCTCCAAAATTTCATGTTTCTAACTTCAATAATTTTGGCTGGCCGATGACGAGTGAGTGAGTCAGTCAGAACATTTCCTTTCATTTATTTTTGATAATTTCACCCCTCCCCATGAACCCCTTAAATTGGATTTATTAAACAAACGGTCGAACACCTATTTTCTTATTTAAAGCTGTTTTTCCCCCTGAGTTTGATGAGTGAGTAAGTGAGCCAAACAATTAGGACACTTTCTTTCCTGTTTTTTTTTCTCCAGAATTTCACCCCTCTCCAAGGGCCCCTTAAATTGGATTTATGAAAAAACGGTCGAACGCCTATTTACTCGTATTTTAAGCTGTTTTTTCCCGCCGAATTTCAAACTTCTCGCCTATGTCGTTTCAGAGATACACGCTCCGTTAAGAATCCCTCAACCCCCAATTTTCACCCCTTTCACTTCATAATATACACCACATCGATAAACCCTTAGACATATGTCTGATTATTTTTAATGATTAGTTTATATACCGAATATCACATCCCCAAAGAAACAACTCATGAGATATCGTTATTCAATGAAATGCACGTTTACCCCCCTTAACACCTCTTTTAAACCCGAATAAACAAAAATCATTCCTTTGTTGACGTTTTCGACATACAGCGAACATATTCCCAAAATTTCATTTTTCCAAATTTAATAATTTTCGCTGGGCGTGATGAGTGAGTGAGTCAGACAGGACATTTCCTTTCAATTATTTTTACCAGAATTTCACCCCACCCCATTGGTCCCTTAAATTAATTTATATTAAATTAATATATCTTATATATAAAAGTGAAAGTCTGTATGTATGTATGTGGGTGGGTTGGTTCCGTATACAAATCTACACCGTTTCACCAATCTCAACCAAATTTTGCATACACATAGTTTAGGACCCAGAAGGAACCACTGGCTACATGAATTTTCGATAGTCTTTCTCATTCTTCTGATTTCGGCCCTTTTGCACTCAAGCACAGGCTAATCAAATCATAAAATATACTCATGAAGGAATGGCAAGGCAGATAGTTTCCATGGCAACATAGCTCAAGTCAAGACACGGCCGACTGGATTCGAGTTGCGCTCTGCACTACCGGTATAGAAAATGAGGATCTTTACTTGAAATCCCGTTAGTTACTCAACTGCTCACACAGCACTGTTAACCGAGTATAGCATAACAAAGACTTGACACTATCTATTAGATATTTGTCAAATACCACTCACTCACTCACTTACTCACTCATTCATCGCGAAATCTCAGAAACCACCCAACGGATGGGAATGAAATTTGGTATGCAACTTCCTCAAGGGTCGCAAACGCCCACTAAGAAAGGATTTTTGGATATTCAGGTTCTAAAGGGGTGTTATGGGGGTAGACCTGCATGTCATTGAATAGCTATATCTCCCGATTGCTTTCATTGGGGGATGTGTTACTCGGCATATAAACTCAGCATTAAAAATAAGAAGACACGTGTCTGAGTTTTCTGATGTGGTGTATATTATGAGGTGAAAGGGGTGAAAAGTGGGGGTTGAAAGATTCCTAACGGAGCCTGTATCTCTTAAACGACATAGGCGAGGAGTTTGAAACTCAGCGAAAAAAAATCAGCATAAAAAATAAGTAAATAAGTCTTTGACCGTTTTTTCAAAAATCCAATTTAAGGGGCCCATGGGGAGGGGTGAAATTCTGGGTAAAAACAGGAAAGAAAGCGTCCTATCCGATTGACTCACTCGCTCTTCAAACTCAGGGGGAAAACTGCTTAAAAATAAGTAAAAATGTGTTCGACAGTTTTTTTTGATAAATCAAATTTAAGGGGTTCATCGGGAGGGGTGAAATTCTGAAGAAAAAAAATTGAAAGAAAATGTCCTTACTCACTCACTCGCTCATCATCGCCCAGCCAAAAATATTGAAGTTGGAAACATGTCATTTTCGGGATATGTTCGTTGTATGTCAAAACCATACACTAAGGGTGGATTTTTGAATATTCAGGTTCTAAAGGGGTCTTAAGGGGGTTAAACCGGCATTTCATTGAATAACAATATCTCACGAGTGGTTTCATTTGTGGATGTGATACTCGGCATATAAACTAATCATTAAAAATAAGCAGACATGTGTCTAAGGGTTTTTCGATGTGGTGTATTATTATGAGGTGAAAGGGGTGAAAATTGGGGGTTGAAGGATTCCTAACGAAGCGTGTAGGCCTATCTCCTAAACGACATAGGGGGGAAATTCGAAACTCAGTGAAAAAAATCAGCTTAAAAAATAAGTAAATCGGTGTTCCACCGTTTCTTCATAAATTAATTTAAGGAGCCAATGGAGTGGGGTGAAATTCTGGGGGAAAAAAGGGGAGAAAGTGTCCTAACTGACTGACTGACTAACTCACTCACTCATCAAACTCAGGGGAAAAAGACAGCTTAAAAATAAGTTAACAGGTGTTCAAGCGTTTTTTCATCAATCCAATTTATGGGGCTCATGGGGAAGGGTGAGATTCTGTTTAAAATAATTGAAAGAAAATGTCCTGTCTGACTCACTCACTCATCACGCCCAGCGAAAACTATTAAAGTTAGAAACATGAAATTTTGGGAATATGTTCGCTGTATGTTGAAAACGTCAACTAATGAATGATTTTTGTTATTCGGGTTTTAAAGAGGTGTTAAGGGGGGTAAACGAGCATTTCATTGAATAACGATATCTCCCGATTGGTTTCCTTTGGGAGGGGATACACGGCATATAAACTCATCATTAAGAATAAGAAGACACATGTCTGAGGGTTTTTCGATGTGGTGTATATTATGAGGTGTATGTGTGAAAAGTGAGTGTTGAAGGATTCTTAACGGACCAAGTATCTCTTAAAAGACAGAGGCAAAACGTAAGAATCTCAGGGAGAAAAATCAGATTGAAAAAGTAGTAAATAGTTGTTCGATCGTTTTTTTTTCATAAATCCAATTTAAGGGGTACATGAGAGGGGTGAAATTCTGAAAAATAATTGAAAGAAAATGTCTTAACTTACTCACTTACTCATCATCCCCCAGTCAAAATTATTGAAGTTAGAAACATGGCATTAAGTGGCTATGTTCGTTGTATGTCGAAAACGTCCACTAAGGAAGGAATTTCGGATATTCAGGTTCTAAAGTGGTGTTAAGGGGGTAGACTTGCATTTAATTGAATAACAATATCTCCCGATTGTTTTCCTTTGGGATGGGATACACGGCATATAAACTCATAATTAAGAATAAGAAGACACATGTCGGAGGGTTTTTCGATGTGGTGTATATTATGACGTGTATGTGTGAAAAGTGAGTGTTGAACGATTCTTAACGGAGCAAGTATCTCTTAAAAGACAGAGGCAAAACGTAAGAATCTCAGGGAGAAAAATCAGATTGAAAAAGTAGTAAATAGGTGTTCGATCGTTTTTTCATAAATCCAATTTAAGGGGCCCATGGGGAGGAGTGAAATTCGGGGAAAAAAAACAGGAAAGAAAGTGTCCTAACTGATTTACTCACTTACTCACTCATCAAACTCCGGGGGAAAACAGCTTTAAATAAGTAAATAGGTGTTCGACCGGTTTTTTTTTTCACAAATCCAATTTAAGGGTTTCATGGGGAGGGGTGAAATTCTAAAAAATAAATGAAAGAAAATGTCCTGACTGACTCACTCACTCATCATCGCCTAGCCAAAATTATTGAAGTTTGAAACACGAAATTTTGGTGATAAGTTCGTTGTATGTCGAAAACGTCCACTAAGGAAAGAGTTTTGGATATTCAGGTTCTAAAGAGGTGTTAAGGGGGTAAACGTGCATTTCATTGAATAACAATATCTCATGAGTGGTTTCATTTGGGGATGTGATACTTGGCATTTATACTAATCATTAAAAATAAGCTGACACATGTCTAATGGTTTTTCGATGTGGTGTATATTATGAGGTGAAAGGGATGAAAAGTGGGGGTTGAAAGATTCCTAACGGAGCGTGTATCTCCTAAACGACATGGGCGAGGAGTTTGATTTTCTCCGAGTTTCAATCAGGTTAAAAATAAATAAATGAATAAATAATTAAAATAAGTAGGTGTTCGACCGTTTTTTTTCATAAATCCAATTTAAGGGGCCTATGGGGAGGGGTGAAATTATGGAAGAAAAACGTCCACTAAGGAAGGATTTTTGGATGTTCACTCTCATCGACCAATCAAAACTATTAAAGTTAGAAGAAGGGGATATGTTTGTTGTGTGTCGAAAAAGTCTACTAAGGAGGGATTTTTGGATATTCAGGTTCTAAAGGGGTGTTAACGGGGTTAAACCTGCATGTAATTGAATAACGATATGACACGACTATGACGCGAGCGAAGCGAGGCTAAAAATGAGATGGTGTGTGTCTGTGTATTACTCAATCACGCAAGAACCACTGGTCCGACTTACATGAATTTTACATGGAAGTAGCTGATTTACCTGGTTAACATATAGGCTACTTTTGATTTCAATACTTTGCACTATTTAAAGATGGCGACCATTTTAGTGACGTCACTACATCCTTTGGTTTCAAACTTTCATATTTCCATTTCAAATAAAAAGCGAACGCTAAGAAATAGCATACTTTTGATGCCATATTCGAGGTTTAAAATTACATTTTCTATCCGAAATGTATCTCCAACGGTTAGCGAGTAAAACCTAAATTTGTGCTATAAAACACGGTCAACGCCGAACGGTGTAGTTGGACAAAATGTTCCATCCTTAATCTCCCTCTACGCAGCACCTCGCCTATCCCCTGTTTTAACTGTCACTTTCACATTTTAATTTATTTATGACGCGTAGCGAAGCACGGGTACTTCAGCTAGTATAAGATATGTACAATTATTTAGTTGCAGTATTGGTAATGCAACTGTCGGTGTATGTTAACTGTAGTATATCTAATGTTAGGTGAAATGCTAAAGTGGTGGTAGAAATCCGGAGTTTGTCTGTTTGGGGTGACTATATGGTTGTAAAAAAATCAACTATGGTTATACTGTAATAATACAGGCTGATAATTATCCGGTTGTTTTCCTGGCTGGGACTTCGAGCAGTTTCGTGTTAACTCTAGCCCCAGTTGTGGCTTCAAACCCCACAATAAATAGTTCATGAAATAAGAACTGTACTCACATGGCTCCTTATTTCTAATTACATTTCCCACTCCTGTTCTAGGATAAAGCAAATTTATATATCACCTTGGTTGATAAGGTCCTAATGTTTAGCCTATTTCCATTTATTAAAAAAAGGTTTATGAGATTACCTTTTGTCCGTGTGTGTGTGTCCCCCTAATGAAATCTAAACGACAGACGCGATTTCATTAAAACTCGGTGAGTGCAAACTACTACTACCACCTCAACCGTGCCTGTCAAATTCTGATACGTTTCACCAATTCAACATGGCGGCCACGCGAAATATTTCACCGACATTGTATATCTCCGCAACGGTAACAGATATCACCCTGAAAATTTGTACAGTGATAAAGGGTACTACTAAATGTTTACCTATGTGGCCTTCAAAAAACTGTTAGGCCTAAGTACAAAACGAACATGGCGGCCAAGCGAAGTTGAAACATTTAAATAGACTTTTCTCGCTATTTAACCATACGAGCGCAGTGAAAATTGGTGCAGCAAATGTTTATACAAATTATAATGCACTGACATCTAATTTAGTTCAATTGTTTACATAACCTTAAGTTGGTGGCTGTGCGTAATTTTTAAATTAAGTTTTTATTTTGTGTGTCTTAATCATGCGATCAAAGTGAACGTTTGAATAATAAACCTACACAATAATCTTCATCTAATGGTACATTACTCTATGGCCTACAGATATAACAATCCAATATGGCGACCTTCCGAAGTACCTAGGTAGTTCTCAATATCTACGAATCTATTACAGCAATCAAACTGAAATTGTGTATGTTGATAGAGGCTATTAACATAAATTCACCTATGCATAATTCAATAACCTGTTGAGCACAAAACCAACATGGCGGTGACGCGAAATTTTAATATTTAAAAGGATTTTTTCTCGCGACTTTTCATCCGAGTGCTGTGAAACTTGGCACAGTATAGGCCATATTCATACAAGCCTTAATATACCTACGTTTAATTTAATGGAATTTTATGAGAACTAAAAAATGGCGGATGTGCCATTTTTTTAAATCTCCTTTTTAGTTATCGTGTCCTTAGTAAGACCAGTAGGTTGTATGAAAATGGCCTATTTAGTACTTCACGGAAGTACTTGTTTATTTCTAACCAGTGTTTTTTTTTCTAAAAATAATTTAAGGGGTACTGTCAATTGTTGTCAACAAAACATCAGGATCTTGCAATTTTCGGCAATTTGTAAAGGCCGGCCATTGTTTGTGTTCGAATCATTTACTTTCAGTTTTTTCCATGCCTGGGTGGATGTTAAATACAGTAGTTCGTTATTTTCGTCATCCCTCAAAACTAACCACACAACCTACCCCGCCTCCAAACAATAGCCTGCGTAATTATAAGAATGGGAGTGCCGAGTTGCCGACCAAAAGAAACTGATTCGATCGATCGATTTAAATCGAGGATTACTCGAAATCTCCTCTAGCGCGTTGTCACCAGCTGATCGATGAACTTTCAAGTCGGAAGTTATATCTGCCGGACTAGATACAAGTGTACCATTATTTCTTTAAACAGTTTGCAAATGTTTTCAACGCGTTCCCCCTGTTTCTAACTTTGTGTACAGAGCTATAGAAGGAAATGGATTTGTTAATAAAAATTCCACACTTCATTCATTTTTATATGCCACACGCAATCAACTTATTCGGTTAAATAACTACAAACCGTACTACAAATGTTAAAATAGTATTAGTATATAAGGATCGCTTTGAAGCCATTGTTCAGTGTTGCCTTATTGACAATTATTATTGTAGTTTTCAGTCGGTTAATACAAGAAAATTCCAATTACTGGAATGTGTGAAAAATAACCTGAAATACAGTAAATTACATGTGATTAAGATTTATTGTTAAGGACTATTGGACCAGAAAAAATCTACAGAATAACACGTTTCGCTCGTCAAGCGAGCATCATCATCATCATCATCATCATCATTATTATTCTTTGAGTCTTCAGTCTTTTGACTGGTTTGATGCAGCCCTCCCAGCCTCCCTGTCCTGAGCTAATCGCTTCATCTCTACATAGCTACCACACCCTTCATCCAAGGCAATCTGTTTAACATATTCTAACCTTGCTCTACCCCTACAGTTCTTGTCCTCGACCCTTCCCTCCATAACTAAGCTTGCTATTCCTGGGTTTCTTAGTATGTGTCCTACCAATCTATCTCTTCTGTTCATTAGCAGTCGCCAGAAACATCTCTCCTCTCCCACTCGTCTTAATACCTCTTCGTTTGTAACCCTATCTACCCATCTGATCTTCATCAATCTCCTGTAACACCACATTTCAAACGCTTCAATTCTCCTCTTTTCTGCTGCACCAATAGTCCAAGTTTCACTTCCATAGCGTGCCACGCTCCAGACAAAGGCTTTCAAAAATGATTTCCTAATACCTAAATCTATATTCGATGTGAACAGATTCCTTTTTTGTAGAAATGCTTTCCTTGCCTGATCCAATCTTCTTTTTATGTACTCTTTGCTTATTATTATTATTATTATTATTATTGTTATTTCATCAAATGCGCACCACGTATTCTCAATACTTTAAGTAATATAATCCTTTCAAGTTAAACATATCTGTTACCGGTACTCATTTTAGTGGCCAAACAGTGGACCCGGAAGCTTCTGTTCTTCCTGGCTCTTTGGTCACGAGTCTGACACCTTAGCGGTCCCGCTACATCGCCTCCATAACTTACTGCTAATAATGTTCCTGATAAAGACCTGGAATACGCGGTACACGATCCTTCCTTGACAAAATAGAAACGTAACCCGTCCAAGCTAGCTTCATGTTTCAAGACAGCCGGGTCTATTCTTCTGCTATCACGACTGCCAAGGTTCTAATTGAATATGCCAGATATAGAGATTATAAATTCCATTCCTTGAGCGCTTCCAAGTTATTAATTTCCGTGTCTGTTTCTAAACTGCCATGGCAATGACAATGACGTTCAGTCCGCTCGCATCATGATGTTCATTTGTTAAATGTTTTGATTGTTGTCCTAACGATATATTAAACGACGAGGAAGATCAGTTACATTGTTGACGGGTGGGCGATACCATCTCTTGACAACGTCTACATCATGGCCAGCCTTGTCTCTCCGCATTCCTGTGCTCGGTCTTCATCCACACCCTCGGCCTTTGTCCCTGTTTTCCCCCCCAACACCTGCACAATACTACTGGCTTCCAATGTAGAACATGCATAGGGTTAAAGGCCAACCGCAAAGAAATAACAACGTTGGTTCCCCAGTTCTACTCCAGACGAATGACTGGGTGCAATGGCGTAGGCAGGATTTCTTTCGTCGAGGGTTCATTCATACATTAGTTTCGATTGTTGTTTGTTTATTTATTTATTTATTTATTTATTTATTTATTTATTTATTTATTTAGCGTATGGCTTTTAGTGCCGGGAGTGTCCGAGGACATGTTCGGCTCGCCAGAGGCTGTAGCTGCTTCAATGGGGTGAGCTACAAGTTCCGTTCAATTTCAAGTAGTTCCAACTTTCGCTACCAGATGTCACTGACTCCGAGTGGGGAACGTTGGAATGTTAATAGAGCGTTTAAACGAACTAACCTTCAAATTTAGCTTCACACAAGTTTAATTAGTGAAAGGTTCTCTTACATGCCATAAATCTATGACACGGTACCGCCGGCCGGCTTTACTTCCCCTCCGAAAGAAGGCATACTGAGGGATTTATAACGCTCTTAAAAATAATCCGATGACTTCGTCAGGGTTTGAACCCGTGATCTTGGGCATAGAAGCTCAGCGTGCTACCGACTACGCCACCGAGCCGCTGATGTTGTGTGAGTCTTCAGTCTCTTGACTGTTTTGAGGCTGCTCTCCATGTCTCCCTCTCCTGAGCTACCGTAATCGTTTTATCTGTATATAGGCCTACCTACCACACCTTACATACAAGGCAATAATCTAACCTTGGTATACTCCTACAGTTCTTGTCCTCAACCCTTCCTTCCATAACCAAGTTTGCTATTCTGGGGGGTCTTAGGGCCTATGTGTCCTACCAAGCTATCCCTTCTCTTCATTACCTGTCTTCAGAAACATCTCTCTCCTCTCCCACTCGCCTTAATACTTCTTCATATGCTACTTTGTCTACCCATCTGATCTTCCGGGGGCTTCGGTGGCGTAGTTGGTGGCTTGCTGAGCTTCTATGCCCAAGGTCGCGGGTTCAAACCCGGCCGAAGTCGTCGAATTTCTTAAGAACGTTGAAATTCCTCAGTATGCCTTCCTTCGGAGGGGAAGTAAAGCCGGCGGTCCCATATCATAGTTTTTTGGCATGAAAAAGACCCTTCCACTAACTACACTTGTGTGAAGCCAAAATTTGTAGGTGAGAATTGATAACGCTCAATTAGTTCCATCGTTCGCCGCCAGGTGCTGTCTGCGATGCCAAATAGTAGTCAAGTCCGCAAGCTAGGTGTCGTGGACGGTAGCATTTCGTAGCAAAAGTAAGAACTACTTGAAATTATTGTCCGCAGTCCTACTTGAATTAAATCAGATACACACACAAATACAGCCATCACAATTAACACCGGTTATCAGACAAATTCTACACACACCCAAAGTACACGTGGCTACATGACTGCGTTGTCGCAGCCCTTAAACTAAGGAACCAACCAACCATCTGATCTTCATCATTCTCCTGTAACGCCACATTTCAAATGCGTCTATTCTCCTCTTTTCTACTGTGCCAACAGCCAAAGTTTCCCTTCCATAAAGCGCCACGCTCCAGACAAAGGCTTTCATAAATGACTTCCTAATACTTAAATCTATATTTGCTGACAACAGATTTTGTTTCTGTAGAAATGCTTTCCTTGCCTAAGCCCACCTATTTTTAATATGTTCTTTTGCCTCGTCCGTCACTGGTTAATTTGCTTCCTAAGTAACAGAAGTCTCTTATTTCCTTTAGCTTTACACCTGCCAATTTGAGGTCAATGTGGGTTTCTGATTTCTCTCGGCTGAATTCCATTGTTTTTGCTTTACATTTATTGATTTGAATCATGAATTCTTTCCTCAATACGGAGTCCATACCATTCAAAAACTCATTTAAATCCTCTGGCGAATCGGTTAAGATGACAATGCCATCAGCAAATCTCAGAGTTGAAATTATTTCTCCTACTGCTACTTTTAAGGTTTTCTCTAATTTCCTGCATTGCTTTTTAGTTTTTTTTTTTTAAAAATTTATCCAACACATTACGTCAAGTAGATAAGTATATAATATTCGATTTTTAGAAATAGACTAGGCCAACTAGCACTTCGGCATGAAAATTCTCCGAAATTTGTCTAAAAGATTCAACTATCAGCATCTTTGAAAGAATAAACTGTCCTTATTACAGGTGGGTAATATAGAGACCACTATCCCATAAAGGGTTAAAACAACAATAAATTATCAATTAAGGCTTTCACGGCCCGGATTACTATTCAAATAATTCATGGTTTTCGGCTAATGCAGTGTGAAATTAAAATTAAATACCACCAGACGTTTTCAAAGGAACCTTGTCTCCTTTTCCAATGGAATTAAACAATGTGGCCAAAGAAAGTATATCAATGAGATCACAAAAAAAACACAAAAAAACAAGATGTTCAATAAAGAACATATAGCCTACTTTCTCCTAAATGCATGGGTATTGTTATAACTCTTTGTCCTTTTCAAGGAGTATAATTGAATGTTGGTTGTAGTTGCTTGTTGAAATACAACGTGCTATAGGGATATTAAACATGAATATCAGGTGCCCTTTGCTAGTGCTACCTCTGTAAAAATTGCATTCAATTCGGTTTCACCGTGTTTGAATTGCTATGGGGAATGGATTCGCACACATACAAGGCCGCTATTGGGCTGATGACTTTGTAGTCAGTCATAAGATGCTTTCCACAAAAAGGCATGTTATTGCAAAATCTGGTAGAGATCAAATTATTAGGATGGTCGTAATTTGATTTAAGCTATTAACATTTGGGTGGCCGTCATTCCTTTTCCCTGTCAACTCCTAAACGGCTGCAGCAATCGAAACAAAATTTGGTAGGAGTAAAGATCTATACCTGAATATCTCACTGCCATATTTGAAAATGATGTCAGTGCTACTAACTGCTGAAAAATCTCAATTGAAATTTGAGCTCCATGTTGGATATCTTGGAAGGTATGAATGCGAGCTATTTCAAAATTGGCACACATATAGATACTAATATTGCAGTTTAATTTCCAGGAGGCCACACATGGCAGTGTTGCCATACTGATTATAAGTCTGCTGATAGGTCCAAATTATAAATGCATATAGCTTCTACACTATCAATTGGATTTCAACCAAATTTTGTATGTGCTATGTGTACATAAACATATATGACTGAGCGTAATCTTAAGAGCCACCAGGGCTGCCAACTGTTAATAAATGCTCAAATTTTTTTAAATCCAAATACCCATATATCAGAAAGTATGCAAGCCGAAAGCTTTAAATTATGCACACGTATAGTTCCTGACATTCTATATTAATTTGGAGTACCTTATATACGTCAGTACTACCAACATGATTCTAAGCCTGCTGAGAGGTCCAAATTTAAATACATGTAACTTCTATACTATCATTTGGATTTCAACCATATTTCGTGTGTGCTATGTGTACCATAACAGATATGACTATGCCGATTCTTAAGAGTAACTAGGGCTGCCAACTGTTAATAAATACTCTCTCTACTTTTGTTACCCTAATATCGATATATCAGAAAGTATACAAGCCAATAGCTCTTAACTGTGCACACGTATAGTACCTAACATTCTAGATTAATTTGGAGTAACTAATTAATATTGGCCTACGCCAGTGCTGCCAACATGATTCTAAGCCTGCTGATAGGTCCAATTTTAAAATGCATGTAACTTCAATACTAACTAACGGATTTCATTCAAAATTGACACAACAGTAGATCATTTTATTTCATATTATTTCTGACCAATACATGTATGTCATTGTTGCCAACATGATTTTACGCGCACTGTTAGATCCAATGTTTAACTGCATGTAACGTCCATGCTATCCATTGGACTTCAACCAAATTTTGTATACTGTACCTTAAGAGATGGAAGTATGAATATATTCAGTCACCAGGGCTGCCAACTGTAGTTCTCTATTAGGCTACATTATGCCAGGTAAATAGTATTTCGAACTAATTAGAAATGTCGATATTACCAACTTAATTTCGTTAGTGACAAACTAAAGAGCCTGCTTTTCTTAAAATTTAAGATTCAGTTGGCAGCCCTGGCTGCTCTTAAGAATACGCATATTCATATCTGTTATGGTACACATAGCACATGCGAAATTTTATTGAAATCCAATTGATAGTATAGAAGTTACATTTATTTAAAAAATCGTCCTATCAGCAAGCTTAGGATCATGTTGGTAGCACTGACATATATTAGTTACTCCAAATTAATCTAGAATGTCAGTACCATATGTGTGCAGACAGTAGTTTAAAGCTGTCGGCTTGCATACTTTCTGAAATATTGATATTTGGATAAAAATAAATAAAGAGAGCATGAATTAACAGTTGGCAGCCTTGGTGGCTCTTGAGAATACGCTGAGTCATAACTGTTTATATAAACATAGTACATACCAAATGAGGTTAAAATCCAATTTATAGTGTAGACGTTAAATGCATTTAAAAATAGACCTATCAGCAAGCTTATAATCATGTTGGCAACACTGTCATGTATGGCTTCCTGGAAATTAAACTGAAATATTATTATCTATATGTGTGCCAATTTTGGAATAGCTCCCATGCATACCTTCCAAGATATCCAATATGGAACTCAAATTTCAATTGCGGTTTATCAGCAGTTGGTAGCACTGACATCATTTTCAAATATGGTCTTGAGATATTCAGAGGCCTATATCGATCTTTACTCATTCCAAATTTGGTTTCGACTGCTCCAGCCGTTTAGGAGTTGATATGAGGGACACACACACAGACAGACACAGACGGAAGGACAGACAGACAGACTGACATTTGCCCGGTTCGATCTCATAAGTCTACTTTTTCCTCATTTTTGCAAAATGTGAAAAGTAGGCTAAATAAAATAGGTAAGACCCTAAGATTCCAGTCCCTAGTTATAAATAAGACTGCAGTGTTCAAGAATAACCACAGATATATTAATCTCTGCTAAGATACGAACAAATTAAGATAGGCACATAAATTACTACAATGGCACCAATTAACCAAAAGAATCTATGTTGTCATACAATTTGCTGTGAGCAGTGACAAACTACTGCATATATTTGTGGATTCATTAGACGTGCCCCCCTGCAAGGCACTGCGGACTCCAACACAATGCTGCAACACGGACTCGAGATGGATATCTGAACACAAGGGTCGACCAGCGAATAAATCACCAGTACACTTGATAGGCAATCGCTACAGCTGTGGGGGAAGATGACGTAGTGCAGGTTGCGGGTGAGACTAAACGGTAGTGGTTAGCACGCACCAACAAGAAAAAGAAACAAACTATTGCAGAGTTTGACATCGATAGAGGTTATCCTTGGCAAGAGCTTCCATGTAATAATCTTTTGTTTGTTCTGGCGTGTTTAAGGGGCGAAGGTACAGGTCGTTCTCTGGGTAACCAGACGTGCCGTCCGCATGCTTAACGTAACATGATGCATAGATAATATTATAATTTCACCATTGAATATCACAGCAAGTCGCCTCCGTAGCGTAGCGGTCAGCATGGTTAGCTGCCGCCCCGGAGGTCCTGGGTTCGATTCCCGGCTCTGCCACGAAATTTGAAAAGTGGTATGAGGACTGGAACGGGGTCTACTCAGCCTCGGGTGGCCCAACTGAGTAGAGGGGGTTCGATTCCCACCTCAGCCATCCTCGAAGTGGTTTCCCACTTCGTCTTCGGGCAAATGGCGGGATCTAATGTAAGGCCACGCCCGCCTCCTTCCCTCTTCCTAGCCTATCCATCCCAATCTTCCATCCCTTCCCATCCTTCATGAGGCCCCTGTTCGCTTTGCAGGTGAGGCCGCCTGGGCGAAGTGCTGATCACACCTCCCCAGTTGTATCCCTCCCGACCAGATGTTCCAAGCTCCAGGACACTGCCCATAGAGGCGGTAGTGGTGAGTTCCCTCGCTGAGTCCGTGGGAACCACCAACCTAGAGGGAAAATTGACTAAATAAATAAAAAAAATATCACAGCAGCACAATCTGGAGAATATTGTATGAGTAAAATACTCATTTGAGAAGAAAATGTTGTTGATTCATATTGGACCAGGTGTGCCAAACACAATTTTTTTGGCGTAGTTGTTAGCATGCTGAGCTTCTACGCCCAAGGTCACGGGTTCAAACCAGGTCGAAGTCGTCGGATTTTTTAAGAGCGTTAAAAATCCCTCAGTATGCCTTCCTTCGGAGGGGAAGTACAGTCGGCGGTCCCATGTCATAGATTTATGGCATGAAAAAGAACCTTCCACTAACTACACTTGTGTGAAGCCAACATTTGTAGGTTAGAATTGATAACGCTCTATTAGTTCCAACGTTCGCCGCCGGGGGCTGACTGCGATGCGATCTAATAGCCAAATCCGCAAGCTAGGTGTCGTGGACGGTAGCAATTGGTAGCAAAAGTAGGAACTACTTGAAATTAAGGTCTGCAGTCCTTACTTGAATTAAAACAGACAACACATACTAATACAGCCATCCCAATTAACACCGGTTATCAGACAAATTCTATACACACCCAAAGTACACGGGACCACATGACCGTGATGACGCAGCCCCTAAACTGAGGAACCAACCAACCAATCGATTTTTACCAAGGACCAACTTACTTTATAAATTCAAATCCAAGACGCGCAAGCCAAAATAAAATAAAATCGATTAAAATATAAAATATATTAATATAGATGTTATGTCTTTATCTTTTCTTATCCATTCATTCAGTTATTTATTTACTTATTTAATTATTAATTTATCAATTAACTAGCTGTTACCCGCGGCTTCGCCCGTAATAACATTTGTAATCCTGTTATAACATTAGTTAAATAGCCTAGATAGATAAGCATGGGTCCTAGTGGAAAATAATTCTATCACCTGAAACCAAAAATGCATGGGACGAAAAAAAACATCAAAATATCATGTTGGTTTCGGACCCTAAAAGACGTGAAAAATATAATAAAAGTATTAAAAAAAACAATTTTTCGAAATTTCATTCGATTCATTTTTATGTCATTCCGGCCAAAAGTACAAAATCATTAATAACTCCCTAAGTATTCGTCGTATGATGAAATAGCAAGAGGCAAAAAAGATGTAATGTGTTGTTGTCTACAACATAGGCCATGTATAATTTTACACTCAGTCATATTACGTCCCCCTCCCCCCATAATTTCACCCCTCCCCATGGGCCCCTTATATTGGATTTATGAAAAAACGGTCAAACACCTATTTTGTTATTTTTTATGCTGATTTTTTTTCGGCTGAGTTCCAAACTCCTCGCCTATGTCGTTTAAGAGATACACGCTCCGTTAGGAATCCTTCAACCCCCACTTTTCACCCCTTTCACCTCATAATATACACCACATCGAAAAACCCTCAGACACGTGTCTTCTTATTTTTAATGATGAGTTTATATGCCGAGTATCACATCCCCCAATTAAAGCAATCGGGAGATATTGCTATTCAATGAAATGCAGGTCTACCCCCTTAACACCCTTTAGAACCTGAATATCCAAAAATCCTTTCTTAGCGGGCGTTTGCGGCCCTTGAGGAAGCTGGATACCAAATTTCATTCCAATCCGTTCGGTGGTTTCTGAGATTTCGTGATGAATGAATGAGTGAGTCAGTGAGTGGTATTTGAGCTTTGTATAGTAGATTAATGTTTGCCACGGTGGGTGAGTAGTTAACGTGTCGGTCTACTAACCCCAAGCTTGCAGGTTCGCTCCTGGCGATGGTAAGTGACTTTTGAAAGGCGGCAAAAATTTACGACACGCATGTCATACGATGTTGGAATGTCAAGGATCCCATTTGAATTCAGTAGGCCGTGTTTATAATGGCAAAATTACTCTCGGGATTTTCCGCCAACACAAAGTTCCTCATTTCTCTACTAGAAAGTGCTATAGTGTTCAAGGAGCTTAGATATCTAACCTCCTTGAGTTTCAGAGTGCTTCAAGGAACAACGAAATTCGACATGCAAGCTACCCTCTGGGTGTCAAATAGCAAAGCTTGCACCCGGCACCCGAGGCCATACGATATTATTATTATTATTATTATTATTATTATTATTATTATTACCTAATTTATGTATATACTGCTGTAGTCTACTGTGGATACAAAGATTAAACAGGTACTGTAGTTCCATGAAGAACTAAGTAGAAAAGCTATTTAGTAATCAATACGTTACATGGAAAATCATTTTTAATAGCCGGGCGAATTTTTAATGGAAAGGACCATAGGATATATGAAAATAGGCTACTTTCTAGTAGAGAAATGAGGAACTTTGTGTTGGCGGAAAATCCCGAAAGTAATTTTGCCATTATAAACACGGCCTACTGAATTCAAATGGGATCTTTGACATTCCAACATCGTATGATATGCGTGTCGTAAATTTTTGCCGCCTTTCAAAAGTCACTTACCATGGCCAGGAGCGAACCTGCAAGCTTGGGGTTAGTATACCGACACGTTAACTACTCACCCACCGTGGCAAACATTAATCTACTATACAAAGTTCAAATACCACTCACTGACTCACTCATTCATTCATCACGAAATCTCAGAAACCACCGAACGAATTGGAATGAAATTTGGTATCCAGCTTCCTCAAGGGCCGCAAACGCCCGCTAAGAAAGGATTTTTGGATATTCAGGTTCTAAAGGGTGTTAAGGGGGTAGACCTGCATTTCATTGAATAGCAATATCTCCCGATTGCTTTAATTGGGGGATGTGATACTCGGCATATAAACTCATCACCAACACCATTACAATAAGAAAGTATGTGCCAAAGACTCCTCCCGCGAAGAGTGATTAGATCACCAGAAAAATCATTTTAAAATATTTGAAATCTTTTAGCCACCATGGTGGTTTTGTGTTCTTAGGATTTTGAAAGTCACATATATGTACTTAGTTAATAGTCCACCATTAAAAAAAATCTGTTTGATTCCTCAAAGAGTTTCGGAGATATTGTGAACCGGTAAAATACTGTATATTGTATGGTCGCCATGCTGGATTGTTTCATATATAGGCTATAGAACTACATGCCCGAAGATGAATATTCTAATAATAGTTCATTATACCAACCGTCATCTCTATTGCTTGATTAGGACACGAAAAATAAAAACGTGATTATAAGATATTTGCACAGCCGCAATGTTATGTCCTCATTAAATTAGTGGTCAATATATTAAGGTTTGTGTGAACATATTACTTGCCAAGTTTCACTGCGCTCGATTGAGTAAGTAGTCGCGAGAAAAATCCATTTAAATATTAAAATTTCGCATCGCCGCCATGTTGGTTTTGTACTCATCAGGTTATTGAAAGTCCTATGGGTGAACTTATGTTAATAGTCTCTATCAACTTACAAATTTCAGTTTGATTGCTGTAATAGATTCGTAGATATTGAGAATCGTCAAAATATTTCAGATAGTCGCCATGTTGGATTGTTCTACATGTAGGCCGTAGAGTTATGTACCGATGAGGATTATTGCGTTGGTTTATTATTCGAACTTTCACTTCGATGGCATGATTATGACACAATAAATAAAAAAATCACTTTAAAATTTCGCACAGCCGCCATCTTGAGGTTAAGAAAACAATTGAATTAAATTAGATGCCAGTAGATTTAATCTTGTGTAATCATATATTGTATCCAGTTTCACTGCACTCGGATAGGCCTAATTATCGCGAGGAAATTCCATTTAAATATATTCACTTCGCCTAGGCGCCATGTTGGTGCTGTACTGTACAGGTTTTTGAAAATCACGTTGGTAAACGTATAGTAGTACCCTTCATCACCCACCTCTTCTCAGTTTCGCCTAACTAGGCTGTGTGTAGGCCGACCCCGTTCCAGCCTTCGGACCAGAATTAAATTTCTTGGCATAGCCAGGAATCGCACCCGGTCCTCCACCCGGAGCCAATAATGATATGAATATATAATATTTTTATTGTGAGATTTTAAAAATTCATAAATTCGTAAATTTATGGATGCTGCTGTTTTACTGTAAATTTAAGAATTCAGCCCATTGGCCAATCTGGTGGCAGAGGGCTTATCTGTCTCAAGTAAGACCTCGGCTGGAATATGCTGCAGGTGTGTGGGATCCATATCAATAATGCTTGATAAATGAGTTGAGAGGGGTGCTGAGGAAGGCTGCCAGGTATGTACTGGGGGACAACAGATGACAAGTAGTGTGAGTGAAGTGATTCAGAATTTGGGTAGGGAACATTTGGCTGATAGATGTCTAGGCTTAGAGCAAGATTGGGGAGTATGTTTTAGCTTGAAGGGAGATAATGCATGGGAAGATATTCTTGGGAGATTGGGAATGGTGATAGTAAATACAGGGGGCCGAATTGTTTATTCTTGTCAAGTTATTCTAAGCTATGGGATAATAACCGAGGCAAGTATTCTTTTGTGCGAAGAGGGCAAATAGAACGGAACTGTTTGCCCGATGACATTTTTATCCAACCGCCACCAAATGTCTGGGGATTTAAGAAGCCGGTGAGGCAGTCAACCAAACAAGAAATTGGGATTACATTTAGTGGGTAGCACTGAGTTTATGTGTGTTGAAGGGAAGGATTTGGAATAGTATTTTATCATTTAAAAATTTGTTTTATTATTTCTTTGTTGTTGTTTCATTTGAAGGGCTTGGATACCGTGGTCATTCAGCTCCGTGTACTTAGGCGTGTGGGTAATTTTGTCTGATGGCCTGAGTTATTGTGATGGCTGTATTATTGTGTGTATTTGTGATTCAGATGAGGATTGGGAAGGAGGCGGCCATGATCGAAACGTCCAGACATTCACTGGAGTAGAAGTGGGAAACGACGGAAAGCCATTTCCAAGATGGCTGCGATGGGAATAGAGCCCACCTCTTCTCAGTTTTGCCTCATGAGGCAAAGTGTACCCTGTTTCAGCCCTCAGACCTGAATTAAATTTCTTGGCAGAGTTAAGAATCGAACCCGGACCTCCGGGATGACATCTAAGGGTACTGTCCGCTACGCCATGAGGCGGTGGATATTATTTCTTTCTTTCTGCAGAAAATGTATGTTTCTCATTTTTTTGGTACATATTTTAAATGGTATTTTTATTGTGATTGTGCCATGAGGGACTGGGTCTCCATCTTCATAACTATCCATCTCAGTGGCGTAACTAGGATTTTCTTCTGGAGGGGGATGAGCGGATTCAAATCTGAACTAGGCAAATTGCGGTTTTGGCTTTGTGTTTGTTGTTGTCTACTACATTTTTTTTTTTTGCTTTAAGTTTTTTGTTTTTGTGCTTTTTACACTTTTACTCTTTTGTTTTCGAATGTTTTTGCTTTCTTCTTTTGCTCTTGTATTTGAATTTTGCTTATTGCTTTGTGTTTTTTGTTTTAGGTTTTGTGTTTGTTTTATGCATTTGCTTTATGATTTCTGTTTTCAGTTTTGTGTATGTTTTCTGCTTTTGTTTCTGAATTTTGCTGTTTGCTTTCTGTTTTCAGTTTTGTTCTTGTTTTCTGATTTTACTTTAGTTTTTGAATTTGCTTTTGTTTTTGAAGATTGCTTTTGGCTTTGTATTTTTTGTTTTAGTTTTTGTGTTTGTTTTATGCTTTTGCTTTTTGATTTCTGTTTTCAGTGTTGTGTTTGTTTTCTGGTTTTGCTTTTCTTTCTGAATTTTGCTTTTGTTATTAAATTTTTATTTTTTAAATTTTTGTTTTCAGTTTAGTGTTTGTTTTCTGCTTTTGCTCTCGTTTCTGAATTTTGCTTTTTGCTTTTTGTTCTCTGTTTTGTGTTTGTTTTCTGCTCTTGCTTTTGTTTTTTGAATTTTGCTTATGTTTTTGAATTTTGCTTATTGCTTTGTGTTTTTTGTTTTAGGTTTTGTGCTTGTTTTATGCTTTTGCTTTTTGATATCTGTTTTCGGTTTTGTTTATGATTTCTGCTTTTGCTCTTGTTTCTGAATTTTGCTTTTTGCTTTCTGATTTCTGTTTTCGGTTTTGTGTTTGTGTTCTGCTTTTGCTATTGATTCTGAAATTTTCTTTCTTGATTTCTGTTTTGGTCATATGCTTGCCTTTGCTTTTTGCTTTGTGTGGGGGATGAAATAAGACAATCAATGAAAGCAAACCTGCACGTTTTCATGTTGATCTCGATATCATTTGATACGTTTAATTTGCACTTCTCAAACGCTCACAAACGAAGAGTTTTGGTTGGCCTAGCACTAAATATTTTACACAAGTGAAGATAAATATAGAGAACCCTTGCAAAGAAGCATATGAGACTCAGTTTCGGGGGGTGTGTCAGTTCATATCGTAAGTTGTTGTCAAGGCGCTTCATTAACTTGCAGGGTAACATATAACAAAATAACATGCAGGAAAGAGTGAAGCCAGGGTTAAAACAAACGAATTTAATAAACAAATCACCATATTTACACTCAACAATTAACAAAATAAAACTCCCATCTGACTCCCACTTAATAAAAATGCCAAAAACTAGGCCAAAATCTCTGGAGAGATTAATTACATGGACCACGTGTCCCTAAAGAAAATAACAAAAGTGACTATGTATGCGCGTATGTCGTTCTACATGCATCACGATGTGTACAAACGAATGCGTGATTCGTCATCATCCAGAATAATCATTCAGATAACGAATCCACATTTCTTAGAGCTAGACCGACACGGGGGAACACAACTACAATACTTTAAAACTAAACCGACACTTCCTAGACCTAATATAAACAACACAAAAATTTCCGTGTGAAATTGGAATCAAATTGCCGTAGCAACATTTACTGCCTAAATACTTAGGACTTCTCACACAAATCAACACAAGTACATTAACACGTGACCAATAAGAAAATACACATATGACCGCCGTCAAATTTACAAGTACTCTACCACTACACCACACAGGTGTCACTAAAATTACATGAATCGAGTCATAAACAAAACAATAGGCTCACAGCCAACATTTACATTATTAATACAATATTTTACCCATACAACGTACAAGAAGCCGTTACACACATGGCGAACTCCCCAATTAATTATGGCTTAAAAAATAACCATCACAATGAACAGGTTTGCTACATGAAAGCTTACGGGGGCCAGTCGGACAATCAGGACTGCCTATCAAAATAAGTCACAGGCAAAACGGGCGATTTGTGGAACTCTGCATGTCTGTCAACCCACGTGTCAATAACCTCGACCTCCCAGGACATGGGGTCGAATCTCGAAGAAGTGTGCCCCAAAGCACAATAATACGTGTGCGTGTGTCAGAATATTATGGACAAGAAACAGCGGTCTCCCTAGAGCACCCTGTCTTTCCATCAAAAATACAACAACAACAAAAATATGAGGGCGGTAGGACCTCTACCCCCTCCTCACGTAGAATCAACACACACTTGACACAGTAACACACACAAGCACACGTATGGGTTTTGACAGACCCTGAAATAAAAAGACATAAATAATTCCACTCGCTGGCGCCACCGTTCTATGCCGGGACTAGTTAACCTGAAAACGACTCCAAAAAAATCTATAAAAATTAGAACGAAGGTGTTCTACAAATTACATTTTAAGTTGGTGCGCTTGGCAACCCTAATATGAATAATAACCTGTTCAGCAAATATCTTACAGTAATTATCTCCCTTCCCTATCACAAATATTAACGTTAATAAAGCACCATTTATCGAACGCAACGGGTTTCGCATTTGCATGGATAAAACTCACGTACGCACGGCGCGCACATTAAATATGACTCCCAAAGAAAAACAAATATACAACAAACACTTTGGCCACGCGCCAACGGACATTTAAAACATTTAGTGTCGGTGCAAGAAAAACTCTAAACAACAAGAAAAGAAACTGAACTATTTACAAAAGTTCCCCGGCCAAATCTAACTACATAATTGAAAATTCAATTGTTGTACATCACCGATCAGCTTGTAGAACTTATGACATCCTTCTCAGCCCATTTCCCTATGGACAGATTAACACTCCATGGTGGTCGTCTGCGTTGAATCGTTGAAGATCATCCCAACTCCAAACCACGTGTTGAGCATCTTGGTATCGACTCCTTGGCAGAAAAGTTCAATGTTAATTATTTGACCTAGCTATAATCGCTTGCAGGTTACTCAATTCGCCCACAAATTGTCCTAATGCGATTAATTGCGAAGACTTGCCCTAGATATCTCGCACACACGCACAATAAACACATGAAAAATACACTGAAATTTGTACATAAAATATACACGTCGAGACCACGTCACTGGCTCGATAATAAGTTTAAAATTTTGACTGCACAGGCAGTCGCTATCTTGCTCGGTATTTCCGTACTGTACTGTTGACCTTCGCTCTGGTGAGCGCTAATTAGGCTGTTACAAGACTTGCCCCTCAGAGCTGAAATAGTCGTCTTTAAGAAAATGTTACAAGTCACCACGCACACTGCGTGAAATATTTAGCTCACAAAATGAAATTGACTTCAGATAAAATGTACTAGAGCGTTAAAATTCGTTATTACGACTGATGTGAATTTAGCTCCTCAGAGCTCACAAATGAAATAACTTCAACTAATTCAGAGCGTTAAAATCGCTATACAACCGTGCGTGAAGTTAGCCTCTCAAGGCTCCAAAACGAATGACTTTGAATAATTTCGAGCGATAAAATATCGTTGCACAAACGGGCGTGAAGTTAGCCTCTCAAGGCTCCAAAACGAATGACTTTGAATAATTTCGAGCGTTAAAATATCGTTGCACAAACGGGCGTGAAGTTAGCCTCTCAAGGCTCCAAAACGAATGACTTAGAGTAGCGTCATGCCAAACTATTTATTAGAAACTGACAGGGGACGGAGGAGTGGGGTGGAATTGGATAAAAATTTCCAGAGTTTTTATCTCACAAATATGGGACTAGTGTCAATCTTCTCCAAATAAATCAAACGTCTCAATGCACTCGTGCGGAGATCAGTCCGATCGGCGGTTCTTTAGATAATCAATTCCGCGGGCTTTTTACTACTGACGCTGTCCATCGCGTGATCGAGGCTTGGTCTCTCGTGATTGGCTGATTCAATCGTAGGTTCGTTGCAAGTGACTCGTGATCATTCCTTTATGCTTCCAATTCTGGTGCAAGTAGTTGCTCAATTTGGCCTTGAACCCGGCTAAATCTGACCGTCCCCCAAGAATAGTTACCAGCTCTGCTCCTGTTGCAATCATTACGAAACGCTAGCCTGCCTTTTATCCATGTCCACTTCCTCAAGTACTGCCAGGGCTGCAGTAATAATAATAATAAATATGAATAATTATTTATCGTAGATCAATAAGGGTTCATTTATCCTCAGCAAGGTTTTGAAATTCGAAGCAATTGATTGATTTGGATTTCAAAAACAAAATCCACCGTAGTAACAACACATCTCTTTAATACCTCGCTCAGCTGCTCGTGTGTACACCCCTCTGACTCAATTAGTGTGCGCTCTTTCTCGCCGGAATGTCATTCATACTTCCTCACTAGGTCTCCCCCTTCTCCTCACGTGATTGCCACTCCTGTCGTCTCAGCTGCTTGTTGTTGACAAACAAAGTGCGTACTCTGGCGCTCCACGTATATTTGAGTGTATGCTCTCAAAATAAAATTTTTGCAATACAGATTTTGCACACATCATTTTTCCTAGTCATCAAATGGTTCCCTTCTGTAGTAAGGTTTTAAGTTGGCGCTATTAAAAACAGATTTTGCACCAGTGCTCACTTCTTCCAGCCTGTAGGCATTGTTACACAGATTCTTAACTACCCGGAACGGGCCAATAAATTTTGGACAGAATTTTGCGAAGACTTTGTTCTTAGGGTCGGATATCGGTGGTCTACGAACCAGCACTAACTCTTGTTCTTGTAACTCCCAGTGAAACTTCTTTCCTCGGTACCGTCTCAGCCTTCGGTCCGCTTGGTTCCTCATGTGCTCTCTCGTTCGCTGGATTCGCAACTCATGCGCTAATAGTGGATCCCTTGGGCATGGAATAATCTTGTCCCAAGTTCTTTCCGGCAACCTGTTGTGGTGTACAATCAGTGGGACTTGACCCGTCGACTCGTGCTTAGTGGAGTTCATGCACATCTCAATTTCCCCTACTTTGTCAACCCATTTATTATGATCGTTAGGAATCATTACTCTGTAGTACTTGGCAACACAGCGAATTGTTCTCTCGCTCGGATTTCCACAAGGATGACGAATGCTTGAAAATACGTGTTTTATTCCTAGGCTCTCCAAACCTTGCCTAAAAACATTACTCGTGAAATAGGTACCATGATCTGATAAAATGGATTCCGGCTTCCCAAGCATCGGAATTACTTTGTTCTGAATTCGACTGAGGACTTGTTTTGATGTCGTCTTCTGGACTGGACATAGCACGACCATCTTTGAAAATACATCGACACACACCAGAAGGTGTCGGCATCCACGCTTTCCTTTTACTAAAGGACCAAAGCAATCGAAAGCGAGCATCTCGCATGGTTTTTGAGGTAATAGTGGTCTTGGAGGTTGTTTCAGAATGAAATTGTTCGGTTTCGTGCGCTGGCATGCGTCACAAGTTCTAATTACTTCAACAATGGTGAATCTCATCTTAGGCCAAGTAAAGGTCTCCCCTATCGTAGCTTCAGTCTTATCCGTGCCGATATGTGCTAGGCTCTCGTGAACATGCCAAGTCAATCCTCTCTATAGTGATGCTGGAACTAGGATTCGCAGTTTAGTATGATGCTCATCCACGTACTTATGTAACAAGTTATTTAAGTAGTGAAATCTCGCTTCTTTAGCACGGGCTTCTCTGTACTCCGGTGAATCTGGTGGTAATTCCTTCCTATAGAACTTTATCATCATCATCATCATCCATGGGTCTGCTTCTTGCTCCTTCCGAATATCCTTCAATCTCGCCAAAAACTCACGAGCCTTAGGTGTCAATGTAATATTGTGAACTTCCGCTGTTACTTCGTTTCCGTCCTCAGGATTTCTACTCAAGGCATCTGGTATGACGTTCATCCTTCCAGGGCAATGCTCTATCGTGATGTCAAACTGCTGTATGTAGATGGACCAGCGCGTAACTCTCTCACTTGCCATTGTTGTCTTGAATAAAAATGTCAGTGCATGGTGGTCGGTTCTAACAATGATGGAATAACCATAGATCATCTTACGCCAGTGTTGAAGAGAATATAAAATTGCTAACAGCTCAAGTTCCGTCACGGTGTAGTTCCTCTCATGTTTCCTTAATTTACGGCTCGTAAATGCCAAATAGGATTTCTTCTTGGGTTCTTCAGCGTCCTCTTGGTACAGCATAGCACCGATTCCAATCAATGAAGCATCTGCTTGAATAATAAATCGCTTCTCATAATCCGGATATCCAAGTTTCACACAGTTTTCCAATAAATCCTTCGTTGCTTTAAAAGACCTGTCGCACTCCTCGTTCCACGACCATCGATTTGCCTTCTTCAACATCTCCTGCATAGGTGCTACTGTTTCTGTGTAACCAGGGCAATTTTCTTTGAAGAAGCCTGTCACTCCCAAAAACGCTCTCACATGTTTGACTTTAGTAGGTGTGGGAAATTTCTTAATAGCATCAATCTTGGCTGGATTCGGCCGCACGCCCTCAACATCAATTATATGCCCCAAATATAAAATCTCGCTCTGGCAAAAATGTGATTTCTTTAGGTTAATTTTGCTGTTCATGGTTCTCAAGTTGTCCAGAAGTTTATTTAAATTTATCAAGTGTTCTTCCATTGTTTCAGATGCAATTAATATGTCGTCAACATATCTCGTGGTGAAGCTCTTGACCTCCTCAGTCAGATTCCTATCTAGTGCTCTGATGAGTGCACATCCCGCAGTTTTCACACCGAAGGGCATTCGACACCAGATATAACTTTGATTATCGAATAAAAATCCCGTCAACAGTTGGGATTTTTCTTCAAGTTCAAGATGGTGGAAACTATTCGTCAAATCGACACTTGAGTATATCTTCTTCCCACGGAAGCCTTTCAAAACATCTTTGATCTGAGGTGCTTGGTCATGCTCAACTAGCAGTTTACTGTTCAAAACTCGCGCGTCTAGGCAGAGCCTAATTGATCCATTTGGCTTGGCCACAGCCAATATTGCGTTCAGGTAAGGGGTTGCCGCTTTCCTTATCATGCCAGAATCTAATAAATTAGTAATAATGTCCTTCTAAAAATTTCTCCACTGGTCTTAATTGTTTCTCAGGGCCGATGTGCTGGTCATTAAAGTAATCAGTTAATTGTCGTAGAAAGGCTTTGGGAGTGGTTCCTGAATGTTCCTTAAATTTATAGGGCTTGAAATCATTACCCCGAATGACTTGGATGACTTGAGCGGGTGCCAAGTTCGGTTGTGGTGTAGAAGTCTCTCCCCTGTATTGCTGGAATGCGTTACTCGTTAGTCTGGGACTTTGACCCCGGCTGGTATCCTCAGCCAACTTCAAGCCCGCAGGACTTCCAATACTCCCCTGCTTCTCCGGTATATTTTCAGCCGAAAATAATGTCGCATTCTCTAAATATCTAATCTCCTTTTTGATGATTAAATCTGAGTGTTCCTGTAATTTTGATTTTACATTTTCCTCCAATGCCTGCATCCGCTTTAAAACTGTCAGCCTGTCTTCCTTATTTGCGTGAGCCTGCTGGTCCCAATCTCGCCGGATCCTACTTTTCAAGCTGTTAATTTTCTCCTCGTTCCTTTCCTGATTTTTCTCTAGCTCTTCACGTATCTGTTCTTGTGTTTCTATTAACTGGCCTTCCAAATTATCCCGAGTCTTGACGAGCTGTTCTCCTACCTCTTCTCTTATGATCTCTTGTGTTTTTACTAGCTGTTCCCCTACTTCTTGTATTTGCTGTTGTGTCTTGCCTAATTGCTCCTCTAAGTTCTCCCGCAAGTGTATCCGTTCGGTTTCGGCCTTAACCTCGACTTTATCAATTTCTTTTATTAATTCTAGCACGTTGCTGTCTACCGAATTAATTTGTTGCTGCAATTTTTCTTGGGTTTTCTTCATTCCCGCGGTGTTATTGACACCTGCTGCCTCTATCTGCTTGAGTTTATCGGCCACCATCTCGTCAAATTGTACTAGTTTATTATCAAACTTCGCCTCCAACTTTTTAATTTCGCCTAACTGTTTGACGTTGTTCTCCGCAACATCGCCTGCCAGTTTCTCTACCTTTTTAACGCTCTGATTAATGTCATTAGTGATTTTTCCTAATTGTTCAGTTTGTGCCGTTTGTGTTACCGCCTGTTCAGACAATTTGTGATTTAGTTCATTTAATTGTTTGTCCGTGTCTAATTTCTGGACCCCTAATTGGACCGAAATACTACCGCTCATGTCATGTAATTGTTTTTCACAGTCTATCTTCTGCGCTTGTAACTGGACCGTAATGTCACTTAATTGTTCTTTTATCTGTTTATCCGTTTTTGCGGACATCTGTTCTAATTGTTTTTCACTATGCTCACGCTGAGCTCCTAATTGTTCTTTTAATTGTTTTTCCGTCTTCACGGACATCTGAACTAATTGTTCTTCCGTTTTCGCGGACATTAGGATCGACATATGTTCCAACAATCCCTTAATTTCATCAACAATCGCCATTTCACACACACAAATATATTCAGAGAAAACATGGTCATGCGCCAAGATTTCAGTCATATACACGCATACATGTCATACCATTTAAATATTACTGGCTCTAATTTAATGAAAATTTCAGTAACAAAATTTACTGAATAAAATTACACTTATTCCCAAACAACAAAATAACCCCTAGTGATCTGCTTTTAAATTCCTAACCAACAGAAATTATGACAACACCAATTAACCGAAGTCAATTAAATGTCAAATATAAGGCAACACCTTCCTGCTTTAACTGAGTTCAATAATAATGCAAATATTCTAATTTTAATGCCGGGCGCCAGAACAGGTTTATAACAAATACAATATCAAATTCTAACCTTGTTCAATATCTCTAACTTTAGGAACTCAGTGATTTTACTAATGCACATGGCGGTACAACATCGCCTCAATTTACTGAATTTACATGTCTGCTTGACCTGGCATCATTTCTCAACGAAATAAATATGAGATCAGCGAAGCAACAACAACAACAATCCCCACTTGGGCAGCCATTTTTGTTTTATGAACCCTTGCAAAGAAGCATATGAGACTCAGTTTCGGGGGGTGTAACGGTTCATATCGTAAGTTGTTGTCAAGGCGCTTCATTAACTTGCATGGTAACATATAACAAAATAACATGCAGGAAAGAGTGAATCCAGGGTTAAAACAAACGAATTTAATAAACAAATCACCATATTTACACTCAACAATTAACAAAATAAAACTCCCATCTGACTCCCACTTAATAAAAATGCCAAAAATTAGGCCAAAATCTCTGGAGAGATTAATTACATGGACCAAGTGTCCCTAAAGAAAATAACAAAAGTGACTATGTATGCTCGTATGTCGTTCTACATGCATCACGATGTGTACAAACGAATGCGTGATTCGTCATCATCCAGAATAATCATTCAGATAACGAATCCACATTTCTTAGACCTAGACCGACACGGGGGAACACAACTACAATACTTAAAAACTAAACCGACACTTCCTAGACCTAATATAAACAACACAAAAATTTCCGTGTGAAATTGGAATCAAATTGCCGTAGCAACATTTACTGCCTAAAAACTTAGGACTTCTCACACAAATCAACACAAGTACATTAACACGTGACCAATAAGAAAATACACATATGGCCGCCGTCAAATTTACAAGTACTCTACCACTACACCACACAGGTGTCACTAAAATTACATGAATCGAGTCATAAACAAAACAATAGGCTCACAGCCAACATTTACATTATTAATACAATATTTTACCCATACAACGTACAAGAAGCCGTTACACACATGGCGAACTCCCCAATTAATTATGGCTTACAAAATAACCATCACAATGAACAAGTTTGCTACATGAAAGCTTACGGGGGCCAGTCGGACAATCAGGACTGCCTATCAAAATAAGTCACAGGCAAAACGGGCGATTTGTGGAACTCTGCATGTCTGTCAACCCACGTGTCAATAACCTTGACCTCCCAGGACATGGGGTCGAATCTCGAAGAAGTGTGCCAAAAACCACAATAATACGTGTGCGTGTGTCAGAATATTATGGACAAGAAACAGCGGTCTCCCTAGAGCACCCTGTCTTTCCATCAAAAATACAACAACAACAAAAATATGAGGGCGGTAGGACCTCTACCCCTCCTCACGTAGAATCAACACACACTTGACACAGTAACACACACAAGCACACGTATGGGTTTTGACAGACCCTGAAATAAAAAGACATAAATAATTCCACTCGCTGGCGCCACCGTTTTATGCCGGGACTAGTTAACCTGAAAAGGACTCCAAAAAATCTATAAAAATTAGAACGAAGGTGTTCTACAAATTACATTTTAAGTTGGTGCGCTTGGCAACCCTAATATGAATAATAACCTGTTCAGCAAATATCTTACAGTAATTATCTCCCTTCCCTATCACAAATATTAACGTTAATAAAGCACCATTTATCGAACGCAACGGGTTTCGCATTTGCATGGATAAAACTCACGTACGCACGGCGCGCACATTAAATATGACTCCCAAAGAAAAACAAATATACAACAAACACTTTGGCCACGCGCCAACGGACATTTAAAACATTTAGTGTCGGTGCAAGAAAAACTCTAAACAACAAGAAAAGAAACTGAACTATTTACAAAAGTTCCCCGGCCAAATCTAACTACATAATTGAAAATTCAATTGTTGTACATCACCGATCAGCTTGTAGAACTTATGACATCCTTCTCAGCCCATTTCCCTATGGACAGATTAACACTCCATGGTGGTCGTCTGCGTTGAATCGTTGAAGATCATCCCAACTCCAAACCACGTGTTGAGCATCTTGGTATCGACTCCTTGGCAGAAAAGTTCAATGTTAATTATTTGACCTAGCTATAATCGCTTGCAGGTTACTCAATTCGCCCACAAATTGTCCTAATGCGATTAATTGCGAAGACTTGCCTAGATATCTCGCACACACGCACAATAAACACATGAAAAATACACTGAAATTTGTACATAAAATATACACGTCGAGACCACGTCACTGGCTCGATAATAAGTTTAAAATCTTGACTGCACAGGCAGTCGCTATCTTGCTCGGTATTTCCGTACTGTACTGTTGACCTTCGCTCTGGTGAGCGCTAATTAGGCTGTTACAAGACTTGCCCCTCAGAGCTGAAATAGTCGTCTTTAAGAAAATGTTACAAGTCACCACGCACACTGCGTGAAATATTTAGCTCACAAAATGAAATTGACTTCAGATAAAATGTACTAGAGCGTTAAAATTCGTTATTACGACTGATGTGAATTTAGCTCCTCAGAGCTCACAAATGAAATAACTTCAACTAATTCAGAGCGTTAAAATCGCTATACAAACGGGCGTGAAGTTAGCCTCTCAAGGCTTCAAAACGAATGACTTTGAATAATTTCGAGCGTTAAAATATCGTTGCACAAACGGGCGTGAAGTTAGCCTCTCAAGGCTCCAAAACGAATGACTTTGAATAATTTCGAGCGTTAAAATATCGTTGCACAAACGGGCGTGAAGTTAGCCTCTCAAGGCTCCAAAACGAATGACTTAGCGTAGCATCATGCCAAACTATTTATTAGAAACTGACAGGGGACGGAGGAGTGGGGTGGAATTGGATAAAAATTTCCAGAGTTTTTATCTCACAAATATGGGACTAGTGTCAATCTTCTCCAAATAAATCAAACGTCTCAATGCACTCGTGCGGAGATCAGTCCGATCGGCGGTTCTTTAGATAATGAATTCCGCGGGCTTTTTACTACTGACGCTGTCCATCGCGTGATCACGGCTTGGTCTCTCGTGATTGGCTGATTCAATCGTAGGTTCGTTGCAAGTGACTCGTGATCATTCCTTTACGCTTCCAATTCTGGTGCAAGTAATTGCTCAATTTGGCCTTGAACCCGGCTAAATCTGACCGTCCCCCAAGAATAGCTACCAGCTCTGCTCCTGTTGCAATCATTAAGAAACGCTAGCCTGCCTTTTATCCATGTCCACTTCCTCAAGTACTGCCTGGGCTGCAGTAATAATAATAATAAATATGAATACTTATTTATCGTAGATCAATAAAGGTTCAATAGTCTACTCAAGTCGTTTGTCAACAATCCGAATATTGGTCTTTTTCAAAATAAAAATTTCATCAAATATATTTTTTTTTAATTATTTTGCTCTGAGTGAGGTTTGATCCCCCTAATTACTCCCTGTAGTTATGCCACTCATCCATCTATTTATTTATTTGGGCTATATATCCACCAATTGCTTAATTTCAAACTATGGACCAAATAGTTGCGTGGCGCAGCGGTCACGTTCTCGCCTGCTGTTCCCAAGGTTGTAGGATCGAATCCTGACGCAATCAGTTAGCTTTTGAGGTTACGCACGTTCCTGGTAAGACAAAGGCGTAAAACACGGGGAGGCCAGGGGTGTCATCGCCTCCCTCAAGTTTTATGTGCAAGACAAAATGTTTAAGTATCCTTAAAAAATATAAGTGTTGTAAGATAACCTGAAACTCTTCTATAAATGATTTAATACTAGGTTAGGCAGAATATCGGAAAAGCCATCTTCCCTTGCTTAGTCGTAATTTCTTTATTCTATCAAGCAGTCAATTTTCCCCCTCTCCCGTTTACCGCTGAGCCAACAATTTAGCCGAGACGCGATGAGATTTGTCCCCTTACCACGACAACTCGAAAAGGTGAATTTTCGAACTATTATTTCTGAGCGCTGGTTTATAACTGAGGTAAGTAAGTATTCGGGTCTTTGGCTAGACGTTGACAAAAATGTTTTGTGTTTGTATTCATATTCCGATTGTATTTTGTATTTTAATCAGAAATAATGAATAAAATCATCTTTTTAGCCTATTTTCAATTTTGAAAAAAAATAGGCTGATGAGATCACCTTTTGTCCGTGTGTGTGTGCGTGTGCGTGTGTGTGTGTCAGGTGTGTGTGTGTGTCCCTAATAACTTTTGAACGGCTGGAGCGATTTCAATGAAACTCGGTAAGTTCATAGCACTATTCCAGACGACCCAGTCCGTGCCCTTCAAATTTTGTTACATCTTACTAATCCAACATGGCGGCTGTGCGAAATATTTCACCAGCATTCAATATCTCCGAAACTATTCCCGATATCATCCTGGATTTTTTTACGTTGATAAGGGGAATTACTAGAAGTTCACCTATGAAACTTTTGAAAAACTGGTAACTACAAATCCAACATGGCGGCCACGCGAATTTGCGACTTTTAGATAGACGTTTCTCGCGATTTAACCAATCAAACGCAATAAAACTTGGTACAGTATACGTTTATACACATTGTAATGCACCGACATCTAACTTCGTTCAATTTTTTACATAACCACTAGATGGCGGATGTGCGAAATATTTCACCGGCATTCTATATCTCTGAAACTATTAGCGGTATCACCCTGAAATTTTGTACAGAGATAAAGGGCACTACTGGAATTTCATCTATATGACTTTCAAAAACCGGTTAACTACAAAACGAACATGGCGGCCAAGCGAATTTGAAAATTTTAAATAGACCTTTCTCGCGATTTAATGTTCCAAACGCATTGAAGTCTGGCACAGGAAATGTTTATACACATTGTAATGCACTGGTATGTAATTTAGTTCAATTGATTACATAACTTCAAGATGGCGGCTGTGCGAATTTTAAAATTAAGTTCTTTTTCTTGTGTCGTAATCATGCGATCGAAGTGAAAGTTTGAATAATGAACCTACGCAATAATTTTCCTTTAATGGTACATGACTCTATGGTCTATACATTTAACAATCCAAGATGGCGACCATCTAATATATTTAGACGGCTCTGAATATCTACGAATCTATTATAGCAATCAAACTGATTTTTTATGTTCATAGTGGCTATGAACTTAAGTTCACCTATAGGACTTTAAATAACTTGGTGATCACAAATCCAACATGGCGGCGACGCGAAGTATAATTATTCACATGGACGTTTCTCGCTATTTAACCATCCGAGTGCAGTGAAACTTGGTACAGTAAATCCTTTTACGAATGTTAATCCACTGGCATCTAATTTATTTCAATTGTTTCCATAACCACAAGATGGCAGCTGTGCGAAATTTTAAAATCTCCTTGTTACTTCTTGTGTCCTAATCATGGGATTGAAGTTTGAATGCTACACGTACACCATAATCTTCATGAAACAGTACATAACTCTAGGACCTACATATATAAAATCCAACATGGCTACCACCCGAAATATTTAGTCGGTTCTTAATATCTACGATTCTATTACAGCAATCAAACTGAAATTTTGTATGTTGATAGTGGCAATTATCATAAGTAGGATTTATGAAAATAGGCTGTATAGTTCTTCACGGAACTACTTGTTTAATATAGCGTTAGGCCGACATTACCATGCTATTTCAAGTTTTAAAACCTTAAACTTATCAAGAAGTTCCGTGACGAGCTAAAGAGCCTACTTTTCTTAAAATTTAAGATTTATGCCAATTATTAATCTACCTAGGTATTTAAACCTATCTAGAATAATGACGGAAATAAGTTGGTGGTATAGAAATTTCTAATTAGTTCGAGATATACCTGGTATAATGTAGCCTAATAGAGCACAACATTTGGCAGCCCTTGTGACTGAATATATTCTTAGTTCCATCTCTTAAGGTACAGAATACAAAATTTGCTTGAAGTCCAATTGATAACATGGACGTTACATGCAGTTAGACATTGGATCTATCAGCGCGAGTAAAATCATGTTGGCAACAATGTCATGCATGTGCTGGTCAGAAACAATCTGAAATATTATGATCTCTTGATGTGCCAATTTTCGATGAAATCTATTTTTTAGTATTGAACCCATGTACCATTGGTTCAAGGGGTCGAATCCATGATTTATTGGTGAAAGAAAAGAAGAAAGATACAGTCTTCAGTGGAACATAGAATGATTTTATGCAAGAGGACTGGTTTAATGTTGTGCAATAATAAGAGCCCAGGTGGCTCCAGGAAATGATATCACGCGTGACGCACCGATAAGGAGCGATCATGGCTATAATTAGAACGAGAGGAACTTTCCGTTCGGAGTGAGCGAGAGAAGGTTTCGGAAATTGGTCTTACGCTGCAGTAAAATGGCATCCTCGCAGTTGTGCAAGAAGAAGAATAATTAGATTTAAGCCATTTGCGAGCATATAATTAACAAAAGAAATTCATCATTGTGAATCATTTTGGAATAGAGATTTTTGTGTGGGAAAAGATGTTATAACAATTGCCTAGGAAAAAAGTGCAAATGCGGCATTACGTAATTAAAAGTTCCCCGTGACCCGAGGAGGTGGGGATTAAAAATCAACTGTAACACCCACGTATCTGAAGACCAAATTTTATTTAATATCTCGGAATTGTACGATCGATTTTCATGTGCAAAGATTCAGTTTACGTTTAGAAAACGAGCTTTCCAGAGATATAATTTTCAATAGTGTGCGACTATTGCTTCAAAAGTTAGTTATGAAAAAGACGAGGATTTTATCCTTTTTTAGCCAAGAAGTATAAAAGTCCAGGCAGAGCCAGACCAATCATGCAGTATCAGTCAGCCCATGGGGGCGTGACGTTGGAGCATCGTATATGCAGTTTAGAACAGACCTCGTGAAGAGGTGCTGCATCACATCGTATATGCAGTCTACGAGCACTCCGTGAGCGGAGGTGCTGCATCACATCGTGCAGTTTCCGACAGCCCGAGGGCGTCGCTGTATCGACAACCAACCAGTTCCGTGAGCGCCGAGACGCTGCACGAGGAAGCATCAAGTATCATCATAGTATCGCCGTGTGAAGACTTAGGAAAATCATAGTACAGGATTTAGTTCTGCAAGCGTCAGTCTTTATAGTGAAAAGTTCCGTATTACAGTCAAAGTTAGGCTGCGAACTTAAAGAACAGGCGATAGGTCTTCAAATAACAGTTCAGTTAAACGACCGAAAGTATCGTAACGTTGTGAAGTACCATAATAGTGAAACAAACATTAGCAAAGTTAAGGAACCCGATCAGGGTCGGACGAAATAAATAACGCCTAGTGTATCGATAAGATAGGGACTAAAGCGAAGAAAATAAGAAGGGAAATTTTAATCTAAGACATTGTCTAACAGGAGACAAACGAACAGTAAAAGCATTAAGCTACGAAACTAAGGAATAGCAGTAAATGCTAGAGAATCATAGGTCACCGATAAAGTATTCATGGTGCCGTAAACAAGATAGACTTTAGACAAATTAAATAGTGTCTAGAAAGAAACGACTTCGAGCTAGTAAAAATAGAAGCCGAATAGTCAGGAAACCAGATTTGAAGAATAGCCGTTCTAGGGAGGGGTAGATTGATCGAGACTTTCAACTTCTTGCCAGATAGGGATCCGACATCTATGAGTTTCACCCTTGGAAACGGGAAGAGAAAAATCACGTGTGTAAGGCAAAATCAAATCCTCAGTGATTAAAAGCTGTGTATTGTAAATATTGAAAATTTGTGTTAGTGTAATAATTTTTAGTGAATTTATTTGTGTAGGATAAAAGAATACAGAATTGTATTCAAAATGTTACCAGTGTATAAGGTAAATAATGTGTGTGTGTATCAAGAAATGTCTTTGTGTGAAATGGGATTAATCAAGATGGCTTAAACATATTAAGTGGGCGAAAATGAAACATCGCTGGAAAATACGGTCGGTGGCCGTGACCTCATGTGAGTAACCATTTCATTATGTTATGTGTTGGGGAATATTTGTGTACAATCCACCTGAGAACGAAAGAATAGGGATATTTTTGAATAACAAATAACAGAATAATAGCGCGATCTGAACGATAAAAATTGAAAAGTATAAGATAATTCTGTGAAATGGATAAATCCCTTAGGGAAAAGGTATGAAATAAAATATCAGTGTAGTTGATAAATGATTTAATTATATGAAAGCAAGCGTAATAATAATAACAATGATATAAATGAATAAAGATTATGATGAATTATATGAAAGTAGTAGCTTTTGAGCTCCTTTAAAGGAATAAATACATGTTGTGAACACATGTTCTTAAAATAAAGCGATTATTGCACGGGAGAGGATTAATATAAAATTGAAATGTAGATCAAATGTGTATTGTTGAATCTATAAGTTCTTTGAAGGCAATTTGGCAATAAAGGATACGCGTAATGTAGCGCATTGAAGTAAATTTGTCACGCTAGGAATGCGTTGAACCTAAATATACTTGGTAAATTAATTATGAGGGGCAGTTGGTCGTGGTAATTGAGCTATAGTAAGTCCTCCAAATAGTGATGTGATCACGAGGCCGTTGTGTGTGTTGTATTATAAAAGGGAGCGAAATAATTGTATTATGAGCGCGAGTGTAAGGCAAAGGCCTGCTATAAGTCGCTAATGTATAAGTCCTCCAGTATGGGATATGGTTCCCGAGGCAGTTGAAAGAAACGAACCCAGATTCGTTTATGTGAAGCCCCTAAGTAGTTGTTGTTGTATTGAATTATTCTTACCCACCAATGAGGATACTTCACAATTAATAAATGCCAAGGTAAAAAGAATGGGTCTAGTGAACCTAAATATGTTGTTAAAATAAGTAGAATGAAGCTTTGTTTGTTCAAAGAACTGCATTTAAGAAAAAGCTGTATGAAAGCGGAGGGTAGCTCGCCTCTTGCGAGTCTGACCGTAATGTTCCTGCTCCCCAACAATAAATCACGGTAAGTGGCCAGGCCAGACCCCTCGCCATTGATGTTGTGGTAGGTTTGAATAGCCGTCTGTTTTGAAGTTATAATACACAGAGTGTTTAGAGTTGGTTTTAACGACCCGGGCTTCGAACCGAGGTTCTTGTAGATGAAGATTACCGCTTGCAAGTTCAGATCGTTGCTTTCTTATGAGATAATGGTCTTCTAAGACAGATAATGATAAATCCCTAATGTGTTGTTATATAATGTAGGAATGCACGAGTTTAGTGAAGACAATTAGATTCCGGGAGTGATCTTAATTTTTGACATGTTCAAGTAGTCTTCTATAACTCGGGAGTACGGAAATGTTTTCCCAATCACTGTAGTGAATTGTTGATTTGAGAGAGGTGGTAACCCATGAACGTGTGAAAGCCCAAAGTTTAAGTAAACAAGTAAAAAGACTTTAATAAGAATTATATATTGCTTTAATTATAAAATACTCATATAATAGATAGTGATGTGTTGTAAAAAAACAAGATGTTCAGTAAAGAACATATAGCCTACTTTCTCCTAAAAGCATGGATATTGTTATAACTCTTTGTCCTTTTCAAGGAGTATGATTGAATGTTGGTTGTAGGAGCTTGTTGAAATACAACGTGCTATAGGGATATTAAACATGAATATGAGGTGCCCTTTGCTAGTGCTACCTCTGTACCAAATTTCGTTCAATTCGGTTTCACCGTGTTTGAATTGATAGGGGGAATCGATTTGCACACATACTTGGCCACCATCTGCAAACTATTGGGCTGATGTTCTTGCAGTTTGGTCAGAATATGTTTCCCACATAAAGATATGGTGTTGCAAAATTAGGTAGAGACTAGATTATTAGGTTGGTCGTAATTACATTTTAGCTTTTAACATTTGGGTGGCCGCGATTACGTTTCCATCAAGATAGCGGTGATATAAAACATGACACTGAGGTGCCCTTTGCTAGTGCTACCTCTATACCAAATTTCGTTCCATTTGGTTTCAGCGTGTTTGAATTAATAGGGGGAATCGATTCTGACACAAAGATGGCCGCCATCCGCAAACAATTAGGCGAATGACCTATTAGATTGGTCAAAGGATGCTCCCTCCATAAAGGTATGTAGTTGCAAAATTTGGTAGAGATCGGATGATTAGGTTAATCGTAATTTGATTTAAGCTTTGAACATTCGTGTGGCCGCCATTACGTTTCAGTCAAGATGGCGGCGATATAAAACATGACACTGAGGTGCCCTTTGCTAGTACTACCTCTGTACCAAATGTCGTTCCATTCGGTTCCACCGTGTTCGAATTAATAGGGGGAATCAATTTTGACATAAAGATGGCCTCCATCCGCAAACTATTAGGTGAATGACCTATTAGATTGGTCAAAGGATGCTCCCTCCATAAAGGTATGTAGTTGCAAAATTTGGTAGAGATCGGATGATAAGGTTAATCGTAATTTGATTTAAGCTTTGAACATTCGTGTGGCCGCCATTACGTTTCAGTCAAGATGGCGGCGATATAAAACATGATACTGAGGTGCCCTTTGCTAGTGCTACCTCTGTACCAAATTTCGTTCCATTCGGTTCCACCGTGTTCGAATTAATAGGGGAATCAATTTTGACATAAAGATGGCCGCCATCCGCAAACTATCAGGTGAATGACCTATTAGATTGGTCAAAGGATGCTCCCTCCATAAAGGTATGTAGTTGCAAAATTTGGTAGAGATCGGATGATTAGGTTAATCGTAATTTGATTTAAGCTTTGAACATTTGTGTGGCCGCCATTACGTTTCCGTCAAGATGGCGGCGATATAAAATATGACACTGAGGTGCCTTTTGTTAGTACTACCTCCGTACCAAATTTCGTTCCATTCGGTTGCACCGTGTTGGAATTAATAGGGGGAATCGATTTTCACACAAAGATGGCCGCCATCCGCAAACTATTACGCTGATGACCTATTGGTTTGGTCAAAGGATGCTCCCCCCATAAAGGTATGATGTTGCAAAATTTGGTAGAGATCGGATGATTAGGTTAATCGTAATTTGATTTAAGCTTTGAACATTTGTGTGGCCGCCATTACGTTTCCGTCAAGATGGCGGCGATATAAAACATGACACTGAGGTGCCTTTTGTTAGTACTACCTCTGTACCAAATTTCGTTCCATTCGGTTGCACCGTGTTCGAATTAATAGGGGGAATCGATTGTCACACAAAGATGGCCGCCATCCGCAAAATATTAGGCTAATGACCTATTAATTTGGTCAAAGGATGCTCCCTCCATAATGGTATGTTGATGCAAAATTTGGTAGAGATCGGATGATTAGGTTAATCGTAATTTGATTTAAGCTTTGAACATTTGTGTGGCCGCCATTACGTTTCCGTTAAGATGGTGGCGATATAAAACATGACACTGAGGTGTCCTTTGCTAGTGCTACCTTTGTACCAAATTTCGTTCAATTCGCATTCACCGTGTTCGAATTGATAGGGGGGGACAGACATTCAGAGTACACACACTCACACACACACACACACACACAGACACACACACACACAGACTCACACACACACATACACACACACAGACAGACACACTTTTTTTCGCCCTGTGTTGATCTCATAAGTCTACTTTCATTTTTTGCAAAAATCGAAAGTAGGCTAAAAAGGATAACACAGTTTATATTGAAAGGTATCGAGCCTATTGGAGCTCTTGATTGTATTGAAGTTTAAAGTGAAAAGAAATATTAGTTTGTTGGTTTATGAAAACTATTTATTATGATTTAACCTTTGTGTTATTATGTATTCCTTGTTCACTCTGAACAAGTTAGAATTGGGTCAGTATTTTATTTGTTTAATTTGTTGTAGCGCCATATATTTGGTTAATTAAATGTTTTATAGTAGAAGTTGATTTTGTTTGTTTATTTTGGAAGTGTATCCTCTATTTAATCCAAAATGTGTAAGTCACAGAGTGGGAGAACATACCATAACCCCAAAAATCCCGATTTGAGCATTGCTGGCATACTGTGACTTGCATATTTCATGCTGAAAAGGGCACAGTATAGAAGTTACACGTATTTTAAAATTGTACCTATCAGCAGGCATAGAATCATGTTGGTAGCACTGTCTTATAATAGTTACTCCAAATCAATCTAGAATGTCAGGTACTATACGTATGCAAAGTTTAGAGCTGTTGGCTTGCATACTTTCTGATATATTGGTATTAGGGAATAAATAAATAAATATAGACAGCATTTATTAACAGCTGGCAGCCTTAGTTAATCTTAACAATACGCATAGCCATATATGTTATGGTACACATAGTACATAAGAAATTTGGTTGAAATCCAACTGATAGTATAGAAGTTACGTTTATTTAAAAATTGGTCCTATCAGCAGGCTTAGAATCATGTTGGTATCACTGACGTACATTAGTTACTCTAAATTAATCTAGAATGCCAGGTACTATACGAGTGCATAGTTAACAAGTAGTTCCATGAAGAACTATACAGCCTATTTTCATATATCCTGCTCATGTTAATTGCCTCTATCAACATACAAAATTTCAGTTTAATTGCTGTAACAGATTCGTAGATATTGAGAACCGTCCAAATATTTCAGATGGTCGCCAGGTTGGATTTTTATTTTTGTACTATTACATTAAGATTATTGTGTACGTGTGGTATTCAAACTTCAATCGCATGATTAGAACACAAGAAGTAAAAACGAGATTTTAAAATTACGCACAGCAGCCATCTTGTGATTATGCAACAATTGAAATAAATTAGATGCCAGTGGATCAACATTTGTATAAGCATTTAACGTGCAACGTTTCACGGCACTCGGATAGTTAATTCGCGAGAAACGTCCATTTAAATATTTATACTTCTCGTCGCCGCCATGTTGGATTTGTGCTCACCAGGTTACTCAAAGTCCTATAGGTGAACATATGTTCATAGTCTCTATGAACATAAAAGAATCTGTTTGGTTGCTGTAAAAGATTCATAGATATTGAGAACCGTCTAAATATTTCGGAAGCTCGCCATTTAGGATTGTTATATGTATAGGCCATAGAGATATGTACCATTCAAGGACAATTATTGCCTAGGTTCATTATTCAAACTTTCACTTCGATCGCATGATTACGACACAAGAAATAAAAACATAATTTTAAAATTTCGCACAGCCGCCATCTTGAGGTTATGTAAGCAATTGAATTAAATTAGATGGCAGTGCATTACAATCTGCAAAATCATTTACTGTACCACATTTCACTGCGCTCAGAGAGTTAAATCACGAGAAAAGTCAATTAAAATATTTCAAATTCGCTTGGTCGCCATGTTCGTTTTGTACTTTACAGGTTTATGAAATATACATAGGTAAACTTGTATCAGTACCCTTTATCACCGTACAAAATTGCAGGGTGATATCTGTAATAGTTTCGGAGATATAGAGTGTCAGTGAAATATTTCGCACAGCCGCCATTTTGAGGTTATGTAAACAATTGAACTAAATTAGACTCCAGTGCTTTACAATGTGTATAAACAATTACTGTACCCAGTTTCATTACGTTTGGGTAGTTAAATCGCGAGAAAAGTCTATTTAAAACTCTCAACTTCGCTTGGCCCGCCATGTTGGTTTTGTAGTCACCAGGTTTTTGAAAGTCTCATAGGTGAACTTCTAGTAGTGCCCTTTATCACCGTACACAATTTCAGGGTGATATCGGTAATAGTTCCGGAGATATTGAATGCTAGTGAAATATTTCGCACAGCCGCCATGTTGGATTGGTGAGACGTAACAAAATTTGAAGGGCACGGTCGAGGTCGCCGGGAATAGCGCCATGAACTTACCGAGTTTCATTGAAATCGCTCCAGCCGTTTAGATTTTATTAGGGGACACACACACACACCTCAAACACACACACACACACGCACACACACACGGACAAAAGGTGATCTCATAAGCCTATTTTTTCAAAATTGAAAATAGGCTAAAAACTGACGGCTTGCTTACTTTCTGATATAGAAGGGTGCTAAGGAAGGCTGCCAGGTATGAACTGGGGACAACACATGAACAAGTAGAGTGAGTGAAGTAAAGATCCCTTTCGTGGTAAAATTCCGGCAACCCGGCGTCTCTAAAAGCTGCTGGAGTTAAAAGGGACGTAAAACCAACAACACAAGAACGTGGACCCTCCCCCTTTCGGAGTACCCAGAGCCCACCACCTGACCAATTTATTCCATTGTAACACAAAGAAAGAAATGGCAACATGTGCTGCAGTTACGTCCTCATTAGTTTCTGCACGAGAAGTATCCTGGTGGCTATGACGCAGAATGCTTAATTTGCTGATTGAATTATGGCCTTTCATAATATAAATTACATCACTCGGAAATCCTCTTAATTGCAGAGTAAAACGAACGCACAAGAGGAAGATTATTTCGGTTAAACGCCTCGCATCTAATGTAATTTAACGCAGCCATGTAAGCTAATGAATTGATTAATTTATTAAAAACATGAACAAGAAACACACTCACACACAAATGATTAACTCGATAAACAAAAGAATAGCAGCAAGAAGCGGGGTGGCAACAACAGCAGCCGTGGAAGAAAACAAACAAGTGATCTTTTATAGCCGTGGGAGCGAGAGAGATGGGAGAGGCTACAATTTATGGTCCTAAATATTAAACTAACAAGAGGGGAATGCGTAAATCATTGACGAGACACCTGAATTAGAGAGAGCAATGAGGTGGGGCAGAGACGAACAAAGGAGATATGGCACTGCATTGCCGTGAGTTCGATTCCCGCACACGATCAACTGGTTTATTTAAGCCCAGTATGTTTCTATTATTTAGAAACCATAGTATCATATAAAACACGTTCACTGCGTATAAGTAGAGCATGCCATCCACCAAATTAGGCGGCTTCGGTGGCGTACTTGGTAGCATGCTGAGCTTCCATGCCCAAGATAGCGGGTTCAAAACCGGCCGAAGTCGTCGAATTTCTTAAGAACGTTAAACATCTCTCAGTATGCCTTCTTTCGGAGGGGAAGTAAAGCCGGCGGTCCCATGTCATAGATTTATGGCATGTTAAAGAACCTTCCACTAATTACACCTGTGTGAAGCTAAATTATATATAGGTTGAACATTTGACTTACGTTCTTAGGTTCCTATATTCGTCATCAAGAGCCGATTGCGGTGGCATCTGGTAACTAAGTTCTGAACTAGTTGGTCGTTGACGGTGGTGTTTGGCGGCAAAAGTAGGAACTACTTGAAAAAATTCATGTCTGCAGTCCTTACTTCAATTAAAACAGATACACACACTAATACAGTCATCACAATTAACACCGGTTATCAGTCAGATTCTACACACACCCAAAGTACACGGGGCAACATGACCGCGTTATCGCAGCCCCTAAACTGAGCAACTAACCAACCACCAAATTAGCGAGATATTTTCGTATAACTCTTTAAAAGTCGTAATAATTGGAGTTTTCGACTTCTGTAAGACGAGTTCTACCAAGTTTTTCCTACTTATCCTTCTCGCGCGCCTGGTGCGTGACCCACATGGTGGTTGAAATCGAGAGGTTAATTAAGTTAATTAAACGTGATGGAGTGTGAAAATCATTTCTGGCATCCTTGGTTTTATTGAATTTGAATAATTAACATATTAAGGAGCGCAAATATTGCCTAAAAGTGTGAAGTTCTCGGTGGTAATTTGATGACGTATCATCATCATCATCATCTTGCACAGTTTCCAGCCACTGGCCGGGTCTGTTTGGAACACAAGCCTCTCCAACGTATTCTGTCTTCCCACCATCTCTCAGCCTCCACCCTTGTCCAGTCTTCTCCTCTCTTCTTCACGCTTTCTTCCACTCCCTTCAGCCACCTGTCTCTCGGTCTTCCTCTCGGTCACTTTCCTTCCCACTTGGTCTCGTGTACCCTCCTGGGTATCCTCTTCTCCTCCATTCGTTTTACATGTCCATACCATCTAAGTCTAGATTTCTCTATACCATCCTGTAATGGTTCCTCCTTCATTAATTCTCTGGTCCTCACATTTTTTATTATGTCCATCTTTGTAGCTCCAATACTGCTTCTCAAGAACCTCATCTCACTGGCCTGTATTTTGCTCTTCTCCCTTCCTTTCATAACCCAGGGCTCCGAGGCATACGTCAGGATAGGGACATAGTACGTCCGATATGATCTTTTTGCTGTTCCGAGGGACATCCTTGATCCATAACATGCTTCTCACACTCCTCCGGAATGCTTCTGCCTGTCTTCCCTGCTCATTTATTTCTCTATCGTTTCTTCCATTATCTTGTATCAGGCTTCCCAGATACTTGAAACTCTCCACTTTCTTCAGCTGTTCCCCACCAATTGTTATTCCCGTTGTGGTTCTTTCCTTCTTCCTTGTTGTGATCACCATCTCACTCTTATTTATGCTAAATTTCACCCCATATCCTTGTATTATTCCTTCCCACACGTCCAACTGTTCCTGTACCTCCTCCTCCTTGTTTCCCCAAATCATCAAATCATCTGCAAACACCATTGCTTTCATCTTTCCTTCCCCAATTACTTGTGCCACTCGGGTCATTATGTCATCCATCACCACAATGAAAAGTAACGGTGACAGTGCACTTCCTTGTTTCAGGCCGTTTCTCTGTTCCAACCAGTCCGATCACTCTCCTCCCACTTTCACACAGCTCACGCTTCCCTTGTACATCTCCTTTATCCTCTTTATAGTCCATTTCTCTACTCATCTATCCTCCAGGGACATCCATACTTTGTTTCTGCATACACTGTCATATGCTTTCTCAATGTCCAGGAAGGCCATTCAGTAAATCTGTTCCATACTCATAGTGCTGTTCTTGTAACTGCCTTACAGCGAAAATCAAATCCACTGTGGACCTTCCTACTCTGAAGCCATGTTGTTCTTCCCTTATCCCTCCTTCTATCCTTGTCCTAATTCTCCTTTCCAAAACTTTCTCAAACATCTTTGCACCAGTGTTATTCCCCGATAGTTTCTGCATTCTCTTCTACTACCTTTCTTGAAGATCGGGACAATTATTCCCTTTTTCCAGTCCTCTGGGGTCTTCCTTTCCTTCCATGTTGTCCTCATCACTCGGTACAACCATTGTATCCCCACCTCTCCTGCTGCTCTCACCATCTCCACACTCAACTCATCCACACCCGGTGCCTTCCCTCCTTTCATCTTCCTCACTGCATCTTCCACTTCTTTCCATGTTAAGTCCTTTTCTGTTTGCAGTCCATCTTCCTCTTCCCCGATTTCTTCCTCCTCGCCGTGGTTTCCAATTGGGTTCAGAAGTACTTCAAAATATTCTTTCCACATTTTCTTCAGTTCTTTCCTATTTTCTATCTCATGTCCCCTTTTGTTCACCATTCTAACATAATCCGTAGGATCCTTCCACCTCTTATTTTTTTACCATCCCATACAGGACCTTTTTTGTACCTTCACCATCCTCCTTCATCATCTTTGTCCACTCTTCCATCCACTTTCTTCTCTCCTCAGCCACTACTCTCTTCGCCTCCTTCTTTCTTTCCTGATATTCTTCCCTTGTCTCTACCGTCCTATTTTGATACCACCTCCTAAAGGCTCTATTCTTTTCCCTTACTATATCTTTTGTCCTCTCATTCCACCATGGTGTTTCCTTCCACCTCTTCTTAGTACTTGTTCTCCCACATACTGCTTCTGCTGCACCTACTAGTGTCTTCTTAAATCTAGCCCATTCCTCTTCCACCCCTCTTTCTTCATCAGTTTTAATTCCTTCCTTTACCATTTTGAGGTACTCGACCCTTCTATGCCCTTCTTTCAGTTTCCATATCCTTATACGTCTTTCCTGGTAGTCAGCCCCTTTCTTCTCCTTACTCCCTCTCAGGTTCATTACCAGCAATCGATGGTCGCTATCCAGGTTCTCCGATGGTATAACCTTGATGTCCGTGATGTTCTTATTTAATTCTCTCTCATACAGTACATAGTCGACCACAGACTTCCTGGTCAAGTCATCACTGTACCATGTGATAGTGTGGCTCTCTCTTTTCTTGAACCAGGAGTTCCCAACTAGCAGGCTGTTCCTTTGGCAGAAGTCCAACAGTCTCTTTCAATCCTCATTTCTTCCGCCCCAACCCTCTGGTCCCAGAACACTCTCATAACCTTGTCTTTCTCTTCCTACATGGGCATTCAGATACCCATAACTATCATATTTCTTCCTCCCAGCTGCTTCTGCAATTCCTCTTCAAACTCCTCCTTCTCTTCAGAGGCGCAGCCTACTTGTGGAGCATACACTTGCACTATTTCTACGGTCTCTCCCCTCAGTGCTACTTTCACTTTCATCATCCTATCACTTATTCTCTTCACTTCTTCTTTTAAACCATCTCGTACTACTACTCCCACTCCATTCCTCTTTCCCTCTTCATTCCCACTCCAGTACAGTCTATAGCCTTTTCTCAGTTCTCTCCTTCCTTCCCCTTTCCACTTTGTTTCTGCCAATCCCAATAAATCCAACTGCCTTCTTTCCATCATATCCACTATCTCCTTCACCTTCCCCGTCAGCGTTCTTATGTTTATAGTTCCAAATCTTAGTCCGCGTGTACAGCCGTGTCGTCGTCTATTATATCCATCATGTCCGAGGCTCGTTCCATTCTTGAAAGCATTTGATTTCATCCACTACTGGCTTGCTGGGCCTATCGTAGCTTCACCAGAGCCTCGTTAGCCGTCACTTTTCAGGGTTCCTGTAGGACCTTCACAGCTACCGTAACGGTCCTGGGGCACACGAAGTCCCCACTGTACTTCGCCCCTGCAGGCAATCCCCTACTTTGTGCCGTTGCCCGTCTCCCACGAGGGGTTGGACTTATGGGAGACAATGACGTATCATTATGTAAAACATTTACACTCTCGTTGCAATAAGATTTTATACTAACAATTAGGCATTAATGTTAAGCTTTGCGCAGTTAATGTCAACTAACCAACCAACCACCTAATTAGCATAAAAATATAAACATAAAAACATAAAAAATCTATTCTGCCGATTAAAATCAAAACCAAAAACAACAAAAAAAAAATTACGAACCTTACAGTAGTCGCATATGATGTGTAACATCTGACATAGAAGAAACATTACCAGAAATTGTTGATACACCGGTATTTTATAATATTATTGGCACAAATATTAATCTATTGTAAAAGGGAGTGTTTTACAGATATTGTACTTTATAATACGGACCTCATTTTATTAGACGATTTGTAGCTTCCACCAGCACTAGCTTGAATAAAGAATACGATTAGGATCAACTAGATTAATACTGTAGACGCGACTCCGCTCATAACCTTAAATTCCCTATAAATAGGCCAACTTGCAATGTGCACTGCGGTAGATCATGAACCTCTTGATTCACAGACCAACACGCAATTTCATATGGATTCTGTTCAAATGAGTCATATTGATATGATTAGTAGCAGAGTATCAAGAAGGAAGTGCGAGAACAATAAAGAAGGCAGTGCGAGAGTAGAAATATCACGTAGGCAGTGAAGGAAAAAATGAGAGTCTTGGAATTGTTATGTATTATTAGTATGGAAATAAAAAGATTTTTTGTGTTGATGAATGTCCGGTGGGATACGATCCAGCTGGCAGTGCGTCTTACACACTTCCGTCCGAACCACTTCCGTCCCATTTTTCAAAATCACTCCCACAAAAATATCCAGCAACCGACTGGAAAGATGTTACACATCAAAAATATTTTTTTGAAACCTAAAATTAAAATTTAAAAATTTAAAAATCTTATATATAAAAGTGAAAGTCTGTGTGTGGGTATGTGGGTGGGTGGATTTGTTCCGTATACAAATCTACACCTTTCCACCAATCTCAACCAAATTGTGCATACACATAGTTTAGGACCCAGAAGGAACGGCTGGCTACATGGATTTTCTATAGTATTTCTCGTTCTTCTGATATCGGCCTATTTGCACTCGAGCAAAGGCTAATAAATTCAGAAAATTAACTTGTGATGGAACGGCAAGGCCGGCCATCTCTATGGCAACAGTAGCACAAGACGGGTCCACCAAGTTTCATTCTATCTCGGTAAGAGGCCATGCCACTCAATTTTCTCAACGGCAACACTACCTCAAGAAGTGATCACCAGGTTTCCACCTGTCTTTGTAAGGGGCCATGCTACTCCATTTTCTCCATGACTGCAGTCAAGACGTAAACACCAGGTCATGGGCCTCCATTTTCTATCCAAACCACGATAAGAACATTAGGAATCTGAACGCCTTAAAAATCGATGTAGGGAATTAAAATAATAATAAAAACAAATACATCGGCTAACTCTGCACGCGACCTAACGTAACAACGGCTATAGATATCATCACGAAACTTAGTATTAAGATTAAATGAGCTTAAATGATTCTGTTATTGTTGATTGATTTTGAGGCTTGGCGACATCATGGCCATGTAGTCCCCTGAACTTAAGTGTGTATGATTTTTTTCTGATAACCAGTGTTACTGTGATGGGTGTAGTAGTGTGTGTATTTGTAATTCAGGTGCGGATTAAAAATGAGGTTGCTGTTGCCTTCAGTTAGAAACTATCCCTGTATTTGCTTCGAGTAGAAGTGGGAAACCACGGAAATCATCTTCCAAGTTTTGTCACGGGAGGCGCAGTGTACGCCCTTCCAGCTCTCAGACCACAATTAAAATTTCTTGGCAGAGCCGGATTCAAACTCGGACCTCCAAGGCGACAGCCGAGAATGTTAGCCGCTAATCCACGTGGTCGTGGTCTAATGTCATACTCTTGATGCCGCTGCTGTTACGGAAGATTTTGAATCTTTACCTTATGACGGAAGGTATCACGCGCAATATATTGTACTGTCGTGTTATACTCTCCGTTAAGGTGTGTTCTACTACTAATATGTTTACGTTTATGTTTTATTAATCCTAATGTTTTTATGCTGCATTGTTTTAATTGTTGACATTGTTAATCTGTACCGGCTATCTTTTGTATTACAAATCAGGAATAGGCTACAGTAACTGTGATAAGACTTGACTAAGACTAACAGAACCAGAATAATTTGTAGCAACCAAAATGAAAAAGTAACCTAAAATGATTAACCACGCAATGAACACTCCCTCTTTTCTACTTATGACATGACTATAAGAGTAAATAATTTGTACAGAACATTTGCTCCTTCCCTGCCCTCAACAGATACAGTACCGTAGCAAACCTACAGGTAACTGACGTCACCAATAAATCTCATAGTAATCATTAGAAGCCATGACCAGGCTCCTTTTGTACTTAAACATGGGTACTTGCAAATTACTAAGTAAATAATATCGTACTGTTACGTTTACGGTTCTTGAAATAACCGGTCAGGCATATACAAATACACTACCGTACTTCTTTATTTATCAAAGCTTACACTACTAAATATTAATGTAGTGTTCATTAATATTTAAACTGGGAACGTCGAGCTCTAGTCTTTTTGAAACTACTACACTCCAAATCTCAACACTGCCTTTCCACCGAATCCTAAATCTCTTCTCTCTCGTATCGTCGCCTTCTCGATTCATCCACTGCCAGCTTGCCGGCCCAACTCCCAATTGCAGCCAGCGCGCCACGCGCTCGCACGAGTCTGCCACCAGGTGCGCTCACACGAGTCTGTCACACTGTCCCCTCCTTAAGATTGTTCCGTCCCGGAGCAGACACCCCGTCTTTGGGACCAGCAGCATGCCAGAATTTTAATCCCTGTGCGCCGAAAGACTTCTTCTAGCATGCTTCTTACGATCCTCCAGTCCAATCCATCCTGCCCACAGCCCAACTTGGGCACAGCTAATCTGGATATGTTCCGCTGCAGTAGGAGCTCTCGCATCGCAAGTAGACTATCCCAGACGGCACGATAGGTCGGTTTCTGATGGGAAAGTTCTTTCGTCACTAGATAGAATAGCGATCACTCGTTCCTGGGTAAATACAACACGTTTCCGACACGAGGCTCTTGACGCTGCAGCTCTTCAATCCCACCATACTTCCGCCGGAATACTTGGGCGATTCCTCGGCTCATCCTCAGGTCCTTAGCCACAGATTGAGCCAAGGCATACTCACTGGAGGTTTGGAATAAATCCTGCCGAATCTCAGTACTGACGCCATAACAAACATTGCGGTCAGTACCACATTGGGACATGAATTCTTCGAACGATCGTTCCGACTCCGGGACTCGACATATACGGGCGAGTTGCCCGTGCTCCTCGTCATGGTTGTCGCCCAGGAACGATGCCAGCCGATTGAAGTGGACCCCTCTGGGTTTGCCATTCGGTCTCCTCCTGATACGGTAGACGACGTCGTTAATCCTCTTCAGTACCTCATATGGTCCGTCCCAGGAGCGTTGCAGCTTTGGAGAGAACCCTCGCCGTCGTTTAGGGTCGAAAAGCCAGACTAGATCTCCTGCTTGGTACCCGCCTGATTCGGCTCTTACGTCGTATCGCTCCTTCATCCTGTCGCTCGCATTCTGAATGTTTGTGCGAACGCGGTCGTGAATGTCATCCATCCTTCGACGAAGGCCGGAGATGTAGTCCTCCCCAACGACATTATCCTCAGGTTTGCAACCGAATGCCAGGTCACACGGCAACCGCAGTTCTCGGCCAAACAGAACATTAGCTGGTGTTTGGCCTGTGGTCTCATGGATAGAAGAGCGATATGCCAGTAGAAACAAGTGGAGAAACTTGTCCCAATCCCGCTGGTGGTCGGAGACAATTTTCGACAGGTATTTCTCTACTGTCCTGTTCATGCGCTCCACCATTCCATCGGACTGTGGGTGCAGGGCAGTCGTTCTCGTTTTCCGGATTCCGAGAATCTGGCACATCTCCTGGAACACCAACGACTCGAAATTTCGCCCCTGATCGGAATGCAGTTCCAAGGGTACACCAAATCGGCTCACCAGCTCCTTTATTAGCGTCTCGGCAACCACCACAGCTTCTTGGTTGGGCAACGCATATGCCTCTACCCACTTGCTGAAGTAATCTATTGCCACCAAGATGTATTTATTCCCACTCTCAGTCGTAGGGAAAGGGCCCGCTACATCGATGGCGATCCGTTCAAACGGGGCACCAACGTTGTACTGTCTCATCGCTGCTCTTTCCTTCTTCTGTGGCCAGTTCGCAGTGGCACAAACCACGCACTTCCTACACCATTCACGTACGTCATCTGAGTAATTAGCCCAATAAAACCGCTCTCGAACTTTCTCCATGGTTTTTCGAACTCCAAGGTGCCCCCCAGACGTTCCATCATGCAGCAACTGCAGTACCTCAGGCACTCTGTTTCGTGGAATAATACCCTGTAGCCTCTCCTGAGCCCCGTCCTCTCTCCCCAGTACCCTCTTTAGCACACCGTTTTCCAAAATCACGTAATTCCATTGAGCCCAGTAGGCTTTCACAGTGCGCGTGTAGGGTGCTACCTCTTCCCAAGTCGGTCGTTGCTCAGACGTCTTCCACCGCAGTAGGTGTTTTAAGTCCGGGTCATTTTCTTGATCCTTACAGATTTCCTCATCCTTCCAGTGGTCGTCGATCACAGTGCTTCTTCTCACTGCTGCAACTTTTTCGTCAATCCGATTGCAGTGCTTGCAGTCTTGTGCGCATGGTCTCCTTGACAGAGCATCAGCATTTCGGTGCTTAAGGCCAGCCCTGTGTTCAGTGTCGAAGTCGTACTGCTCGAGCCTTTCAATCCACCTGGCTACCTGTCCCTCCGGGTTCTTGAAGCTCAGTAGCCACGTAAGCGCTGCATGATCAGTCCGTAGAAGGAACTTCCTCCCATAGAGATATTTGTGGAAATGCTCCACTGACTTCACTACAGCGAGCAATTCCCTTCTAGTTACGCAGTAGTTCCTCTCCGGTTTAGAAAGAACCTTGCTGAAGTAAGCTATCACCTTTTCTTGCCTACCTTGCAGTTGGGAAAGCACGCCACCTACTCCCACATTGCTAGCATCGGTGTCCATAACGAATAGTTCTTCCGGTTGTGGGTAACTCAGGATAGGAGCATTGGTCAATACCTCCTTCAGTTGTTCGAAGGCTTGTTGACAGGTCGAGTCCCACACAAAACTCCGACTTTCCTCGGTAAGTCTGGTCAGAGGCTTAGCAATGTTAGCATATCCTGGTACGAATCGACGGTAATAGGTGCACAGTCCGAGGTAACTCCTGACTTCTTGCTTATCTTTTGGTACTGGCCATTCCTTCACCGTGTTAATCTTTTCCGGATCCGCGGTGACTCCCTCTCCGGAAACAACATGGCCGAGGTAGTTAACTTGTTTCCGAAACAGGAAGCACTTCTTGGAGTTAAGCTTAAGGTTGGCTTGCTTAAGACGTAAGAACACCTGGTCGAGATTTCTCAGGTGATCTTCAAAAGTTCTTCCCAGAACGAAGATGTCATCCAAGTAGACCAAGCATGTTTCCCAAGACAGCCCTTTTAAAACGCGATCCATCAGTCGTTCTAAGGTCGCAGGGGCATTACTGAGTCCAAATGGCATAACTGTGAAGTCCCAAAGCCCAGAACCTATCGTAAAGGTGGTCTTCTCCTTGTCCCTGGGGTCCAATCCTACCTGCCAGTATCCACTCTTGAGATCCAACGTGGAGAAGATCGTGCTCCCACCCAAGGTGTCTAGGGTGTCATCGATGCGTGGTAGTGGGTAACTGTCCTTTTTCGTCACATTGTTCAGTTGACGGCAGTCTACACAAAACCGTGTAGATCCATCTTTCTTCTTCACCAGGACCACTGGCGAAGCCCATGGGCTGCTTGAAGGTTCAATCACCCCATCGCGAGCCATATCATTTATTATCTGCTCTGCTTCCTCTCGCTTGGCTAGTGGTAATCTTCTGGGAGTCTGGCGAATTGGTCTTGAGTCACCCGTATCGATGCGATGTTGAACCACATTCGTTCTTCCGTTACTGGTTCCGTCCTGGAAGGCATCCTTATGACGTCGAAGAAGTTCCCTCACTTCTCGGCTCTGCCCAGGATTAAGCTCTTGACACGCTGCCTCGATAAGACCGTCGAGCCACACCGAAGATATATCGGATGAGGAAGTAGCTGTTTGTACTTGGCGTACGACGGAGGACACAGACGAACAGCTTCCCTAACTGGTTCCTTTCCGAACGATTATCGAGCGATCATTAAGGTTCATTACTCGCACAGGAATTTTCGCCCCTGCACGGACCAAAGCTCTGGCTACCAGTATTCCACGTTCAGGTTCATCGTCAGCAAACCTAGGCCCTACCATGACGACACAGCCATGAGGAACTCCACCATCCGGCTTTCCTTCTAACATCACTTCACTAAGCCCAGGTAGTACAACATCTACCGCTGCGATCACCCGTACCGATGAGGCGTTCCTCCTCTGCAGCACTACCTCCTCGTTTCCGACTCAAAATCCCACTCTCCAGGTCCAGTCCAAATTTATACTCAGTCATGATATCCATCCCGAGAATGACGTCCTCCTCCACTTCAGCGACCAAGACACGATGGCGAAACTGGGTATCACCGATGACGAAGTTGACGACTACCTCCCCGTGAACGTTGGCTGGTTCCCCCGTAGCCGTTCGCAGTGTCCATCTCGTGGTTGTTACTGTTCGTCTCACGATGCCTGGTCTGATTATTGTCATTGTGGCCCCTGTATCCAGCAGTAGGTCTCTGGGCTCTCCGTCCACATGGCCACTAATAAAAATAGATTTGGCTTGACAACCCAGAGACGCGACGATAGTAGAAGTGGGGGCATTTCTGGTGTTGCCACTGGTTGACAGTCGCCCCTTTCTATCAACCCTGTTTAGTCTTCCTGTGGCTGGTGCTTCCCGTTCATAAACTTAGGGCATCGATCTCTGAGATGCCCCATCTCCCCGCAGCCCCAGCACCTCGTCCTTTCTTCTTGGACTGCAAGGCTTGAAGTACTTTCTCCACGATTTCTTCTATGGAAGGCACTGGCTGGACCTCCTTGTCTCTCTCCAGAGCTCGAATGCGAGCCTGGCCGCGCACGGATTGTTCGACAGCCTCAAACTCAAGAGCCAGAGTCAAGGCATCATTCAATGTTTGCGGACGCGCCAGCTTCACAGCCCGCTGCGTCTCAATCTCGCGGAGCCCATCGAGAAACTTCTCGGTAGCAAGACTCTCATACGCATCGCTGGGCACTGTTGGATAGGCGCTCCTAACGAGACGTACTATGTCTGCTTCGAACTCCTGTAGGTTCTCGTTGGGTCTCTGACAACGGTTTCTCAACTGGGAGCGATACAGCTGTTCCATGTGACGATGACCGAACCGCATTTCAAGTTTCTGTACAAGAATGTTGTAGTTCTGCCTTTCCGACAAGGGAACAGCCTGCAGGACTCGTAGGGCCTCCCCGCGCAGCGACAAACTCATCAATGAAGCCTTCGTGGCATCCGACCATCCATTAATCATGACAGCGGTCTCGAACAAGGTGAGGTATTCTTCCCACGCAGACTTCCCATCGAAAGTCGGCAGGTCAGTCCGACCAAACGCGGAAACAGGTACACGCTCCTTACCTCCCGATGGTCCACCAGCGGTAATGATTTCGTTTTCCTGCTTGTCTTTATTTGGAAGCACACCGCTCGCAAGCTCGTCCTCGAACTTCCGCAGGGATTCTTGAAATTCTTCCCTCAGTTTGGTTTCGGTAGTGAGCGTTACTTCTTGAAGTTTCCTCTCGAGGTTGCCAGTATTTTCCATTAACTTCCTTTCCAAATTCTCTGAGTTTTCCGCTATTTTCTTTTCCAAATTTTTATATATTTCTGAATTTTCTGTTCGTATTTTCTTTTCCATGTTTTCTAATACCTGACACAAACCCTCAGTCCCACCAGTAATCTCGAAAATAAATGTTTCTGGATCCTCACCTGTGTCCACCAGTACCTGTCTTAACCTCGCTTGCAGCACAGATTTTATTCCCGTAGAATCAACTTCCCTTTCTTCCAGTTCCTGACGTAACTCTGAAACTTCCAGTGCTGAAAGTTTAACTTTCCTGGTCGTCATTTCACACTCTAAAATGCGGTACCTCAAGACTTTCACTATGTATTTACTCTATAGCCTGACCCCACACGTCTGACGCCAGTTGTTACGTTTACGGTTCTTGAAATAACCGGTCAGGCATATACAAATACACTACCGTACTTCTTTATTTATCAAAGCTTACACTACTAAATATTAATGTAGTGTTCATTAATATTTAAACTGGGAACGTCGAGCTCTAGTCTTTTTGAAACTACTACACTCCAAATCTCAACACTGCCTTTCCATCGAATCCTAAATCTCTTCTCTCTCGTATCGTCGCCTTCTCGATTCATCCACTGCCAGCTTGCCGGCCCAACTCACAATTGCAGCCAGCGCGCCACGCGCTCGCACGAGTCTGCCACCAGGTGCGCTCACACGAGTCTGTCACAGTACGTTTTTCGTACATCAAAAAACTACATCCATACTAATATATAAAAGTGAGATAGTATGTGTCTGTGTGTCTGTGTATTACTCGATCACCAAAGAACCACTGGTCCGATTTACATGAAATTTTACTTGGAAGTAGCTGATTTACCTGGTTAATATATAGGCTACTTTTTATTTCAATACATTGCACTATTTAAAGATGACGACCATTTAAGTGACGTCACTACACCCTTTGGTTTCAAACATTCATATTTCAATTTCAAATAAAAATAGAACGCTAAGAAATAGCAAACTTTTGATGGCATTTACTAGGTTTAAAATTTAAATTTCTATCAGAATGGTCCTTATCACTTTTCGTGTATCTCCAACTGTTAGCGAGTAAATCCTAATTGTGTGCTGTAAAACAAGGTCAATGCCAAGCGGTGTAGCTGGACAAAATGTTCCATCCTAACTCTCACTCAGCGCAGCACCTCGCCTATCCCTTGCTTTTACTGTCACCTTCACATTTCAATTTAGTTATGACTAGTAGCGAAGCACGGGTACTTCAGCTAGTAGTCTATAAAAATTTTAAACATCCGTTCCCTAGTCATGACGCAGCCAAAAATGATTACTATTTCATGTTACTCGTGAATATGATGCAGGAATAAATGTCAATTACAGTACAAGTTCAGTCCTTTTATAAAAATTATTATAGTACTGGAATTTGCTTATTACAAAAGCTGAATTACACGCTATTTTCTTGAAATAATAATAAGTAGAAGATGCTGCATCTTACCTCGAATAGAAGTTGTTTCGCTGCTCAGAGATCCCAAAAAAGGATGTTGACGCATAACGAAAATCGTGGCGAGTAATAACGCGGGAAACGGAATATGCATGTGTAAATCTGGCAACGGTTGAACATGGGAGTACTGTATATTGGACTTACACGATGTGCATGCGGGATGACGAGGAGAGCCTTTCATACCGTGCGGGAAGACTGTGATTCACATTTTCTAACACTCATCCCATGACGCGCTGGGTGCGTTCTCCGCAACTGCTCGTAAACTTGCGTCACGCGCTGGGCGTGTGATTCGCACTGGACGTCTTAAGGACTCTTGTGATTTCACTCATTTTTCCATCCGTCTTTCAATCCGTCCGTAAAAATCATTTATCTCTGGATCCACCCACGCTAATGACTTAATGACTTAACCCTGCGTAGGGCGCGGCTGATGTGACATGCACAGGATTGTTTTTCTTGTGTGTGCCTTCCCGCAGCGCACCGAGCGGGACCCTTCCCTCCCAGTAGTTTCCTAACTTTGGTAGCTGGTTCCAACCCATATGGTCAGTTTCTGTCCAGGAGTCAAAGAAGTGCGTCACACATATTTTGATCTGACAGGCTCACCGCGCCCAATTACGGCGCAATTCCAAGGTCTGTATTTTTCACTTTTGACTGCAATTTTGATAGCTGATGATCGTCCAACATCACCCCCAGCCCCCCACAAGAGGTCCAGATGCTATGATTGGACCATGGAGACAGGAATACAACGGCTCACGAACTATTCCTGTGTGAAATGCAACCGAGGAATATGCCTTCCTCATGCGAAACCATTCTGCGCAACATGCTTTTCAGGCTGCTCTTGCGATCCCACAGCGGCTTTGATGGATGACGACTCCGACTGATTTTTGTCCCCACACATCTCAACTTCATGCCTGACCCATTTTTGGAAATTTTTTAAGGATAAAAGGTCGCATTTTGATTTATATTCATATCCATGATATGCGAATTCTGAATTTTGACTTGTTTTGGTTTTTGTACCTAAATAAATACTAAGAATTTTTTAAAATTGATTTTATATTTTCCCCTTATTGTCAACATCCTATAGATGATTGGTAAATTTTGTTTTAATTTAATACGGCGTTTTAGGGACTTTATGTTTTTATAGCATAGTGTGCCTGTCAGGCTCACGGTGCCCCGATGTTGAGAATCCTTGACCGTGCCCTATGCAGGGTTAATGGTTTGCAATAATTTTATGTAGATACACCACGACCGTGGTGGGGTGATGCAGCAAGTCTTGAGACCGGAGGGTCGGATCCCGGCGCTGAGAGTGGTCAACTCATATGTGGTATTTCCCTGGGTTATGCGGCAAGTTCTCAAGAAGCTCGTAAGACTATTTCTAAGGTCCAGAGAGGTCATCACCCTGCCTCAGTCATGGTTTGAGCTTCATTTTAGTGAGGAGGGTATAAAATCAAGTGCCAGAGTGTATGTGAAAACTGTTCTGGGTCCTCTTGTGAAGGACTTGAGCAACACAATGTTCAACAATGAACCTTGGGCCTTCCAGAAAGATTCTGCACCAGCTCATAAGGCAACGATGGCACAACAGTGGTTGCAGGCAAATGTACCGGGCTTCATCTCCACTGCTGAGTGGCCTTCTGGTAGTCCCGATCTACATCCTCTGGACTTCAAACTATGGTCAGTGCTAGAGGGAATGGTTTGCAAGAAAGGACACCCTTCACTTGAAATTTTGAAGCGCTCCTTGGTGGCAGCAGTGGCGTATTTCCCTATTGCTACTATCCGTTCTGCGATAGATGTTTGGCCAAAGAGACTCCAAGCCTGTGTGCGAGCTAATGATGGACATTTTGAAGTCTGATTGGTGCAACCTGTGCATAACGTATGTGTCTATACATAAAGCCCTGCGCGGATGCGGATATCCACGGATAAACCCGCGGATATCCGCAAAAATTTTCATCATGCGGATATAGTTTGCATGGCTGTGTGGATAGTGGATAAGCTGCGGATAATGTTTAGAGTAAATTTGCGGATAGTTTTTAGAATACAATCTGAACTTGTTGAATAGCATTACTAGGACCCGGATGTTGATGATATATGATACTTTTCCCGTTATGTTTTTTTTTTTTTTTCATGACAAAAGATGATTTAAGCTAATCTCATTCAAATTACGTCATTCACTTAATTAAAACTCCGAACTGAAATGGATTGCAATTCTGGCTGCATAGCATTCATTTTAAGCATAGCACATGACATCTATAGCCTATGGCAGGGGTGCCCAACCTTTGTTGACTAAGGGCCACATTGTAAATAGTTGGGGGACCTTGCGGGCCAATGACACTCCGGGGGGTTTGAAGGGTATAGATTTATTTAAAAAATTATTGGTGAAATATGGTGAGTTTTGTGGCTGACTGAGCTTAGTTTCCTTAGTATTGTTTCCATTTTCTACATTTATTAGTAGTGGATAAAATAATATAACACTAAAAATAAATTTAAATATTTTTAATAAATCCCTTTAAAATAGAAGTGCCGTACAAAATAGTGAAGCAATTTAAATACTTAGGAGAAATTATAACTTACAACTTGGATGAGAAACCTGCATGGCAAGAAAGAACTAATAAAATGATAAAAGCCCAAAAATTAACATGGTCTACATATAAAAGAAAATGTCTATCAATCGCAACAAAATTAAAACATTACAAGGCGGTGGTTCAACCAGAGGTGGGATATGGAAGAGAAACTCTTTTTAAAGTTACTCAGAAAAACAGAATCGACAAAATTTTAAAAGTAGAAAGAAGAATAGCTGGAACATGCATAAATAAAAAATATCAGAAAAATGGACAGTGGCGGATAGTACCAAATGAAGTGGTATACTTCAGAGAACTGGAGCCCATCACTGATACTATTCGGAAGAAACGGATTTCTTTTTTTTTGGTCACTCATGAGGACACCAGAAACCAGGTTATCTAGAAAAATTGTAGTGAAACTTTGGAATATGAAACAACAAGTAGGATGGATTAAGGAAATTAGAGAAGATATGAAAGAATTAGAATTAACCTTGGATGACTTGCAAAACAAAACAAAACAAAAATTTAAAAAAGTGAGAGATATAAAAATAAGATTTCAGGCTAAAATAGACAAACGTAATACAGTAAAAAAAGGGTATTTACAGATGAGGAACGCCTGAGAAGATCAGAGCGAATGAAGAGCTACTGGGCGACTCGGAAAGGAAACTTACTAGGAAGAGGACCAAGAAATGATTGACTGAAGTGGTCCAATGAGGTCGTAAAAGAAGAAGAAGAAGAAGAAGAAGAAGTGGAAGAAGAAGAATAAGAAGAAGAAGAAGAAGAAGAAGAAGTGCCGTACGCTGATATTCAATACACTCATACAACATGAATGACAAAGAGTGAGTATTTATGTTCATTTGGCACAATTAGTAATCAAATTATGAAATGAAGTCCATGATAATTTAGTTTAGTGCGACGACTGGAGCTAGTTTCAAAGTTTTAGCGACACGGCGCGGGTCGGACAAAATAGTCTTGGGGGGCCGTATCTGGCCCGCGGGCCGTAGGTTGGGCAGTCTTGGCCTATGGGAACGACTTTCTCCTCAAATGTCTAAATGTGTTGCATTAATACTTTATGTCTTATCCAATAAATTAAAAATACTAATATCAGTAGGTGCTGATAAAAGACGTGCAGTTGCGGATAAAAATCGTGCAGATGCGGATAACAGTAGTGCGGATGCGGGGCGGCTGCGGATAACGTTTTGTTTATCTGTAAGATATTAAAAGGATATTTATCTTTTAACCAAATTCCATTTGTTCGCAAAATTGTTTGTAACAGTATTTATGGCTAGATTAGGTACGCGTCTGATACCAATATGTCTCAAGCCTCTAAAACGAAATTATTATTTTTTAAACAACAACTGTAGCCTATTACGATTACTGTTTTCCATGTTTCTTTTCCATGCAGGCCCTTTTTCTCATGTTGTGGTTGCTTATTTTTAGGCGCTGCGACATAGTGGCCTTAAGTTAGGAATCATCCCACCATTTGCCTGAAGTGAAATTGGGTAAACCACGGAAAAACACTTCCAAGATGGCTGAGGTAAGAATCGTACCATCCTCTTCTCAGTTTTGCCGCACGAGGCTGAGTGAACCCCGTTCCAGCCCTCACACCAGAATTAAAATTTCTTGGCAGAGCCGGGAATCAAACCCGATCCACCGGGGTGACAGCCAAGAACGCTAACCACTACAACACGAGCTGGTAATTTCTACGCAAGATCCATATTGTGTGTTCAGTAATGTTGTGACGATATTGCAGGTCTCCCAAATCGCCAAGAGTGCTAGGCACTACGCAACGAGGCGAACTCTCATGTAAGCAGATGGCTTGGCAGCGTCCTATGATATGCAGGATTATTTCCTGTTCCATTATGATTACTATTAATATTATTATTTTCGTTTTGGTCATCTAGGGACCACGAGCCAATTTCAATGCTTTGGCCTTTGCTGTTCCGTCTTCTTCCACCAATATTCCTTCATCACCTCACTATGTTTCGTCTTCCTTTCCTCGGACCATTTTAAGCCGGTTTTCTTTCCCTTCCACTCTTGGAATCCTTCCATTTTTAGCACGTTTTGCCTAAAAATATATCTCTGTGGTGTATCTTCTTCCCTGATATTGTTTCTTTACTATTATTCATGTTGCGTTTCGTCCATCTAAGGACCACGCTATTTCAACTGGTTTCTGCGTCGAGCTTTAATATTCGCCCAGTAGTGCCGCATGAATTCTTGATGTTGTTGTTTACTTTCTTCCGCCCACTTCATGCCTGTTTTAAGCTAAGACTTTTCCAGGAAACCCCGGTGAGACAAAAGACAAGGAGGGATAATTTGAGGAATGATAATACCCGAGAAGAGCTTGGATTGGAAAGAAGCCTTTTGAAATTGATGGAACTCTACAGACTACGATGGTATGGCCATATGAAAAGAATGGTTCCAGAAAGAAATCCTATAGCTTATTTTGAAAGGGTAGTTCCTGGCAAAAGACCCCGAGGACGACCTTGAGACGTATGGGTGAAACAAGTTTCAAAGGATGTAGAGAAGAGAGGTGTAAACTGGCATACTATATCCGAAGAAAAGATATGGATGGATGGATAAGAATAATTGGAAGAGGCTTTTGCACTACCGCTGGAGCGAAGATCTGATGATGATGATGATGATGATGATGATGACGATGAAGATTGCCTATCACAGTTTCTTTCACTGGGATCACACCGCAGTCGCTGAGGGCCTACCTCGATAAACTGGGGCTGCATATCATTATGCAGAAAGCAGCCATTTTAGAGTGAAGACTCGCTCTACATGCCATTGTCTTTTGATAGGGTCGACCAACTCGCTGTATTTGCTGATCTTTTCAATGTGTTTTGACTGGAGATTCTTGTTGTTAGGAATCGCAACATCAATCAATGTAGTTTGCTTGGTTTTCTTGTTTACCACCACCAGATCCGGCCTGTTGTGTGATACCGATTGATCAGTCAAAATACTTCGGTCCCAATACACCTTGTATTCATTGTTTTCAAGAACACACTCTGGCTGATATTGGTGGTACGGAACTTTCTTTCCTTTCAAAGGCTGAAACTTATCAGCCAACTCCTGATGCAAGATTTTAGCAACTGCATCATGCCTTTGTTTGTGCTCTGTTGCCAGGAAATATCTACATGCAGATGTAATATGCTGTATTGTTTCTGACTGTTGACATCCGTAGCGGCACTTATCATCTGGTATAGCGGGATCTTTTACAATTATTATTATTCGCATGTTCACCATGTCGTTGGGTATAACACACACTATTTCACCGGCAATTCTTGCTAGATGGAGTGGGGCTCTTTTCAGTACGTTTGTAGATTGAGAAACGAACTGGCCTCTAAAATGGCTGCTTTCTGCATAATGATATGCAGCCCCAGTTTATCGAGGTAGGCCCTCAGCGACTGCGGTGTGATCCCAGTGAAAGAAACAGTGATAGGCAATCTTCATCATCATCATCATCATCATCATCATCATCATCATCATCATCATCATCAGATCTTCGCTCCAGCGGTAGTGCAAAAGCCTCTTCCAATTATTCTTATCCATCCATCCATATCTTTTCTTCGGATATAGTATGCCAGTTTACACCTCTCTTCTCTACATCCTTTGAAACTTGTTTCACCCATACGTCTCAAGATCGTCCTCGGGGTCTTTTGCCAGGAACTACCCTTTCAAAATAAGCTCTAGGATTTCTTTCTGGAACCATTCTTTTCATATGGCCATACCATCGTAGTCTGTCGAGTTCCATTAATTTCAAAAGGCTTCTTTCCAATCCAAGCTCTTCTCGGGTATTATCATTCCTCAAATTATCCCTCCTTGTCTTTTGTAAGCAGGAACGGAGGAACTGCATTTCAGCAGCCTGTGGACGGCTGTTTGCTGGTCCTGTCAATGTTGCTACTTCAAGTCCGTATGTTAGAATTGGTACAAAGTAGGTTTTTTATACGGTAATCTTAAAAGCTATTGGGAATGTTGGATCCCGAAGTAGTGAACGCACAGAGTAACTAATTCCTGTCGTCACATCTGTCAGATCTCTTCTGCATGTTGTTTGGTCACTTTCTCGGCATAAATGTATTGGATATTATGCGAATTAGGGATTGCTATGTCGATTAGAAGGGCTCTCTTCTGAGCATTATTAATAAGAATAATGTCTGGCCTGTTTGCTGATATAGGTCCATCTGTGATTAATGACGTGTCCCAGAGTAGCTTGTGTGTATCGTTTTCCAGAACAGCATCAGCAATATATTGATATTAAGGCAGAACATTATTACTTAAGCAGTGCTTGTTTGTCAGGCTCAGGTGGATTATTTTGCCTACTTGGTCATGCCCGGGGCGTATATAAGATGGGGGGGGGGGGAGGGTGCTACGTGGGCTCCAGCCCCCCTCCCCCTCGAAAAAATCCAATAAAAATTAAGAATGTGTTGCTTTGGTAAAAGCATAAAATAATTGTATATTTGGTTGTACCCAAATCTGAACTTATTGGCTAAGTTATAAATAATATTAAGATAGAAATTAGACAACCTCGTGGTGTAGTGGCTAGCATTCTTGGCTGCCGCCCCGGAAGTCCGAATTCGATTTCCGGCTCTTCCAAGAAATTGTAATTCTGGTCTGAGGGCTGGAACGGGATACACTCAGTCTTGTGAGGCAAAACTGAGAATTTCACAGTAGGCTATGGTACTTTTGAGAAATAAATTATCAATTTGTAAAAAAAAAAAAAACTGTTTACATTTTTGCTTAATCAATTGACAAATAATTAGATTTTTAGCATTAAATGTTATTTGTGCGTTGTGTTGTATTTTACAACTTTTTGTATTGCCAGTATTGTAGGCTATATAAACTTAGAATTTTACAATTAACTCTTATCTAAAATAATTACAAGAAGTTATATGCTCTAAGATATTGGTTGATTTTTCTGGGTATTTTGCGGTGACAATCTCCTGAGAATACTCACAATTTTCCAGAATAGTCAGCCCCCCCCCCCCCGAAAAAAATTGTATATACGCCCCTGGGTCATGCCTCTTCGTGTAATAAGTAGATTAAATTCTTCTTCTCCTTTCTTTCTTCGTTTCGGCTTACTGTGGATCACGTTACTTCAACCGTTTGCATCCTAGAGTTTTAACTCTTCCCCAATATTCTCGCATTCTCGTTCTGTGAGCCTCCTTACTTCCATCAGTCCACTTCTTGCCGGTTTTCAATTATTGCTTTTCTTGGAATCTCTTGTATGCTCGAAGTCTTCTCTGGAGAGATGCACGTTCCTGGATGTCTTCAAGTGTGATTCCTACTTCTCGAAGATCTTTTTCAACTTCGATGTACCAGGGTCCCTTCGTCCATGAAACGGCAATACGTCGTATCCCACAAGACATCAATTTTACAGGGGACACAAAAAACATCGCAGGACTTCAATAGTACATCGTAAATATATTATGAAAGTGTTAAATTGATTAATTCTAGTCTCGTTTGACTGCTAAAATACAAAAATGGAGAATTTTACATCTTTCTTGAATATATGTGGGTTATGACATTTTGAATCAACCAATTTGTACAGAATGTGGGTTGCGACGTTTTGCATGTTGGTACTTTCCTACAGATTTACTGTTTTCAGACAAAATATAAAAGCTAATAACGGTTAATATTGAATATTCTATACACATACTGCTTAAAATAAAGTGGATAAATAATAAAAATTATATTTTATTGAAAATGAACTAATGTACTGTATCCAAGATCCTCTCAAGGTTACTATGTGAACATAATAGGCTAATATTATTTAACCATAGTCAGTAATTAGAGTTTCTTTCAAATAAGAGAATTAGTGTTAAGTAAGTAGACTATGCCAGCCCCGTGGTGTTGGGGTAGCGCGCCTGCCTCTCGCCCGGAGGCCCCGGGTTCGATTCCCGGCTCAGTCAGGGATTTTAGAAACTGACGTGAGGGCTGGAACGGGGTGCACTCAGTCTCGTGAGGACAATTGAGTAGCTGTCTGACATTGAGGCAGCGCACCGATCAAGAAAGCCAAGATTAACGGCCGAGGGGACCTGATGCGCTGATCACGTGTCACCCCAATATCTGCTGGGCAGAGGTTACTTGGTAGGCCTAGGCCCTTCATGGGCTGTAGTGCCAGGGGTTATTTTATTTTTAATATTAAGTAATTAAAACTCTTAGAATGAACACTTTCCTTAAGGAGCAATGCAATATAATCTGTAATTTGTGAAGTTGTAGGTATATTTTTGCTTTGTGTTATTTTGCTAGTTTTTCCCTACACATCAGGGGCAAACACATTTCAGAAACCTAGTCTGCTCAATAAAAATAACAAGAGAAAATACATTACGAAACTAGTAGCAATCTTTTGCACCAGTACTTTTAAGTCAATCACGACATTTAATCATGAGGGAGTGAATCGTAGAAGGCATGGCAGTCTTTTGGAAGACTGATTTCAACTGCTGCATGTGATAATACTTCTGGGAAGAAATTTTCCGTGGTTCGGAGTGGAGTGAAGGTCTTTTCTTTAGTTTTCGTTGTATTGTGCTGTGGACTGAATCAGATTAAAATTGCGTGTTCCCCTTTCCAGAAACTTTTGCCTGATTGTTTGCCCGTTCTTGATGACATGGTCTAGCAAAGCATTTGCTATAACACTGTTCCTTTTTTGATGTGTGCACCCATCACTGTGTATCATTATTTCCTTATAATTTACACAGTGGCATTTGAGGTAATCAATACTCATAGTTGCAAACGTTGATACTGACAAATCGGTATCGATTTCGATGAACCAATAGCACACACAGTGATGTGCAGTTAGGTTGAAAACTGTTAAAAACTGCCATTACTTTATGGCGTGTTAATTTGGTTTTATAATAGAAAGCACTAGCCTGAATGCATGCTGCAACCTTCACTGCTTGTAAGTCCATGGTAATTACAGTGCACTGTTTCTGTGCAGAAAGAGTTTTATCGTCTTCCTTCTCTTTCCGTGCTCTATCTTTCCTAATTTTGTGCGGGATCCAGTCTTCATCAGAAAGGTTACCTGCCTCATCTTCAGCACACATGTCACAGTGGTCCTTTTTCAGTTTATGAAAGGACAGATTCTTTCCATGGAATACGGATGAAAATTTAGTTCTGCTTACTGGAGTTCCATTATCATGTTACATTTTGTCACAGTACAAATCATACAGCTGAGCCAAGGAATCTATACTCTGTTCGAGAAATAATTTCGGTGTGTTACTCCTATTGTAATGCAAAGGAAGATTTTACAAATCGTTCAAGAATTTATTTAAATGCCCCAATTGCTCTATATGAGCTGCAGGTTTGTCACTCTTCCTGTTTTTCACCGTGACTTCATCTGAAGCATACATTCCTGCTGAACTTCTATGCTTCCAATCTGTCACAGAATGCTGTCCTAACCCCAACATAGGGAGGAACATCTTCTTGCAGACAGGTTCCTGAGTACCATTCTTTCATTTAAAATAATAAAGGAAAGTAACACTTCTCCAAGATTATTCATCAGATGTGTATTACCACTTTGGTACTATTTTCTTAACTTTTTTTTTTTTGCGACAAATACATTTTGCTGCTTCCATGGCATTACTGACCAAAATTCGTGAGATATATAATTTCGCTCCTCCTCAATGTCATCACATTTTTGTTCTGCATATTTCCAACATGATTCACAGTTGCATCTATCTCCTAACTTTGCTTCATTTCTGGGTTGGTCCTATACAACTTTATTCTTTTTAATCCTATAGGCTAACATATGTATCCCTTCCCTTGCATACGCTTCCTTTTATTTCAATTTCTACTCCAGCACTTACAATTACCCCTCTTTTGCCTTGAAGTATCACGTGGGGAAGGGTGAAATTCAGTATCAAAAGGAATATCTGAAGCATCTGGGTTAGCAGTTATGACAGAAATGTTGGTGTCTGTAGCAGAATTTTGATCTTCCCTAGGTTCTTCCAATTCCCTGAGTGCCCCTGCGAACGGCTTACTACAAAATATCTAAGTAAACAAAGAAAATGACTACCTGCAATTTGTCGTAACCCTCACCTATATGAGGGATACAACATTATGCCATTGCGGGGGTATAAGATTATGCTGAAAGCAAAATGTCGTAACCCTAACAGCATGGGATACGACATTTTGTTACTCACAGAAAACATCACCGGAGATACGACATTTTGTTTTCCATGAAAATAAAATAGAAATATTTATCGGAGGGATATGATATTTTTACTGAAGATGGAAACATAACCCAGAAGCCTGAAAATGGCAAAATTCAATTTCGCTGAAATTGAGGGTTACGACATATTGCCGTTTCATGGACGCCTTGGTTTTCTTGTTAAAAAAGCCGCAAAAGATCTGGTATAAGAAATTTCTATTGTTATTGTAATTTTTTAATCGTTATGCACAACTACGGAGCGCGCTTGAACCTATTTTGCACAATGTTCCTTCTTCTTTTCTTCCTAATATCTCTTCATTCGTTCACTGTGTTCCTTTCTGAGTGCTTTTGTCCAGCCTGTATTTTTCCTCTTAGGTTTCTCTGGAAATTTATGTTTGTTTACTAGGCTTCTAACGTTTACTCTATCTGGAATGGTTTTCTCAGCGATACCCATTTCATGTAGATATCCATGCACTTCTGTTAACCAATTGTTGCGGATTTCCTGGGTTAGCGCTATATTTAGAATTCTCTTTGACAGCCTGTCGTTATCCATTCTGTGAAGGTGTCCGTAGAATTTTATTCGTCATTTTCTGATAGTATCTGTGATTTTTTCTGCGGATTGAAAAATTTAATGTGGTTTCTTTTTCATCCAAATTCCATTTTCGAACTTTGGTCCTAGAATTTTTCTGAGAATTTTCCTCTCTTGTTTCTCGATGCTTTTCATTTGTGACCTGCCCCCAATTATCGGTGTTTCGGATTCATACAGTGCCTCTGGTTTGATAACTGTGTTGTAGTGTCGTAATTTTCCATTCTTTGAGATTTTTTGTTGTATTTGTTCCATGTGATTTTGCAATTTAGCAGTTCTTTCATTGTTAGCTTCCTGATTTAACCCTGCTGGCTGAATAATTTCGCCTAGATACTTGAATTTGTCTACTTGGGAAATTACTCCATGTTTGGTGAATAGTGGATGATTTTCAAATCTTGATTTAATGCCTTCCATAAACTGCGTCTTTTCAAATGATATTTGGAGTCCGGTTCTTGCGGCTATTGCATGCAATTTTTCTATGGAGTGGATAACTTCTTGTCTGTTGTTTGAAAGGATTGCAAGGTCATCTGCGAAAGCTAAGCAATCAAGGTGAATTCTGTCTTTAAGTCGTCTACCAATGATTATATCTTTAGTTTCTATTCTCCATTCACGAATCACTTTTTCCAAAACTAAATTGAACAGTAATGGGGATAGTCCATCTCCCTGTCGGACACAGTTCTGATATCGAACGGTTCAGAAATTTCTCCCATGAACTTAACTTTTGTTGTTGTGTTGGTCAGAGTTATTATTATTATTATTATTATTATTATTATTAACCTGCCTAAACCTTAGGAGGCCATCGGCATATAGAAGAAGACACTGCTAAGAATCATTAATGTATGTGATGATAACCAGTCGATATTATCGCACTACAAACGCGAACTGGTAATAAGATGATACAGATGCTCCTGATAATAATCCACTTGGTTTCTTTGTGTTAAAACGGGCTTTGGGTTGTATGTATATCAGTGGTATTTCTTCCTCGCGACAATTACAGGCTCTTTGGAGGCCTCATTAATATTTTACGACTGGTGAAGCTAAGCCCCCCGGCACGGCAGCCGGAATTTATTTGACGTGCTACATAATCAACAACACTCTGTTCGAGTTACGAGAGCAAGTGGATCGTACTATAGCCTCGACTAAAAACATTATCCAATATATTATTGTTGTATAGCCTGTTTAGGATTTATTTGACGCACTACATAATCAACAACACTCGGTGCAAGTTATGACAGCGAGTGGATCTAGTTGTAGTCTCAACTAAAATTATTATTATCATCCACTTGTTGTACAGTACGTCCGGGAAGTTCACATTTGTTGCGAGTTGTTGATTGTTATTGTCTCTTAATGCATTTCATTTAATAATAAAAAATAAGCATATTACTAAATGAATTTAGTAATGAACTTACAACTAGTTATCCAAGGGATTTCTATTAGGGAGGTAGGCTGCATATTTGAACTCAGTAACAGTTTTGGAGATACAGAATTCCAGTGAAATATTCCGCGCGGCTGCCATGTTGTATTGGTGAAACGCATTAACATTTGAAAGGCATGATAAAGATTGGACGAATTTCATTGAAATTGCTCCAGGCGTATAGAGTTATTTGGGACACATTAGCTATACATGCGCACACACGGACAAAAGGTGTTGTCAGAAGCCTATATGATGAAAATAGGATTAAAAGTGATCATTTCTAAAATAAAATTTTTCGGAGTTCTATAAAAACACTCGTTACCTCTACATAGTATAAAACAGAGTCCCCGATTCTTGGTTGTAACGGGTAATCTCGAAAACCACTTGATGGATTTTGATGTGGTTTTCACCATTCTGTAAAGGATTTCTCGAGGGAGGTTTCCAAAGAAAGCCGAGCAGTAACGATTTCAGTGAATCGAGTCAAATAAAAACCTGCCGTCCGTGCGCCTCTTAAGCTTCCGCTGGGTAAACCGTTAAACATATCTATATACTACGAGTGTCAGAATTGTTCAACATGAAAAGTTCTACAAAAAAGTCTCGGACAGCATATCTCTATCTTTAATACTTCGCCCACTCTAAGTGTTTTTACGTTTTCATTTCTTCCAACAATCTTCACTCAGTGGAAATTTAAATTACTAGCTTCAGAGCGAGTTTGTGAGCTAGCAAGCGAGCCTATCACCCCAGCTTCGGCCAGCATCAAACTGTCGAGTCGTGTCGAGTTAAGACTTCAGAAAAGGCTATATGTGTTTGGAGGTTCGCTGTTCACCTCGGCTTTCCTATATTGCGTCTGGGACCTGCCATCCGTGTGCCTTTTAAGCTTACGCTGAGTAAACCGTTAAAGATACCGGTTATAGTCGGGGCGGGTTGCTGGCTAGTACAATGAAATTTTCAGCAGCTTGTCCAAATTAATTGGAGTTAACCAGGCACTTCTCTCATTTACCGGGGATTTGGGGCTGGATGTCCTTCTTGATATCACTTGATTTTTGAGAAGAAATTTCCACCACACTGAAGGAAACTTCCAGTGGTGGCTGGAGAATAATTGTTCAGGGAGTTGCACTGATTTAAGTTAGTAAGTTATTGTTGTTTTAATGGACGGAACTACGAGGTCATCTGCCCCACACTGATTTAACTAAACACGTGTAAAACTAAAACTCAGCAAAATATTTTTCTAGGTGTGTGCCGTGCCCCGTGTGAGGTTTCGCCTAGGGCACCAAGCTGGCTCATCAGCGGGCTCGTGGTGTCCCCACCCGGACACCCACAGGAGTAGCGAACTGCGCGCTACCTGCCCTTTTTAAGGGCGCCTGCGCCTCTTTGCTGCGTGAACTAAAAGCTCAATCAGACATAACCTCCCTATGAAGGCTTCCAAAAATATGGTACATTGGCTTTCACGGCCACGGCCTTCATAAAAAGGGAGGTAGCGCGCAGTTCGCTACTCCTGTGAGGGTCCAGTCGGGTACACCTCGAGCCCGCTGATGAGCGAGCTTGGTGTCCTAGGCGAAACCAAACACGGGACATGGCACAATCCTAGAAAGTAATTTTGCTGAGTTTTAATTCACTGGCCGTGAAAGGCTAAATACCACGTGTAAAACTATTTACTCGTGCGCGGTAAAACTGATGTAGCTCATACGTAACGAATACCGCAGTCCAAAATACTTCACATTCACTTTGGGATTAAATGGATTATATTCGAATAACATCACTAGAACAAACAAAAAAGGCGTAAGTTATGCACGAGGGCGAGAGAGAACCGCAAGTGTCGCACTCACGCGCAGATGGCATTGCGATACAATGGTATAGGCCAGGGGTTCTCAACCTTTTTCAACCATCGTACCCCTTTAAAAAAATTAAACATCCTGCGTACCCCCTACTAACCTTTCTTAGGTAGTAATAATGGTTATTAAAAATGTAAAAGGTATTTAGTTAGTAATTTTATAAGGAAAGATATTTTAATAAAACAAAATATAGTTGTTGTTTTTCCGTTCCTTTTCCCAAACGGTGATTTTTGCGTCAGTTTTCATTTCAACATAGAACATATCAGAAACACTACCTTGCATACACTTATTCCAAATGTTCAGTTTTTCAAAAATATCACTTAAGTAGGACAATTTTAAAAGCCAACCAAAGTCATTGAGTACTGATGATAAATTAGAATTGTGCTCGGTAAAGAAAAGATGCAATTCTTTGTGGAGATCAAATACACGCGCCGTAAATAACTCACACAGTAGTCACGGCACGAAGATCACTGCACATGTGGATCGAGTAGAAATATGGCCTGCCGCGTACCCCCTGAAATGTTTCGCGTACCCCTAAGAGGTACGCGTACCACAGGTTGAGAACCCCTAGTATAGGCAGTAGACGCTCCTCTCTTTTCTTGTTGCAATCAGCGACCAACGACCTGCCGAGTGAACTGTTGGGATAGGACTTGCCTTCCTTTCCTTCCTTAAGTCTGTTTGAATCCTCAGTCTATACGCTGAGTTGATGCAGCCCCTTAAATGTCTCTGTCCTGAGCTAATCGTTTCGTCTCTACCTAGTTACCACACTTTACAGTACATCCTAGGCAAACTGTTAAATTCTACCCCCCCCCCTTCACCTACCTCTACAGTTCTTGTCCTCGGAAGCTTGTAGCTTTACGTGACCATAAACCTCGCGATCATAAGCTACGGTTGGTAATGAAGACAAGAGATAGGTTGGTAGGGCACCTTCTAAGGCACCCAGGAATAACTTAGTTATGAAAGGAAATGTCGTGGACAAGAACTGTAGAGGTAGGCGAAGGTTGTTAGAATACGTTTAACAGTTTACCTCGGATGTTCTGTAGGGTGTGGTAACTAGGTAGAGATGAAACGATTAGCTCAAGACAGAGAGGTTTGGAGAGCTGCATCAACTCAGTGTATAGACTGAGGATTCAAACAGACTTATTAAAGGGAGGAAAGGAAGAAAGGGAGGGAAAGAAAGGAAGGAGGGAAGGGAAAGGAAGTAAGAAAAGGAAAGGAAGGAAGGGAGGGAGGGAAAGGAAGGAAGGAGGGAAGGGAAAGGAAGTAAGAAAAGGAAGAAAAGGAAGGAAGGGAAAGGAAAGGAAGGAAGGAAGGGAAGAAAGGAAGGGAAGGGAAAGGAAGGAAGGAAGGAAAGGAAGGAAGGAAGGGAAGGGAAAGGAAGGAAAGCTTCGGAAGGATGCACTTTTACGTGATTGTTAATCTCGCGATCATGAGCCACAGAACCTCCTTTTTACGTGGAGTTCGAACCACAGGTCACGGCATTTCACTTCGAAAATCTCACATGTATTGACCGGGATACCAACCCTGTCTACCTTGGTGAGAGACAAACAGATTAACCGCTGCGCCAAATCTCCAACAGACTTAATATACAATTTAAATGACGACGATCATGATTCCAGTAATGTTTACTAAACAAGCAGTAAACGACTCGCAATGCCTCACATTGCTAATTAAATATAATAAGTAGCTCCCGCACTTAAAACGTTCGTTATAGATTGGGCAGGAGAGAGAAAAAAGGACGAACCGAATGCTCTCATTTTTGTGAAATCGGGAGAGCTTAATTTAGCTCTAATAATGTTGGGTTTACGGCACACCGTGTGGCGATAATGCGTCCTGATTGCGCTCCGGGTATTGTTAAATGACTTGAATGAAAACAGTGGGTTGATACCGAGGTGGTAAACTTAAAATTATAACATAGAAATTCCACCTACGTCCCCATATCTCTAAAGAGTTATTTACCTAAGTTAATGCCTGTGTGTATATTATATTTGAGATGAACCATTAAGATAATAAGGCGATACTACACGACTAGGCGGATGTGCAGTGCCGTGCATAAAACCCTGCAACAGGCAACTGCTGGATACAATGAGCCTGTTAACCTACGTTGGCGCCGATGGTGCCTGAAAATGAAGGTCTGTAGGTATAAGACCATGGCTAACCGAGATATACTCACTTGGGGTCCACTACAAGGCTGCTTTTATTTTATACACATCAAAAAACGTTTTGCATACCACTTGTTTGCCATTATACAGAGCGTATGTGGGATTGTGGGCGAGGTTATTGCAAAAGAGACGGCATTCTGACAAAACCTGCAGAATTTATTCATGTTGGAAAAGAAAATTACAAACAGGAAGACATTTGGCCTGTTAAACTGAGACTGATATTGGGTTGTAATCTTGCCATCCTGTGACGTTTCAATAAGGAACATGGCCACCACGGGCTTCCAGCAGGGACAAGTTGTTCAGGTCCTCATGAGGCAGGCGATCCCACTCTTCGACGGCGGCCTCCATGATCTCTTTGCGCGTTTTGGGTGGGCATGGGCGCTGAGCAATAGCACGCTTCAGCATATCCCACACATGTTCGATACAGTTCATGTCCGGCAAAATCGCAGGCCATTCCATTCGTGGAGGAAGTTTTGTACCACCACCGCTCCATGTGGTAAGTATAGGCAAAACTTTTTTTGATGTGTATATTTAGGGGTTTGAATATCGCGATTACTTCTTGGATATGTGTAGAACTTGTCTGAAAACACGAGTTAAGTTTCTTTCTGTAGTGGTACGTGTTTTTTTTTTTGTAATTTTTGTGAGGAACGGGAGGTGGCCCCGTGGTGTTGGGTGGTGCGCCTGCCTCTCACCCGGAGGCTTCGAAGTTCGATTCCCGGCTCCGTCAGGGATTTTAGAAACTGACGTGATGGCCGAAACAGGGTGTACTCAGCCTCTTATGGACAGTGAGGCAGTGCCCCGGTCATGAAAACCAGGGGTTCAGACGCACTGACCACTGGTATTTAATTTAGTTCAATTGTTTACATAACCTCAAGATGGTGGCTGTGCGAATTTCAAAATTATGTTTTTATTTCTTGTGTCGTAATAATGCGATCGAAGTGAAAGTATGAATAAAGAACCTATGAAATAACTTTCCTTTAATGTTACATGACTCTATGGCCTATACATATAACAATCCAACATGGCATCCATCCGAAATATTTAGACGGATCTCAATATCTACGAATCTATTACAGCAATCACTCTGAATTCTTTTATGTTCATAGGGGCTATGAATATAAGTTCACCTACAGGACTTTCAATAACCTGGTGATAACAAATCCAACATGGCGGCGACGCGAAGTATAAATATTCACATAGATGTTTTCGCAATTTAACCATCCGAGTGCAGTGACACTTGGTACAGTAAATCCTTATACAAATCTTAATCCACTAGCATCTAATTTATTTCAATTGTTTCCATAACCACAAGATGGCAGCAGTGTGAAATTTTAAGATCTCGCTTTTAGCCTATTTTCAATTTTGAAAAAAAAAATAGGCTTATGAGATCACCTTTTGTCCGTGTGTCTGTCTGTGTGTGCGTGTGTGATGGCGTGTGTGTGTGTCTTCCCCTAATAACTTCTAAACGGCTCTAGAGATTTCCATGAAACTAAGTAAATTCATAGCACAATTTAGGACGACCCTGACCGTGCCCTTCAAATGTTGTTACGTCTCACCAATCCAACATGGCGGCTGTGCGAAATATTTCACCAGCATTCAATATCTCCGAAACTATTACCGATATCACCCTGGAATTTTTTACGGTGATAAAGGGAACGACTAGAAGTTCATCTATGTGACCTTTGAGAAACTGGTAACTACCAAACCAACATGGCAGCCAAGCGAAGTTGCGACTTTTAAATAGACGTTTCTCGCTATTTAACAAACCAAACACAATAAAACTTGGTACAGTATATATTTATACACATTGTAATGCACCGACATCTAAATTCACTCAATTGTTTACACAACCACAATTGGCGGCTGTGCGAAATATTTCACCGGCATTCTATATCTCTGAAACTATTAGCGGTATCAACCTGAAATTTTGTACGGAGATAAAGGGCACCACTGGAAGTTCATCTATAATACTTTCAAAAACTGGGTAACTACAAAACGAACATGGCGGCCAAGCAAATTTGAAAATTTTAAATAGATCTTCTTCGCGATTTAATGTTCCAAACTCAATGAAACTGGGTAGAGAAAATGTTTATACACATTGTAATGCACTGGTATCTAATTTAGTTCAATTCTGTACATAACCTCAAGATGGCGGCTGTGGAATTTTAAAATTAAGTTTTTATTTCTTGTGTCGTAATCATGCGATCGGTGTGAAAGTTTGAATAATGAACCTACGCAATAATTTTCCTTTAATGGTACATGACTCTATGGCCTATACATTTAACAATCCAACATGGCGACCACCCGAAATATTTAGACGGCTCTGAATATCTACGAATCTATTATAGCAATCAAACTGATTTTTTATGTTCATGGTGGCTATGAACATAAGTTTACCTATAGGACTTTCAATAACCTGCTGATCACAAATCCAACACGGCGGCTATGCGAATTATAAATATTCACATGGACGTATCTCGCAATTTAACCATCTGAGTGCAGTGAAACTTGGTACAGTAAATCCTTATACGAATGTTAATCCACTGGCATCTAATTTATTTCAATTGTTTCCATAACCACAAGGTGGCAGCTGTGCGAAATTTTAAAATCTCGTTGTTACTTCTTGTGTCTTAATCATGCGATTGAAGTTTGAATGCTACACGTACACAATAATCTTCATGTAACAGTACATAACTCTAGGACCTACATATATAAAATCCAACATGGCGACCATCCGAAATATTTAGTCAGTTCTTAATATCTACGAATCTATTACAGCAATCAAAGTGAAATTTTGCTTATGTTGATAGAAGGAAGGAAGGAAGGAAGGAAGGAAGATTGTAGTTTTACGTGACCGTTAATCGCGAGATCATAAGCCACGGACCTCCTTTTTACTTGGGATCCGAACCACAGGACATGGCATTTCACTTTGAAAATCTCACATGCAGTGACCGGGAATCGAACCCGGTCTGCCGTGGTGAGAGGCCAACAGCTTAACCGCTGCGCCACCACGCCCCCGTTGATAGAAGCAATTAACATAAGTAGGATATATGAAAATAGGCTTCACGGAACTACTTGTTTTAACTATCGTATGATTTTTAATTCCGGGAGTGTCCGAGGACATGTTCGGCTCACCAGAGGCTGTAGCTGCTTCAGTGCGGACACCCATAGCGTGAGCTACACGTTCCGTTCAATTTCAAGTAGTTCCAACTTTCGCTACCAGATACCTCTGGTACATAGTGGTGAACGTTGGAACTTTGATAGAGCGTTTCAACGAAATGTAACCTGAAAATTTAGCTTCATACAATTTTAATTAGTTGAAGGTTCCTTTGCATGCCATAAATCTATGACATGGGACCTCCGGCTTTACTTCCCCTCCGAAGAAAGGCAAACTGAAGGATTTTAACGCTCTTAAAAAATCCAACGACTTTGGCCGGGTTTGAACCCGCGATCTTGGGCCTATAATCTCAGCATGCTACCGACTACGCCACCAAAGTCGCGATAGTATGATCATCTTTCCATATTCCAAAATAGTTACATTTTGAATTTTGAACAGTTCGAACTTCGTTTCTACTGTGATAGCTGTGAACGCTTCACACTCCCCGGTTCCTTTAACCCTATTAATAATTACAGAAGAATCACAGCAGCATCAGAGACCAGCTGCTTATTATTCCAAATAGCATTAAGAATGATTCTACCCCTTCCCAGATGACTATCAGACAGCGTCCCCGGAACAATTGATGAGCCGAGCACGATCCATCAAGAGCTGTCCTGGAACATTCTAATAACATTCAGTTACCAGAGATGGGCCAATTAAAACAAACCACTTGTCAAACATGATCAGCACAGTACAATCGATAGTTTGATCGAATAAATTACAGCTGGGTTCTTGCAATTAAAAGTCGATTTTAATATTAATACATGGAGAATGTCACAACAGTTTGTTTATGGTCACAAGATTTCTGAGCCACTCGCCACACCTCAAGGGTACATCTATAGCTACCATTAAATGTGAATTCTCGACACGGAAAGTCAGCGAGAGAACGTTAACAGGCGAATAAATTAGTAATAATTGGGCTTCAATTAGATGGATAATGTTAATGAAGCATTTTTGAAATTATAATATTCTAATGCTCTCATTAAGTTGATGTTTATTATGAACAATCATTACATAAAATAACTTTCATTAAATTTACATTGAGATATGTGGGTTGGAATACTCTAGGTGGCACAGTTGGTAGCATGCTGAACTGCTATGCCCAAGATCACGGGTTCAAACCCGGCTGAAGTCGTCGGATTTTTAAGAGCGTTAACATCCTCCAGTTTGCCTTCCTTCGTAGGGGAAGTAAAGCCGGTGGGCCCATGCCATATGGCATGTAAAAGAACCTACCACTAGTCTACAAATGGCAGTGTGTAGCTAAATTTGTAGGTTAGAAACGCTCTATCAAGTTCCAACGTTCGCCACTAGTTGTCATTGACAGCGGATTCTCTGCTAGGCAAAGTTGGAACTAATTGAAATTGTACTAGTTTCGAGCCTATGGGCGTTCAATCAAAATACCCAGCTATGGCCATTGGCTGCAATTCAAGGAAGGACCGTGACTGTTAATCTCGATATCCTAAGCCACGGGACCTCCATTTTACGTGGAATCCGATCCACAGGACATGGCATTTCACTTTGAAAATCTCACATGCATTGACTGGGAATCGAACCTGGTCCGCTGTGGTGAGAGGCCAACAGCTTGACCGCTGCGCCACCACGCCCCCCGGCAGCAATTCAAACATAATAATTCTTTCTAAACTAAGTCATTGATGGTGTTGGGGGAAGTGGAAGTGGTGGTTGATTTAAGGGACGAAATATCCTGGTGTTCTCTCCCTAATGGCACGCGCGGTGGCCGATAGCACTAACTTGTGCCTCTCGCTGGCATCGGGAGAGCATGGGTTCGAATCCCACCTCGGGCGTCCTTAAAATGGTTTCCATGGTTTCCCTATGTTCACCCTCAGACAAATGCTGGGACGGTTATGACAGCTGACGGTGAGGCTCGAACCTACGTCTACAGAGTCTGCAGAGAGCTTGGCCCCATGCTTTATCGCTGGGCCTTAGCAAGCGTAGCAGCTTGACACGGTGGGTGAGTGGTTTTCGTGTAGGACTACCTACCCCAAGCTTGCAGGTTCGCTCCTGGTCGTGGTAAATGATTTCTGAAAAGCGGCAAAAATCACGACACGCATTTCATACGATGTTGGCATGTTAAAGAACCCATTTGAATTTAGTAGGCCCTATTCATTATGGCAAAATTAATCTCGGTTTTTTCCGCCAACACAAAGTTCATCATCTCTCTACTAGAAAGCGCTATATATGTATATATATATGTATATGTAACCTCCTTGACTTTCATAGTGCTTCAAGGAACTACAAAATTTGACTTGCAAGCTGCCCTCTGAGCGTCAAATAACAAAGCTTGCACCCGGCACCCGAGGCCATACGATATTATTATTATTATTATTATTATTATTATTATTATTATTATTATTATTATTATTCTTTCTTCTTTCTTCGTTTTGCCCACTTAGGGAGCGCGCTTGAACTTGTTGACTCGGGTTGATGGAGCTTTCCTCTTCTTCTCCTCCCAAAATCTCCTCATGAACTCACTATGCCCCTTCTTACGTTCCTCCGTCCATTTTTTTTCCAGTGGTCTTTTTAGCTTTTTCGGTGAAAGAGTGATTTGTAACTAGAGTTCCAAAAGTTTTGCGATTCATGATTATATCATCTGTAATGTTTATTTCCTTTAAGTTCTGTTTGATTTCTTCTAGCCAACTGATTTTGACCTTCTTTGAATTAATTATATCAAGCAGTTGTCTTGCATATCTGGTGTTGTCCATTCGGCAGATGTGACCATAAAATTTCAATCGTCTCTTACGCACGGTATCAGTGAACTTATTGATTACTGTGTACAAATCTGTGGTTTTCCTTTTAATCCATATACCATTAACATAAACGGGGCCATATATTTTTCTGAGAATTTTACGTTCCTGGATTTCGATTTCACCAATTTGAGAGTGGCCTCCTAGACATATAGTTTCGGAGGCGTACAATGCTTCCGGAAGAACAACTGTCTGGTAGTGCCGTAGTTTTGCATTTCGTGACATCACTCTTTTATTATAGTGATTCCATGTTATTCGGTATGCTTTCTGAAGTTTGGTAGCTCTTTCTAAATTAGCTTTCCTGTCCAATCCAGATGGTACAATAATTTCTCCTAAATATTTGAAGGAAGGTACGTGTCTAATTATTCCATAGTTGGTCTGTATTGGAGATCTCGGGATATTCTGGTGTCCATTTACTATGAAATGCGTCTTCTCATACGATATTTGGAGTCCTGTCTTTGATACTAACTCATGTAACTTCTCTATGGCATACTTTGTTTCTTCACTAGTCTTGGTAAAGATAGCTAGATCATCAGCAAAAGCTAGGCATTTTACTTTTATTTTCTGTTCCAGAGTACCAATGCTTGTGCCTTTGATGTTGTTTTCCCACTCACTGATGACTTTGTCTAACACTAAGTTAAAAAGCAGTGGGGAGAGGCCGTCACCTTGTCGAACTCCAGTATGTACTTCGAAAGCCTCTGATAGTTCACCTAGAAACTTCACTTGAGATGTTGTGTCAGTGAGAGTCTGGCGGATTAAGTCCCTGGTCTTCCTGTCAACTCTGAGCTCTTCTAGGATGTTCAGAACAGTTTGTCTGTCAATAGAATCATACGCCTTCTTAAAATCCACGAAGGTAACAAATGTGTTGGTACTGCGGCGTATCCTTAATATCGTCTTTAGGCTTCAAATCTGCTCCGAACACGATCTACCTTTCCTAAAGCCTGCCTGGTATTCACCAATCAAATGATCAGTTTGTTGTTCTACTCTCTTTAAGAGTGCTTTAGATAATACCTTGTATATAATTGGTAAAAGTGATATACCTCTGTAGTTGTTGGGGTCCGCTCGGTCACCCTTTTTATGCAACGGATGGATAATGGCATTCTTCCAGTCCTTCGGAATTATTTCGCTCTCCCATATTTCTGTTAGGAGTGTATGAATTCTCCTTATGAGGTCGTCTCCTCCTATTTTCAACACCTCAGCAGTTATTCCATCGTTCCCAGGGGCTTTGTTATTTTTGAGCGATTGGATTATCTCTTTTATTTCTTCAGTTGTTGGGTGAAGTGAGTCTGGGTTTGGAACAGGTTTTTCAAACTGCAGCCTTTCCACTGGAGGATCACAGTTCAGTTGAGTTTGGAAATAATCAGCCAGTATCTTGCAGTTCTCCTTACTGTTTGTTTCTAGTCGTCCATTACGTCGACGGAAACTTAATGTTGGTGGTTTGTACCCTGACAAGTCCTCACGGAATGCCTTGTAAAAATTTCGAGTGTTGTTTTTCTGGAAATCCTGTTCTAAACCTTCGAGTCTGATTTTGTTGTAGGCACGTTTTTCGCGCCGGATTGTTTTAGAGGTCAGTTTTTGAGTTTTTAGGAAGTTCTCCCATCTTTCCACTGTTCGATGTCCATTCCATTGTTGCCATGCTTTTATTCGGTCATTGACGGCTTCATCGCACGTTGTGTTCCACCATCTGTGCTTTCTTTTCCTAGGTGGTTGTCCTAATTTCATGGCTGATGACTGTAATGTTTTGCGAAGGTCTGGCCACTCCATAGGATTTTCTTCCTGTAAATCTCGTACGAAAACCTCGGCGTTCTTCCTCAAGCAGTCCGGATCAACTCTTGGAAACCGGTTGCCTTTAGGTTTGGATCTGTTTGGTTGAAACCGAACCTTGATTTGCGTGAGGTAGTGATCCGAATCTACCACTCCCTTCCGTACCTTAACATTCTGAATCTCAAGCATATTCTTTGCGGAAATAGCCACATGATCTATCTGAAATTCCCCTAATAACGGGTTAGGTGATCTCCAGGTTTTCTTTTTGTGTAATGGTCTCATAAAGTGCGTGGACATGAGTCTCAGCATGAATAATGTACAAAAGTTTATTAGACGCTCTCCATTCTTATTAGTTCGCCGATGTGCGGGATGGAGTCCTACTATTGATCTGTATATCTTCTCTCTGTCAACCTGTGCATTGAAATCCCCTAATAAGATTTTCACGTGATGTTTTGGGATTTTACTTGTAATTTCCTCTAGTAATTCCCAAAAATCTTCTACATTCTGTGGATTTCTCTTATTGTCTATGTTAGTGGGAGCATGGGCATTTATCAAGGCATATGCCTTGTTGCTTGATTTCACTGTAAGCACTGAAATTCTTTCGCATGGTGATGTGAAGTCGATAACTGAATCTAAGATAGTTTTCCTCACTGCAAAAGCCGTCCCAAACATTAATACATTGCCTGTGATATTAATGGCTAGTTTACCCTTAAATATCCTGAAGTTTTCAGAGTCGAAATGGTTCTCATCTTGGAATCGTGTTTCCTGAATTGCTAGGATTTGAATATCAAATTTGTCCAAGACGTCAGTCAGTTGTTTGAGCTTTCCTGTTTTCAACAGGGTATTGATGTTAATAGTACCCAAGAAGTTCATTCGTTCCCGATCCCCCAGAATCGATGATCGGGAAAGACCGGACGTGTGTCCGGGGCCTGGGGTAGTTGCGTTAGTAGTGTGTGTTCCATCATGCCTTAGTTACAAGTTGAATATACAACTAGTGGTGATCTTAAGATCACGAAATTACTACTCGATTGTTGAGATCGAGAGGTGCCTCTAGGTGTTCTCTGGCTTAAGTGTGTTTGGTCCGCGAGAGCTATTTTATTTCGCTCAAGTCCGCCGGCAAGCCGGTGAGGACTCCCCCCCCCCCCCATCCCATCCGCCACCTGGGAAGCGCCACGTCGGAGTATCACCTCTCCACCTGCTACGACAGCGTAGTAGGTTCGTGGTATTATTATTATTATTATTATTATTATTATTATTATTCATTCTCAGTTAGGGTCTTCTGAGGACCACGAACGAATTTCAATGTTTAGTCCTCTGTTGTTCTTTCTTCTTCCTCCAGTGCTCCTTCATCTTTTCGCTGTGAGTCTTCTTTCTCTCTTCCGACCATTTTGAGCCTGTTTTCTTATATTGTCTTCCTTGGAGTCCTTCCATTCCCAAAACCTCTGTTTTGAAAATTTATCTCTCTAGTGCATCTTCTTCCCTTTATTATTATTATTATTATTATTATTATTATTATTATTATTATTATTATTATTATTATTATTATTATTATTATTATTATTATGTCCGGCTCCGTGGCTAAATGGTTAGCGCGCTAGGCTTTGGCCCGATGTGCCCCGGGTTCGATTCCCATCCCATCAGGGATTTTAATCTCCTGGGGTTAATTCCCGTGGCTCGGGGACTGGGTGTATGTGACGTCTTCATCATCTCCTCATCCTCATTACGACGCGCAGGTCGCCCACGGGCATCAACTAGCAAGACCTGCACTCGGCCTCTCCGGAGGCCAAACAATCATCATCATCATCATCATTATTATTAAGTTATTATTATTATTAGTAGTAGTATTATTAGCGAGCGTAGCTACCGCTGTCGGTGCTGCTATCATTTGATATCACCAAAAATTAATTTAAAAAAAATCGAAAGCTCTCGAAGGATTATGTGGCATTTCTCTTGCGTCCTCATATACCAATCTAAGACAATAAACGATCTCTGGGACACACCTGTTTGTTTTAAAAAGAGGTCGAGATTTTTTCTCCTCCTCCTCCTCCTTCTCCATAATATTTATATACTTCGCTCTCCCTCCCCCTTATATATTTTAATAGATATTGGGGAGTGTACCTAGCCTGTAATTACCCGCGAGAGGGGAGGTAGGGACAGCTCTGCGCAGGCGCTGGCTGGTTGGTATGGTAACCACGAGATTCGGATCAATATTCCATCTCTCCAACGTTCGCAGCGTCCGGTTATTTCCCCTTTGTTTATTTAATCTGCTGCTGGATTTTGGGCCCGCCTGCTCTGCCTCGCTAGTTTTAGATGTATATATTTATGTATTACATATTCTAATTCAATGCTGCTAACGGACGTGTAACGGTTCGCTGACTTCCCTTGTCGATATCGTGACGAGAACCTCACTCCTTTACGGTGCAATATTTTAAGAGTAACCGACAGACACCGCCAGGGCCACCAAGATAATTTAAGGGCCCGTATGCAAATTTTTTCTACGGCCACTCTTGAAATACTTTTAATTCTTACTATCCGCTACTCCGGAAAGACGATGTCATTTTGAGAAAGGCATTTGATGCACAGTCATAATTAAAATAAACATACAAATATTCAAACTCAGCAATCTTTCTAGGCCAATTACGTGTCTTGTGAGGCGTTTCGCCTAGGACACCAATCTGGCTCATCAGCGGGCTCTTGGTGTCCGTACCCGGACCCCCACAGGAGTAGCGAACTGCGCGCTACCAGGCTACCTCCCGTTTTATGAAGCGCACCTGCGCCTCTTCACTGCGGGAGCTAAACGCTCAAGCAGTCCTCACCTCCCTATGAAGGCTTCCAAAAGGATGGTATATTGGCTTTCACGGCCAGTGAATTAAAACTCAGCAATCTCTCTAGGCCTGTGCCGTGTCTAGTGTGGGGTTTTGCCTAGGACACCAAGCTGGCTCATCAGCGGGCTCTTGGTGTCCGCACCTGGACCCCCACAGGGTTAGCGAACTGCGCGCTACCTCCCTTTTTATGAAGCGTACTTCTGGCCTAAATGCAGTTCCGGAAAAAATAGCCTAAAATCACTTATTTCTTTACTGATTTTCTTTTTGGTTCAAATTCTAGCTAAATTAATTTATTTACATAATTATTTTATTGAGTTCCACCCTCAGGCGTTCTTTGATTTTTTGAAAAATCTTCACACTGGAAATACTTAGACTATAAGTGAAACTTTACTTTGACTCACACTAGCGGTCATAGAAAAGGCAAAACACTAATCAAATCGACCGGATATTGTTGAGTTTCAGTACATCGCATGTCATCATGCTTGTACCTCATGGTAGGTCTAGTCTATGACATTAATAGTACATTATGCAAAAGCCTATAATGGCAATAATTACGATACGAGTATGTTCATAAAACGAGCTTTATAAACAAACTCGTGTCTTAATTACCATTATAGACGAGTTGCAAACGATTGCTTATGTTCGACGATAATTATAACTATTTTATGTTCGAACATAAATATTCATAAATATCTGTCGAGATTTCGCCACTTTAATGTACTGAACAGAGCGCATGGGACGCAGAGGATACCTTGTATTTGACCATGGCCTCCTCGGTACCCCACTATGACACTGGCCACGCAGTGAAATTTAAAATACAAGGCCGTGGAAGTCAGCGCACGTGCGATGCTATCCTTACCTAATTGGTCACACAACTCTTTCTTGAGTTCTGATTGGTGGGAGAAACTGTTTCATAATGGAAAAAAAATAGTGTTATAATGAGCCTCATTATGATACAGTTTTCTGACATATAATATTTACATTTCGACATCGTCGAACATAACGGTTGTTTTCAATATTGAGTTGCTAACCTGATATTTGATAACTGTAGATTTTTTCCTTCAACTTAAAAAAAAACAAGCTTGTAGTTATCACGTGACCGTTAATCTCGCGGTGATGAGCAACGGGATCTACATTTTTACGTGGAATTCGAACCACAGGACGTGATATTTCGCTTAGATAATCTCACATGAATCGAACCCGGTCCCCCTTGGTGAGAGGAATGCACCTTAAACCACTGCACCATCACGCCCCCCTATTCTTCAACTTTGTTATCCATTTTT